>OX940983.1:8331298-8772330 GCA_954871275.1 Leptopterna dolabrata | reverse complement strand
GTAGGGTAAAACCGAGTACCAAAACGGACAGGAGCTACAAAACCTCTCCACAACTCAAAAACGCTGCAAATCCCGGTTTATTATTTTGTACGGAATACCCTTCTGCTACAGATCACAGCTAACTGTATAGATAACCCTTCTATATAATATAATATGTACTATTCTACACATATTATGTAGATCGTAGACCCTCCGTAGGTTAGCGCCTAACCCCGTACTCGTTACTAGGTACCTACCTAAATCACGAGTTAAATGTTGCTAAAATAATTCTGTCAATGAAAAACAGTACCCAAAATGGCAAAAAGAAATGCAAGTAATGAAGTTCTGAAGGAAAATTGTTGATGTGGAGTGAAATAGATGCCCCTTCTGCGTAGATCACTGGTTTCTATCGTCAATACCTACTACCTTTGTGGTCAAGTATAATGAACCGTTGTGTAATAACTTGCCCATCAATAATACTTCAACGGTTGTTCGAGTTGCAAAAGTACCGATCAACAAAATCCAGCCCCTTCTTGGTAGATGAACCGTTGTGTAATGATATTTATCGTTGTGAAATAATTTACCGTTATGTAATAATTTACCGTAGATGAACTGTTGTGTAATAATTACCGTTGTATAATTATTTACCGTGATGAAATAATTTACAGTTGTGTAATAATTTACCGTTGTGTAATAATTTGCCGTTGTGTAATAATTTACCATTGTGTAATAATTTACCCTTCAACGTTTATTCAAGTTTCACAAGTACCTACCAACAAAATCCAACAGTCCACCACTTATCAAATGAAATAATATCACAGAACACCCAACTCGACTTCATACAGCCATCCTTGATTATAATCAGGTGCTCCCTAGTGATGAAATCCGGGCCGTATTTATACAGTTTGATTCACGATCGTGTTGACGAAGCTTTTTGGTGCACACGAAAAAATTGTTTAGGTAAAGACAAATTTAATAACGTAAAAAAAAACCATACCCTTCTATCGAAAGTTTTTGAGCTAATTAAATGGTTTACGTTTCAAGGTACGTAGAATCCGAAAGTCGAAAAAAAAATTCTGTTCATCCGCCGGACGCCGTACTCGCACTTTTCTTAGTTAACATGAACCAAAATTAATGAAATTTGGTTTGTAGGTTCATAGAAGGAGATTTTAACATAGAACATGCTTTAGCCTTGGACTAACTAGCCGAAAAACGTTACACGGGATGGGTGACGAGGAAGTGGAACGCGGAAGTGGAACGAAATTTTAACGATGATTTTCACGTACAACCGAGTAGTTGCTAGGGAAATGAAACTTCTTTCATTTTCATCAGACAAAAATCGTTTTCCATTCGTTGGAAAGCTCTTGATTTATCACGAATGTATTTCGTATTTGTTCTTGGTATTTATATCCTAGTTTCATAATATAACTATATAAATGAATGTTGTAAATGGATAGTAAACAATGACGCTTGTTTGGTTGTCACTTGGTTGTAGTAAACTACGCGGCTAAAGCATGTTCCATGTTTCTTGTTTTTTTACGTTTTGGTTTATTATTTTCAATAATGAACCATTGGAATCGAACATGAAAAAAAAAAATTCTTACCCCCCCTCAAAATTTGAAGGTTTACGTTTCAAGGTATGTAGAATCCAAAACTGCTATAAAAATATTTCTGTCTGTCCGCCGTACGCCGTACGGGCTACTTTTCTTAGTTCCCATGAAATAAAATTGATGAAATTCGGGTTATAGGTTCCGTTCGGGGTCTAGTTGGTCCTCGAAGCTCGACGTTAGTGTGAGTCATCTGTAAGGGGTTCAAAATAGGGGGTTGAAATTTTCAAAACGCCTATACCATTTTTCTACGTGAATATTTTTACGGTTTTAAATAGTTCTTGAACTTGCGAGTTTTTTAAGACCATCCGGAGCGTCGTACGTCCAGCCGTTCGTTCACAGTTTGCACAGGCCCCGAAGTTTGCACCGACAGGCATTTTCGACTCCATTGTGAATGAAATTGTATACAATTCAAACCAAATCTCGTAACCAGAGACGCGCCCACAATAGGAATTTGTGAATACGGCCAATCATTGGTAGGGATCACCTGATTATATTGGCGGAGTATGAAGTCGAGTTGGTTGTTCTGTGATATTATTTCATTTGAAAAATGATGGCTCTTTTGGAGTTTGTTGGTAGGTAGTGAAACTTGAACAAACGTTGAAGTATTATTGATGGGTAAATTATCACTACGGTAAATCATTACTCAACGGTAAATTATTACACAACGGTTCATTATACCATCTACGTAGAAGGGGCTGGAGTTTGTTGGTAGGTACTTTTGCAACTTTTTTCACTCCTCATCAACAATTTCTTTTCAGAACTTCATTATGTGTGTTTCTTTTTGTTAGATACTGTTTGTCATCGGCAGAATTATTTTAGCAACATTTAACTCGTGATTTAGGTAGGTACCTAGTAACGTGTACGGGGTTAGGTACTAACCTACGGAGGGTCTGCGATCTACATAAATATGTATAGAATAGTACATATCATAAATTATATAGACGGGTTATCTATGCATAGAGCTGTGATCTGTAACGGAAGGGTATTCTGTACAAAATAATAAACCGTTGTGCAGGGATTTGCAGCGTTTTAAATTGATCTTGAACTAAATAATTTTTTGAGAGCACCTGGAGCACGACCAGCCGTTCGTTTGCACCGGAAAGCTTCGTCAACATGATCGTGAACCAAACGGTATAAATTTGCCCAGATATAATTGTTGAGGATCACCTGATTATAATCACGGATGGCTTTATGAAGTCAAGTTGGTTGTTCTGTGATATTATTTCATCTGAAAAATGATGGATCTTTTGGATTTTGTTAATAGGTACTTTTGCAACTTGAACAAAGAACGTTGAACTGGGTAAATTATTACACAACGGTAAATTATTAAACAACCGTTTATTATACTATCTACGCAGAAGGGGCATCTATACAGGTAAAATATTACACAACGGTTTATTATTTACCTTTTGCTTCATGATTAACTGCAAATAATTAATGATTGGATTATTGAATCCCGCGCATATTTATGAAACTTTAATTCCCGGGCCAGCTCCAGTACTCGATTTAGGGCTTTCCCGGGGGGAACTATAGGGTACAGAAAACGGTGACCTACGCAGAAGGGGCATCTGCACAGGTAAATAATAAACTTTTTTGTAATAATTTGCTGCCTTTTTTATTTACAATAGGCGTGGCACAGAATAACTAAACCGATTAGATTAGAATAGAAAGCAAAAATGAAACTCAACAGATTTCTGTGCTGTACCTTTCTGGAAACATGTGATTGGTAGAGTGGAATTAGTAGATTGGTCGGTGGTGTAGAACGCACTCTGCTCTGCCTTCAACTCGACCAACGTAAACCCGGCTTAACTCCAGTCAAGTGAAACAAGGAAGGCCAAGCAGGGCCAAGTCGGAAGTTGAGAGGAAGGAGAGGACATTTTAAAAAAACCTCTGGTTGAAAGGTTGAAGAATTCTCCAAGGTTGCGTTTCCTAATTCCTTCCCAGTGGGAAGATGAAGGGGCGTCGCGGTCCGGAGGCATTGCAGGGAAAGTGTATCCTTCCAGTGAAAACTAAACCATTCAGATTTCCCTACAGCCTCCGCAGAGGAGCTCCCTCTCCTTATCTGTAATTGTCTGGTCTTTGTTCTATCCCCGGGCCTCCAACTCTGTTTGAAGCGAATAAGTGGATAACGACTTTTGCGATTGTTTAGAGAGCTTGGGCCTGCAACCACGACAAACAGTGATTTATCTCACTAATCTTACTTCGCGATCTTTCCTTCAGTGTCTCAGCCGTATCCATTCACAGATCATCAGACGGTACCTTTCTTTTTGGTTTATTATTCTGTGAATAATACACCTATGTATTCGCTCAGCAAAAAATTTTTATAACACCCCCTCAAAATTTTTTCTTTTCCGTCTCAAGGTGCGTAGATTCCAAAAATGCAATGTCCGTCCGCCGTCCGCCGTATCACGTGTACAGGCTACATTTTCGGTCTAAAAAATTCGTTCTTTCGCACACATCTCCATTTGGGCCCTAGTTGTGTCCCGAAACTTTGCAGCCAGATTGGAATATACCCAGGGGTTTTCCCTGTTTTTGGGACGAGAAGACCAAACATAAATTTTGACCAAAGAGTGGAAAATTGAGGTTCTACCAGATGTTCAACTCCCAAAGTTGATTTTTCGTGAGTCATAAACATGGGAAATCGTGTTAAATCACAATCAGTTGGTATAATAACACTAGAAAAAGTGTCAACACGTGGATCAAGACGATTAAACGACACTACCGATAATCATAGATAATTTGAAAAAAAAAACGCTGCAAAGTCGTCGTCACATGGGTTTATTATTCTATTGGACATACCTACAGAAATGTTGGCTGTTTGTTTATTTCTTCTTTCATGTAAAATAATTGAAATAGCTGTTTTTGTGGTTTTCCACCATTTTTGGCCCCTAAAACACGAATTAGGTACGCTCCTTTTCTTTTTTTTCTTCTTTGATCATACAAATCGATGGTGATTTCAGACGATTTCCCAGGTTTTTGACTCATAAAAAATCAATTTTGGGAGCTGAACATTTGGTAGCCCCTCTATTTTCCACTCTTTGGTCAAAATCTACTTCATATTCGGTCTTGTCGTCCCCAAAAACATGGAAAACGATACCTCAAAAGCGTAAAAGTACCTATTTTTACACAAATTTTCACCTATAACACCCATATATTCCGATCGGGCTGAAAAGTTTCGGGACACAACTAGGGCCCAAATGGAGCATGTACGGGCGAAAGAACGACTTTTTTAGACCAAAAATGAAGCCGGTACACGTGATACGGCGTACGGCGGACGGACATTGCATTTTTGGAATCTACGCACCTGGAACAAATTTTGATGAAGGGGTGTTACAAAAATTTTTTGCTGAGCGATTAAATAGGTGTATTTTTCACAGAATAATAAACCAAAGGAGCCTACCTAATTCGTGTATTGCGGGCCAAAATTGGTGGAAACCACCAGAGATAGCTATTCGAATTATTTCACGTGAAAGAAACAATAAATGAACAGCCAACATTTCTGTAGGTATGTCCAATAGAATAATAAACCCATTTGACAAGGACTTTGCAGCGTTTTTTTTTCAATTTTGGTTTATTATTCTGTGAATAATACGCCTATGTATTCGCTCAGCAAAAAATTTTTATAACACCCCCTCAAAATTTTTTCTTTTCCGTTTCAAGGTGCGTAGATTCCAAAAATGCAATGTCCGTCCGCCGTCCGCCGTACGCCGTCCGCCGTACGCCGTATCACGTGTACAGGCTTCATTTTCGGTCTAAAAAAGTCCTTCTTTCGCACACATGCTCCATTTGGGCCCTAGTTGTGTCCCGAAACTTTTCAGCCCGATCGGAATATACCCAGGGGTGTTATGAGTGAAAATGTGTATAAAAATAGGTACTTTTTGCGTTTTAATAACATGTTAGTAACATGAGCTTTTGAGGTATCTTTTTCCATGTTTTTGAGGACGAGAAGACCGAATATGAAGTCGATTTTGACCGTGACGCGGAAATTGAGGTTTTACCAAAGGTTCAGCTCCCAAAATTGGTTTTTTATGAGTCAAAAACCTGGAAAACTGTCTGAAATCACCATCAATGTGTACAATAACATTGGAAAAAGTGTAAACAGGTGAATCAAGACCATTAAATGCCACTACCAATGATCAAAGATGATCTTAAAAAAAAAGAAAAAAAAAGCGTACCTATTTCATGTTTTGGGGGCCAAAATTGGTGGAAATCATCAGAAATAGCTATTTCAATCATTCCACATGAAATAAACAATACATTAACAGCCAACAAAAATCTCTAGAACTCCAATAGAATAATAAACCCATGTGACAAGGACTTTGCAGCGTTTTTTATTCATCATATACTTCATACAACAAATATAATGTTTTTTAGAGAGTCTACGTAGGTACATAATACAAGTTCTAAACTTATGTTGGGCTAAGGTCAATGACCCGTCCAGGCTCGTCTCTTCCACCGCTATTTATTACTGCGTATGTATGTACCAGCGCAAATGTTATTACTTATTAGTTACCTAAAGGTTGAGGATTTGACGTTCGTTTTCTTTGATTTGGCATTTTGTTGGCCAGGTTTGTGTGCGTTGATTTCTGCCTCTCATAATGTTATTGTGCGTGTCTCATTGTTGTTTATGACCTTTGTTAACCTTATTATCGCTCCCTTTCTCTGACTCCGCTCTGCTCCAACTCTTGGCACTTTTAGTTGATGTTTTAAAAAATTAACATTCCATCAGGGAGCTCTGGCAAAAACATCTGGCGGGAGATATCTCACTGTTTCAATATGTTCAAGTAGTGGGGATCAAACGGAAAGTAACGAAAATAGTGAATTAACGCGAAAAAAACGACGTACGTTTGGACATTCAGATGATTTAAATAACTAAAAATTGAACATTTCAAGACGACATGAATTTGAATATTCAAATGACAGAATAAAATAAAACAATTTTAATCATGATTTTCGTGGTTCTCCCCGCTTCACCTTTCACTTCATGACATTTTCAGGGTGCAACGATGTGCGCTTTTGGGCTCCATGGCAGGATGAGAAGTTGCTCTTTTGGGCTAACTGGTTGGGTAAAAGTGGCGCTTTTGGGCGCACTGCCTGGGCGGAAATTTGCGCTTTTTGACTGCTAATGACGTGGATTAGCGCATTTGGGCTACAGCCGAATCGAGCATGAAAAAACAAATTTAAACCCTCCCCAAATTTTATTGTTTCCGTTTCAAGTTACATAGAATCCGAAAATGAAATAAAACAATTCTGTCCATCCGCCGTATACCGTGCTCCTTAGTTACCATGAACCAAAATTAATAAAATTTGGTTTGTAGGTTCCATTTGGTCTAGTTGGTCCACAAAGCCCGGCGTTGCTGTCAGCCATCTCTAAGGGTTGAAAAAAAGGGGCTAAATTTTTCAGAACGCCGTAGCTCGAAAACTTTCAATAGAAGGTTATGCGTTTTTTTTAAGTTGATCTTGAACTAAAGAATTTTTTGAGACCACCCGGAGCATTGTACGTCCAGCCGTTCGTTTGCACCGAAAAACTTAGTCAACATGATCGTGAATGAAACGGTATAAATCCGGCCCAGATAATCATTGCCTGATTGTAATCACGATGGCTGTATGAAGTCGAGTTGGTTGTTCCTTGATATTCATTTGAAGAATGATGGCTCTTCCGGCTTTTTTTGATAGGTACTTTTGCAACTTAACAAACTTTATGCTTCATGAATAACAACAAATAATTAATTATTGAATTATTGAATCACGCGCATTTTTATGGACCTGTAATTCCCTCTAATTGGCTCTATTACTCGATTATGGGCTTTCTAGGGAGGAGCACGAGAGTAGGTATTGCCCACAGAAAACAGTGATCTACGCAGAAGGGGCATTTATAAAGGTAAATAGTAAACCGTTGTGTAATAATTTGCAGCGTTTTGAACTATTTTGGAGTACAGACAGTTGCTTTCAAACTTGGAGGAAGGATCTGCATGCGTGAAGCTTTTCTGCAAAAGCTCTCAGAATATCCTACATTATGAAGACTTGAGTTCAAAGTTGTTGATCGTTTTGATGTTTAGTCGGGAAGTGGATCACAGATTGACGATCTCATAGTTTTCCATCAAATTTTCATGTCAAGCGGAGCATACCTGTAGACCTACATCGGAGGCGAAAACTTGGGCTCGTTGCGGTCTATGGTGTAACGACTGATTTACAAGGTCGTTTAAATTTGGAATAGTATACAGATGACCCAAAACTCGAAGTACATTTAGAAAATGACGAGGGGCTTTTTTTTTCACACGCGATATCTCTTTTGACAGGGAGAAAATGTTAACGGTATGCTGTGCGGCGGGTGAAAACACGCTTTCGTGGATAGGAACACTCTCGGGGAATTGAATTTCGACTCCAGAGCTCGCGGGAAGGACATACATTTTATTATTGTACGGAGGTGGAGAGCGTATGTATATCGATTACAACTTAGGTGGGCATATTCCACCCGAACGAACCTGCACCTTTATACAAGCCGCGAGCTAATATGCATGGTTCACTTTACTTTTCAGTCAAAGTACCTACTTTATAAGGTCACATTCCGTACTGTACCTACCTGATACCTAGTAGATAATGGATACGGATACCTAGTGGATAATGTGATAGGGACAGTTTGCCTGGATGTTGGAGGGGGAAATATTGTAAGGAATAACGGAACAATTGTTAACACGGCAGAGCCAAATTATATTGTTTCAGTTATTCTCTCAGACTCTCAAACTCAACAGCAACCCCACTGTCGGCCCCGTAACAACCAATTCAACATCTGGTAACAACACTTGTTCAGGAACTCATGTAGTTACCACTACACTATAATGCTCAAGTACGGTATTTTCCAATATTGGACCATTTTTGCGTTCAAATTTCTACTGTTGCGTCATTAAGATAATGATCTCATAATAATAATGTCATAATTTAAATAACATCATGATTTCATGATGATATAATGATTTAAATTTAATATGATTTATTTATGACGTTTTTTCTCTTTCTTGTTAAAACGATCGCATAATTGATTGCTGTAATGAACCAGCACTGGTGAAAACTATGCACTTCATTGTTCTGGAAATGATATAGGTTACAAAATGTGCTTTTGTTGGGGGTAGGTTTCGTTTGGATCTATAGGTACGCATTAAATTATTGGAACCCGTGACTTGGTGGACTAGAGCACCTGACACGCTCCAGCATCGAGCTGGAACGCTGCACGCAGAATATTAGCTTTTAACGGCGGACAAGAAGAGCATAGAACAAAGTGGTAGAATCTTGTTCCACGTAAATCATTGAGGCTTAGCCAGTAACACGTCAATTTATTTTTTTCACTCAATATAATGGTTCAAAGAGATTATGATAATATTGAATAATACATGCCAATCGACCCCACTTTTAGCAAATTTTCAAAGAAAATGAACTATTGCAATGGGTCCAAAATCTGCAGAACAATCTGCGGATGCGTTTCAGAGCATCCTGAATTCATCCCAAGATTTGAACAAAAATTTATATTTATATAATGTCAAGTTCGGTTTATTCTTGAGCGTCGGTCTTTTTTATTTTTTCAGGCCTGAAAAAAGTATTTTATTCACCCTGACGACTCTCAAGAATAAAACAAAGTTGGCATTGTCTAAGCGGTCGAGAATCGGAAAACACTTACTATGTATATTATTTATACATATTTATTTATGTTTCACTCCCTACGATATCTGACCTTAGATGCATGATAAAAAATCAAACTTTCGCCAAAATGTACATATTGCCAAGCAAGAAAGAGGATGAAGGAATTCGAAGATGAGCAATTTAAAAAGATATCTACTTTACTTCACATTTGAGTTGTTAGGGGTCAAAACTCGGTAAAAACGACTAAAATCGCGTTCAGTTTATACGAAATCACTGAAAGTGGTACGGAATGGTGAGTAAAGACAGAAAAATACCATTTCAGTTTTTAGAAAAACACAGAATAGGGATCAAATTTGGATTATTTGCGGCGGGGGGGGATTGGTATTACGGGCTAAAACCAGTATTAATTCACTTGACTTGTGTGGGATTCATACGAAGGGACTATTTCGATTAAAATATTTTTCTCAAAAAAAGAGTGGGTCAAATTTGACTTCATAAAAGTGTCAAAAATCGGTATTTAAATGGCTGCAACCACGAAAAAATTATATAACTGTGGTTGTAATTACGGTTTCCATAATTACAATATTGCATGTTCATAGTTTTCAGTGGGCCATAATATTGTATTGCCACCGATTGAGGCCCCATATAGAGGTTTATTGAGAATTGGCCCTAGATATCATTCTGGGGAACACCTGATTATAATCACAGATGGCTGTAAGAAGTCGAGTTGGCTGTTCTGTGATATTATTTCATTTGAAAATGATGGATCTTTTGGATTTTGTTGATAGGTACTTTTGTAACTTGAATCGTTTATTATGCTTCATGTAACAACAAATCATTAATGATTGAATTATTGAATCCTGCGCATTTTTATGAAACTGTAATTCCCGGGCCGGCTCTAGTACTAGAGTTTGGGCTCTCCTGGGGAGCTCGAGGGTAGGAATTGATCACAGAAAACACTCATCTACGCAGAGGGAGCATCTATACAGGTAAATAATAAACCGTTGTGTAATAATTTGCAGCGTTTTACCTTGGGTTGTTATCATACTGCCTGTTTTCGCCGTTCAAATGGGATTTTTGAGTGTGTACATACACGAGTAAATAAGGGTATTTTCTCACATTTTCTCGAACTCCGACATATGGGGTGTCTAACACACTGGGTGTCTAAAACACCCAGTGGAGTGAATCAAAATTGAATTCATTCAAGACGAATATACCGACCGGACAAAGGACTTTTGATAGTGTCTCAAGAAATGGCGGTCTTAATTCAGCGAGCTCAGTTCGCTTGAATGGTTAACCGTTACAAATTTTCATTTTCTAAGGACCTAACGGCAAGTTGGCCAAGAACGGAGAGCAACTTCCAAATATATTAATTTGCGAGCGAGCGAAAATACCGGGCTATGAAAACTAGCGGAAGGGCTGAGCACTGTTTTCAGTGTAAATAATCCGCCCTTTGGCTTCTGCTGCGGCAATGAAAAGGTCAACGGGGTGCAAACATGTAATAGCTGGGCTTGGTTCATTGTTTAGGTGGTGGAGGGGTAATTATATTCTTGTGATCACATTTGGGCACAGATTTTCCACCCGTGGGAACGGGGGAAGTCTCAGTCAGTAACTGAATACTTTTGGAAAAAAGTTCTTAAAAAAAACTTCAGCCTCTCAATGCAATCACAGTTACCACGCTATCAACGTCTACTGGGTATTGAAGGAAGGCTTGTAAACATTTTATTGAGTACAGGTTAAAGGTTATTCTACGTGCCTACGTCAAAACTTTACTTTAAATGAAGCTGCTTAATGGAAGTAGAAGCATTATGATTCCGTGGCTACCATTGTTAACCATTGTTAAAACGTACAGGTTCGCAAATATAAATTCTAATAATCAACGTTAAATAATAATATATAATCAATGTTAAATATAAGTTCACGAGCCAAAAAACTCGGCTACATTTGGCCCGAATATACCTCGCATTCTGATGACCTCAGTAAATGTTGTAATCAATATGCCCCTTGTATCAATATGTCTGAGGGGGCTTTATTATAATTATTAACATTCTGCTATAACATTTTGATAATACTTTTTAATATAATTATTGTAGACTGTTCACTACATTACAGACGTTATTCTCTGAGACCTTTGTGGTGATAATCAATATTTTACGGATAAGGAAACCGTGTTAGCATAATCATGCTCCTCAAATTTCATTTTATGGTGTCGGTATAAATTGATTTACCACCATGTTATACATAAATAATTATCCTTGCTTTTTCATGGCACAATACGTCAACTTCAATAAAATGGTGAGCAAAACCATACAGAAAACACATCTTTCCAAACTAAAACAATTCATCATCTTGTGTACCTACACAGCAGGTTGCAGTTAATAATGGTTTGTGCGTCCCATTTGTGGGGTCTAGTAGGTCCGCGGAGCTCGGTGTTACTGTGAGTCTTCTCTAAGGGGTGAAAAATAGGCGTTGACATTTTCAGGGGGCCTTTATCTCGAATTTGTTGAAGGTTATAAATTGATCTCGAACTTGAGAATTTTTTGAGACCACTCGGAGCATTGTACGTCCAGCCGTTCGTTCACAGTAAGGCCCTGAAATTAGCACCGACAAGCTTCGTCAACATGATCGTGAATGAAACGATGTACATCCAGCCCAGATATCGTCGCTAGGGATCACCTGATTATAATCACGCAATGGTGTATGCGGTAGAGTTGGTTGTTCCGTGGTATTATTTCATTTGAAGAACTATGGTTATTGTTTCTTTTGTTGAACTAAACGAACACTATGCTTCATGAATAATTAGGGCTTTCCTGGGGGGAGGTCGAGCGAAGGTATTGCCCACTGAAAACACGCACAATCTACACAGAATGCCCTTCTATACAGGTGAATAGCAAACCGTTGTGTAACAATTTGCAGCTTTTTTTCATTCCATTTTCGGATTTTACGTACCTTGAAAGGGAGCCATCAGATTTTGAGGGGGGATTAACAAAATGTTTTCATGCTCGAGTCCAAAGGTTCATACGTACCTACCTATAATAAACCAAAAGCAGGTACGTTATCAGCATTTCTTCATAATATTCGCCTGAGCTTGAACCGGACATCATACTCATTTGCGCCGTTTTCTACTAGGCCATCCTGTTGTAAGAGAATATCGGTCAGTCACAATATTTTCTCGTGTTTAAGTGCCGTCATTCAGTTTACTGATTTCACCGACCCATCAGGTAGTACCACCGGTAATACAAGGCACGATAATAACCCCAACCAGAAATCTGTGTATACCGATTTCACCGACTTGCCTACCTACTTGTATTACCCCACGAGCAGGATGTTGATTTGTTGTTTTACTGTAGGCACACGATGTAGTGATGCATTTTGCTTCCTCACTACCGAAGGTAGGTAAGCCTTGGATTCGTAATTGAGTTTTAAAAAAATTTGTGTCCTCCAAAATGAAAATGTCCACTACCATTTTGCGTTTCTGACATCGAGGAACAAACATTTTTAGTTCCGTGTTTGTTTTTCTGTGGCATTGTAACGCCCATAACTACCGAAATAATGGTCGAAACGGGCTGAAATTTGGAGGGTAGATGCGGGTTGGGTCACATATGGCCCCATACAAAAATCATTGAAAAAGTGCTTTAACTTTCGTCTACGCATGCGCAAACATGAAATACTTGAAACGCCCATAACAACCCCAGAAAATGTCGTGGAAATGAGTTCAAACTTGGAGGTTCGATCAGGAATGATATTCTGATAGTTCTAAATGAATTTCATTGGAATCGTAGTGTAACTTTCGTCTGCGCATGCGCGAACATGAAATGTTGACCATTTCCTTGTAACGCTTTTAACTACGCGAAAAATAATCGTAGAGAACTGCCATTTTGAGGGTACACGCGGGTTTGATTGCAGATGATCCCTTTCTAAAATCATGAAAATCGTTCCGTCTGCGCATGCGCAAACGTGAAATACTTGAAACGCCCATAACTACCTTAAATATTGTTGAAATGAGTTCAAATTTGGAGGGTCGATCAGGAATAACACTTTGATTGTTCCATGAGAATTTCATTCGTCTGCGCATGCGCGAACATGAAACGTTGAACGTTTCTTCGTAACGCATCCAACTACACGGCATATAGTCGTAGAGAGCTGAAATTTTGAGGTTACACGCCGGTTTGATCACAGATGGTCCGTTCCAAAATCATAGAAACCGTTCCGTCTGCGCATGCGCAAACGTGAAATACTTGAAACCCCCATAACTACCTTAAATATCGTTGAAATGAGTTCAGATTTGGAGGCTGGATCAGGAATAATACTTAGATAGTTCTATATGAACTTCATTCGTCTGAGCATGCGCGAACATGAAACGTAGATCGTTTCCTTGTAACGCTTCTAACTACGCGAAAAATAGTCGTAGAGTGCTGAAATTTTGAGGGTACACGCGGGTTGGATCACAGATGGTCCCTTATCAAAACGAACCTACTCAACTATTCTACACGTTCATGTGATTCAAGTGAGGAAGCTATACTGCCTACCCGAATTGGCAGACGTTTTTTCTACGATTGCATGAATACCGTAACTTCATCGAGTAACAGTTCGATATAAGAGAGTTCCTAGGAGATACGGTGATAACAATACCGCATTGGCTGTTAGAGCGAACAACATGGATGCTAACCCGTTGCCATGGGTTACGAGAGACAACTAGCATGATAGTCGGTATCTTAAAGTGACGTCAATTCCTTACTGATTGTTGAAGTACCGCGAACCTACCCCCCTCTTCTAAACCCTTCCATTTCAAAAGACAAAAGAGCACAACAAACCACTATGCGCCAGCTCTGTTAAATCTGAAGTCAGAAGCCTGTTAAATTTGAAGAACGTCTAATTAGTTATTGCAAAATTAGTTGCATAAAGTTGGTTTGCTTGTGCAGCACATATTTGGATTCTTTTGCAAAAGCCTGCAAAACCAGCTATAAATTTGTGAAACTAGGATTTATTATGAGGGAAAGGTAGGTCTAAACTAAAAAAGCTTAAGCATTTGAAACCATTTAATTTTTTAGGCTAAGAAAACAATGTAAAGAACTGCAGGTTAAGAAAACAGTAGGTACAGAAATGTTTTACAGTAGGTACACCAGTACAAAACACGAAAAGCGGGCATAACTTGAGTAAGGATTACCAGAAATGTTCGTGAAGAAAGTTACTGAATTGTTTGCTGTTGCTAAATTTGGTTAAAGCAAGAAAGTTGAATCAATTCTTCACCCTCACTCCAACAAAAATCCGATTCTATGGGCTCTGGTTCATATCATTTTCATGATCTTCTCCGTTTATGTGTGTTTCCGTAACAACTTCTCCTTCCTCTTGATTCTCCTCAGCAGAAACAGCTTGAAAGGGAGGTAGGTAGGTATTTGGGTTGCGAAAACGTTGGTGTTTGAAAGCATGGTGGAAAATTCATCGCGATCACGTTTTCACCGTTAACACGTAGTAGGTACTCAAGGTTTTCAACATGTACTGTTTTCAACATATCAGGTTACGTTTACTCACGGTCTAGTCGTTACGTTTCACGGGATCGAGAGGCGGTGACGGATGTATGCGGCAAAATACGTTACCCGTATGATACGTCAACCATTTGGCGCATGCGCAGAACACTTTTCTGAGACATACGGATGACGCATCTGAGCAACGGTATCGCCTAGGAACTCTCTATAATGTTATAGGTAGACATCATTTTTCAAGCAGGTAATGAATTACGTGGTTCCCGCTTAGTGGTAACGTCGACGCCTACGTTTCAATAACGCACGTTGTCGGCTTCCCACGCGAAAAGGATATTTCTCACACTGCAGCCGTTACCGAGGTTCTCTTCCCCTTATAATCGACCTAATAAAAGGGAACCGAGGAAGCTCCAGGGCGGAGAGGGAATTATGTAGAGCGGTCAAGTGCATAAGGTCAACGGGCCACTGAACCACATACGGAACAGGTTCCCCGTCCTTGGCCAATACGGCCGGCCCGGCACATCAGGTGCCGCTTGAGTTTCTACTTCTCCCGCGGATGTAGGATATCAGGTATCGCTTTCCGAGAAGCATTCGTTTTTTGTATCGATTCCCATCTTTTCAACCTCCGTTCAATTTACTCGAGTAGAACAGTCGTAAGGGAATCGCAGAAAGTTGTTCACTGAGCAAAAATGTCCATCAAGAAATGTGCCGTACAGTTCCCCCGAGTTTCATCGTTACGTTGGTTTCAATACGAAGCTAATCAATTGATGTGCACTATTACATCTCCTGTAAATGAGGTATTGCAGTGCGTCTAAAAATAAGATGATTTTATTTCTGGAATATTTTAGTTCAAGTTACTGTGAAGAGGACGCAGAGTGTGGGAAAAGGTGATAATTGTGTAATATAAGGAAGGAAATGCGATTATTCAGCTGTTATAATTATTTCACGTTTTTATCGGATTTTTTATCACGTTTATTCCGTTTTAATTTTTTAATTTTTCACCGATATCAGGAGGAAGCGCGTTATGTCTACGGAACTCCCAACTTCTATTTGCTTCTCTCTATAATAATTTATATTATATTTATATTACATTTTTCTATTTGCTTCTCTCTAATTTTATATCAAAGATTTATCGACGAAAGAGCCGGTTTTCGTTAAGGCTAAATGCAACGTGTTTAAGAGCAAAATCCACCACCACCGTGGCAGCACCAAAATGAATCAATTTTATTCTACTTCTCATTTGAGAATAGAGCGAGATATTTCAAATCGGAAAACGGATTTCTCATCAATATTCACGTAGAATTATGAGTAGCTGGTTCAATAAGTGTGAAAATGTTTTTGCACACTGTTCCAAAAAAAAGAAGTTGTTCAAATTTGGAAAAATTTCAAAAAGTGGCTTAATAGGCACTTGCACTGGACTCTAGAGAACAAGACGCAGATTTCAGAATTTTTCTAAATTGACTGTAGCCGTCGGATTCTTGTTTCCAGGATTTTGGGGACAAAGTTCAAGATCGTGAGCTTCTGACTGGGTGGGGGGTGGAGAGTTCTTGGCCACCTGAGCAAAAAAAAAATTGCACACTTTTTGAACCATTTACCCGGAATTCTACGTGAATATTGATGAGAAATCCGTTTTCCGATTTGAAATATCTCGCTCCATTTTCAAATGAGAAGTAGACGAAATTCGGCCTCAATGGTGCTGCCATCTCTTATCACAAATTCTCACCAAAATGTCGTGACATTTAGCCTTAACCCCAAGAAATATACTTCGAAATTTTTTTTTTTTCAATTTAAAAAATGACTGGAATGCCAGAAATGGTTATAATTAGCAACCTTACATCTCAAAAACACCAAACACTTGCACGTAAATGAAATAACAAAAACTATTCTAAGAGTTCGATTCCTTTTATGGGTACATTATTGGAATAGTAGAGGTATAGGAAATCTCTTGTTTTCTCATTCGTATTGTGTTATCAAGAAACTCTATAAATCAAAACGGAACAGTGAATGATGAATACACGTGCACTACTTATTTATCCCACCCCTTGCCAACAGTGAATTGGTGGGGCTTGGGTATAATGACTATTATTGATGTTTTGGTTGAGGTTCATCATCCGCTAAAATGCTATGAATGTCTCCTGATCTCACATTGAAATGAGATTAATATTCATAATTCATTTGTTTATTCATAATTAATTTAACTAATAATTTTAATTTTCATGTTTTTCCCCTCCAGAAGCCCGTGAGAAGGATGGGGTGGACGATCTCTCGGCTTTTGTACTGCTTCTGGTTTGCGTTCGTTCTCCCTCCTCCTCGAGTCCTATCGTTCACCGCTATATACCAAGAAAGTGATGCCCAAGGTAATTCAAAATCAATTTAAATGCATAACAAAATTAAGCATAAACTATAAAGGTGATCTAAAAAAATCATAAAGATGATCATAAAGTTCTCATGCAATTTGGGCCTAATTACAGATACAGCTGCTGGGCCTTTACCTAGATATACTAGCTGTGACTGAAATTGATGGAGTTGTGAAATTGAATTAAATCGGGGAACGAAACAATGGGGGGGGGGGGGATGTTACGTACACACTGCCGTTGGAAGCAGAAAAGTCGTATCTAACTAAACCTGACTTTTGGAATATGAACCTTTCCAGTTTTCGAGTCGAAATTTGCCAATATGAGCGTTAGTTTTCGGAATTTTCATGAACTTGAACACTAATTTTCAGGAACTTTCCCGCTGAATCGATTGATGGTCACGAAACGAGTTTTTTGAACGGAAAATACCGAAAAACAGCATTCGGATTTTACTCTCATATTTTGGATACAAGCGGGAGCTATTTAGAATTATTAGTAAGGACGCGTGGACTAACTTGGTCTAAAGGTCAATTAATGAATTATCATTAATATAATTATTAGATATTTAATGATGTTTCAAACCCGTATATCTGCATTTTACTAACCTGTATGTGCAAAATACTTAGCAAAAAAATTTTTATGCTGTCAGATAAGACTTCTAGGGCGGTATTCATAGTCCTGACTTAAGTAAAAATAATACTTTACTTCTGAAAGTAAAATAATTTCTTAAGGAAATGCTTTATCTGATTTCGCTTTCATAGATATTACTCCCCGAAGTAAAGAAAAATCTTTACTTAATCTTTTACTTTATAAAATTAAGAAAAATCTTTATTTAAAGGCAACATTTTTCCCAACTCTCTGGTTTGAGCTTAAGTTGGCAGTTCTGGCAGGGTGTGTGTTTTTGTTTAGTTATATGTACTCGCCTATTAGCCGTGCCGTTCTGTCGGTTTTCCGGTGTTGTGAACGCCGTTGTCCAGCATCCTCTCTGTGTCAGGACAAGTTAACAGTGGAGCAAGCAACCTTTATTTTGAGAACTTCTATAATACTCTTGGTGCTCGCGTTTAGCGGTGCTGACGTGCATTTACTTCTCCCTTTCCCTTCTGTATTACTCCTCCCTTCTTTTCCCTCCTTCTTCCCTTTTGTTTTTACTCACTCTTTAACTTTTTTAGTTATCCTTTTAAATTATAAATTACGTTCTTACTGTAGTTCCTTGGTTTGCCTTTTCAGTGGAATCAACTACCAATTGGTCTTAGAAAAAAAGAAATAATTGGGTTTTATCCTACTTTTGGTCAGGCAGAATCTTATTAGTAGGCAAAGTCAATAAAGTTAGTCAATAATGAACAAATCGAAAACGTTTGGAACAATTTTTGATGAACTATCAAAATCGATGGCAAACTCCCGGCTCACGTTAGGATTACTTCGAAGAATGAATATTTACTAAATGCAAAGGAAATTGATAAACAAAGTCCTTGTCACATGGGTTTATTATTCTATTGGACTTACCTACAGAAATTTTGGCTGTTCATTAATAGTTTCGTTAGGTAATGTGAAATAATTGAAATAGCTATTTCTGAATGTTTCCACCAATTTTGGCCCCCAAAACACAAATCAGGTACGCTACTTTTTTTTTCAAATTATTTTTGATCATTGGCAGTGCCATTTAAATTGCCTTGATTCACCTGTTGACACTTTTTCTAGTGTTATTATACAAACTGATGGTGATTTCAGACAGTTTCCCAGGTTTTTGGCTCATAAAAAATCAATTTTAGGAGCAGAACCTTTGGTAGAAGCTTAGTTTTCCACTCTGGTCGAAATCGACTTCATATTCGTCTTCTCGTCCCACGAAAACATAGAAACCGATACTGAAAAGCTCGTTTTACTAAAACACAAAAAATACCAATTTTCATACACATTTTCGCTCATAACACCCCTGGGTATATTCCGATCGGGTTGCAAAGTTTCGGGACACAACTAGGGCCCAGATGGAGCCTGTGTGCGAAAGAACGAATTTTTTAGACCGAAAATGAAGCCGGTATGCATCACCCGCATGCTCTCCGTTACATCGAACTCGTCATCCCACTCATCGAAGTCAAACAACATTTCGTAATCCATCGTATCAAAACAAGCAAAAAACCCGAATAATTAGGAAAAGAAATAAAAATGCCGAGAATGATGACACTGAAAAGATGACATAAATGAAAAGAGAACAGTGCAAACGATCAATAAGGAAATGCTTAAGGTACCTTTGACGTACCTCAGT
Organism: Leptopterna dolabrata; assembly: GCA_954871275.1. Classification (NCBI taxonomy): domain Eukaryota; kingdom Metazoa; phylum Arthropoda; class Insecta; order Hemiptera; family Miridae; genus Leptopterna; species Leptopterna dolabrata. The sequence goes on along the minus strand of OX940983.1, from coordinate 8,753,012 downwards.
TTTTTCCACTTATTTAGGCCAAAAAGTAAAGATTTTTCTGTACTTATTGTCTATGAAATAGGAATAAAGGAAATGCTAAAGGAAGACTTAAGCATTTCCTTTATCACTGACTATGAATAGCCCAAGTGGACGTTGCTTCCTTATTTGTTCACTTAAGCATTTACTTTAATTAAAGTGAGGACTATGAATACCGCCCCTATTATCCTCTGAAAAAGGCATTCAAGAGTTTTCGCTTAATAAATCCACCCTAAAGTACATTATCCCATTATTCGTAAGCCCGTTTTGAGGCATTTCTCGAGCGGATACGGCTCTGTCAGTCTAAAATTTGGTAGATACCACCCCCCAAGACGTGGGAGAACGTTAGCTGATTTTGGCCAACAATTTAGATACGACTTTTCTGCTTCTGAAGGCAGCATACTTTGTGGGTATCAATCAGATCTGGATCTAGTGCATCAAAATGTCACGCCACACTCGTGAGTTATTAATTTTGGAATTTTCGTCTTTATCAGACGAAAGAATGTTTACTCTAATTTTTACATATATATTGGAGCTTGAATAAGAGATATAATACATCGGTCAATCTATTGATCTGATAGGTACCAGTTTTGTGTATTTTACAAACCCGATGTTCCATCAACAATAACCCCAATTTTGTACCTCGCGTTACTTGGTCAAACGTTTTTATTGGCTCTTTTGAACAAACCGGTTTCAACGAAAATTATTCCGACGTTGTATCTATGAGCATTGTGCGAGCGGTGTCACGTTACGATGACAAACAAAAGGGCCTACCATTATCGCGATAACTTCTCATTTCCACGTTATCGGGGAGGTGTGATCTCACGCAGGACCCCGTGTAATCCCATCGACTTTGCAGTAAATACAGGTGGAAACTGCCCTTCATTAGCAGATCACCCACACCGATTTCAAAATTACGTTTCTCATTCGCTATCTACACATTTAGTTTCGAAAGATGTTGTTGAGTAGGTACATATAGAGGACAATGAGATGATTAACACAAGATGAAGTAATATGCGGTCCAATTAAAACAGACAGAAGCCCTTGAGCTTTCGTCGACGAACTGCTACTGGCAATAATAGCTAATATACACCTACAAAGTCACCAATTCCAATCAACTTATTGGATCAATACGGTGCAGGCTGTTAGGTACTGGCTCATTTAACGTGGTGGGCAGCTGAAGAAAATAGGAGAACATGAATGTTAGAGACAGAGGAGAGAAGAACAAAAAATAATGGGGATTCATGTAGAAAAGAAGCGACGCAACTTTGAGGGACCAGGCTGTGGCTCATGACATAGCGGAGCGTGCGATAATGAAACTGAGGTTTCTGTCGATCACAACGCTTCACTTGGTCCATTTTATTTGCATAATAAATTATTAATATAATAAATTATTAATATAATTTTGATAAATTATATTAATAAATTGCTTAAATTGTATTAATAAATTGCATTAATTTTTTTATAAATTAATGATGAATTGACATAGTGAGTCAGACATTGAGAACCCACCTATTGACAGAATACCACTGCTTTCAGTATTGATGATTATTTGTGGATTGCAGTTGCAGTCAGCTGTGAGTTGAGTGCATTGGATCTGGATACCGTGTTGATAATTCTTGATCCTTTCCACTAACTGTTTTATCACAGAACCAAAACTAAGGAGTAATGGACATAAACCTTCTTTCAAGTTTCAACTAAAATCAAATTAATAGGTAACCTTGGTTGGTGGTATATCTAATGTTATTTACAGCAGCATAATTTCCCCAAAAAAATCGATTTTTTCATTGATTTTTTTGGGGGGAATTTTGCCCTCTTTTCTGAAACCATGACTTTTTTAATACCTACCTACATCGATGTTTTCCCTCAAAATACATCGCCTGTCTCATATCATCGATGGTTAACGCCGATGTGAACATCGATGTTTTAACTATCGATGCTCATCCCTATACCTACGTCTCGAACTGCACATTCTGCGCCAGGTGTAAGTGAACTGTGGAAAAAGTTCTTCAAGATATCCGAATTGCGGATCCCCTTCGGAAATTGGACGTCCGAATTTCGGACCTGCTGCCTACCCCATAGAAACTTCCCTTCTCCATTTGAGTTTACACAACTACTTCCAGACTTAGGACTGGCTCCTAATCAGGAGGTGGGGGTTACAAACTTTTGCGGGCATTGTCAACTTGTTGGTGACTTGTCGAGGTGGGGGGGGAGTTAAAGAAGTTCATTTTTTCGTTGAAATTTCGGATGCAGCCTCTGCGCCAAAAAAAATGAAAAATAATTTTTACCCCCCCCCCCCCCCCCCCTCATGGTTTAGGTACATACTTTTCAAGGGATGTAGAATACGAATATCGAATAAAAATATTGCCGTCCGTCCACCGTAAGCGGCTTTTTCCTTAGTTCCCATGAACGAAAATTCACGAAATTTGGTATATGGGTCTCGTTTGGGCTCTAGTTGGTCCTCGAAGCTCGGAATTACTGTCATTCCACTGTAAGGAGGGGGGAAAAGTAGGGGTTGAACTATCCAGAGCATCCCTGTCTCGAGAAATTTTATTTTGAGGCGTGGGTTTTGTCGCATTTTTAATTGCTTAAATTTTTTCTGAATTTTTGAGACTATCTGGAGCATTCTAAGATGTTTTTGTTACTTGTGTCGTCCACCCATTGGAGTATGCCATTACCCGTATGAATGCACAAGTCGTAAGTAATGAGCGGGCCCCACTCCGCTGTCTGAATGGTGGAATTAAAACTCGTAGGACGCATCCCTTTCTGTTTCTTTATTTTGGTTTAACCTTATAATAGAATAGAATAGAATAAAGTTTATTCACAAATGATTTTACAATGACATAAGACAAATGAGTAACAAATACAATGGTACTTAGGCGCTAAACATTTAATTGATTCTGCCTAACGATAGGCTATGCCCGTGTTGTTAGGCAATCAGTTGCCAATTGCATAGTATTCTATCAACCATCGATAAAAATTCAAAACTCAACCGTTCAATAAAAGCTTGAGTTACATGATCACAAAGTTACAAGAAGTTACATGATCAACAGCATACACCCGCCAACCTTTTTATTTATCATAGGTATATACTGCCGATTAAGCTATCAATCCCTCCCATTCCTCTCCTGACTATCCATGATAAAATTTCAGTTTTGTAATTATATCTCGTGTAGTTCATAGGAGATTTCATGTTAGTGCTTATACTCCTGTGGATTATGTATGTTACGTAAGATGGACTATGAGTAGTAAGAACCAGCCGGGGTCTAGGGGGAACAATATTTCCTGCAGACACAAAGCGTGTAAAGTAAATAGGTGTCCTTGTATCGTTTATAATGTTTGGGTGTTTGTGATAAAATAATAGCGAAATCTTCACATAGAGTTGACGAATATTGAAGACCTTTACCAGGTCAAAAACCTCCTCAGTTGGGGTTCGACGAGGAAGAGACATCATAGTTTTTAGAATAGATTTTTGTTTCAAATATAGTTTGTTTATATGAGTGGTAAAAGTACCACCCCAAGCTAATATTCCATACTGAATTACAGGCTGACACATGCTATAATACACTAGTTTAAGTTTCTCCTTAGGTAAAATTTTTCTTATGTTATAGAAGATATAGGAAAACTTTTTAATTTTATTACAACAGTAGTCTATATGGGGGCGCCATGACAACTCTTGATCTATTATAACACCTAGATATTTATGGTAATTTACCATATCAATAGTCTCTCGAGAATATACTCCAAGAAGACTGCTGTCCCTTTGTACTTCCAATATTAACTTCCTATCATAAATGTCAGCTTTGTTACTACCAAACACAATTAGCTTCGTTCTTTTAGTGTTGAGTGTCAGATAATTTCCATAAAACCAGTCATTTAAAAGTTTCATTGATATGGATGCTTGGGTAAATGTTTCCTCCCACGTATCGCCTTCCACCACCAACGCTGTGTCATCAGCAAATAAGTAGAGTTTGGATTTGTACATTCTTAGCTGCACAATGTCATTGATATATATTAGGAAGAGAAGTGGTCCTAGAGTGCTTCCTTGAATAACACCGAAATCATTATTCAGCTCATCACTCATACAATCACCTATTGAAACAACTTGTCTACGATTCGTAAAGTAGCTTTTAAACCATTGTAAACTGGAGTCTAAGATACCTACCTCCTTCATTTTCTCGAATAGATGTTGCCTATGTATGGCATCAAATGCTTTGGCAATATCTAACATAATAAGGGCTCCTTTCTTTTTTTGTTCTCGAATGTCATAAAGATCGGAGGTTAGGGCATAAAGAGCTTCCTCCACTCCAGCGCTTTTCCTAAACCCGAATTGTCTAGAATTGAGCACCTTATTACGTTCTAAAAATGCATATAAATGATCTTTAACATGTTTCTTAAGTATCTTTGATAGAGAGCTTAGCATTGATATAGGTCGGTAGTTGCCTTCATCACTCACAACCCCGCCTTGTACAAGGGGATGACTTTTGCTGCCTTAAAACATTCGGGGAATACAGACATGGAGATACTCAAATTAAAGACATGAAGTATTGGGGATTTCAGGAATTTATAATATCTTTTTAAATATCTTTATAATATCTTTTTAAATTTTAATATCTATAATCATAGGGAAATCGTGTCAGCATGATGCCTAATCAACACTTATCATATATGGTACCTACATACAAAATTATTACCTATGTAGTTGACAACTTTTGTGTCATCTGCTTTCCGTGGAACGATTGTGGTATTTTATAAGCAAATGTATCCTAGTACATAGTTCGATATTCGATAACAAAGAACAACTCTCCCCTCCTCCCACCGTACCCCTCACTCAGCCCTTCCTGTAAGTATTTTCCGTGCAAAATATTTCGTTCAGTCGATATATCATAATTATTCTTCAAAGTATACAACTAAAGTTCGTTATTGTCCTCTTAGTACAATATTGGTATTGTCCTCAGGTCACCACCGGTAGGTGGGCAGAGATGCCGCATTCGGTTTGAATGATGCAACTTTTATAGGGACCGAAGACCCACAAAGGAACGACCATCTATTCTATTCAGCGTGGACTTGACGTGTGACCTCACTAAAATGATGAATAACCTCCACTCGCGGATAACGGGCAAGTTGAGCAACAAAAGAGCTTTTGGCGATACAGAAAGACGAGAAGGGGATTTCCGCGTAGAATGGGTATTTTAGGTTTATTATGCGGAGTTAACGCCGAACATGGTTTTCGCCAAAGTCGATCGCAAGGTGCGAACGTTGGCAGCAAGAGTAGCAGCCAGCTGTAGTAAGCAGGCATAACGCAGGTATAACGTTCTTGTCATTCATGAGAGATGTACCTACACAAAATTAGTCATACATGGGCCAATTTCGATGAAATGCACTTTTAGGTGCCAATATACCTACTTGTCATAGTACGATAGCAATTATTTCACCTGATTCGCTACTGCAAGCTAATTAATTAATTCCTACTAACGCTCTAAAACGCTACCATAGGGGGCGCCAGGTATTCGGCAACCACACCAGCCGTAAACAAGACATTCCGGACAAGCTCTGGGTATTGTGAGTTCGAACCTTACTTGTACCTGACCAAAGAATTTACCTGTACCTAGTTGAACAACTGTAATCTAAGGGGTTGAACAAAATATCACTTCAACTTCTGTTGAAAGGGATCAATACCCCCGAGGGCGGTTTTATTGTCACTTTCCTTGGACAATAGACGTTTAAAAAAAATCACAGACTGGGACCTAGGAACTTATATCGTGTAGGTATGGCTAGTTTTAATGAAGGTAGGTACCATCAAACCTACCTGTATATCAGTACCAATCCTTTTCATATACCCTAACTCTAACCTAATGAATTAATCCTAGATGAAACTAAATTTCTACTTAGCACTAGTTGGTAGTTAAAGAAGGAGGGCTGAAGCAGCAGAAGCTCCAGGAGTTGACATCTGAAGAGCAGAAAAGATTCATGGTGACACAGACAACAGAAGATGAGAGGAGTAAAAGGGGGAGAAGAAGGCAGAAGGCAAAATATGGAAGAAGAAGGCCGATAAAAGAAAAACAAAATACATAAGAGGGCATAAGAGGTAAAACTGGAGTGGACTCACTTTTCCAGATTCATACAGGCAGGTATTAAAGCAAGACTGAACATGTCTAGGGCCTCACCAAAACTGGAGTCTTTGAAATGTTCCTTGTTCCTTGCACAGTATTGGTTCTGCTTCCTCCAAGAATCAAGCAGGTACTCACTCAGTGCAGTAATAAGACACCTCAGGATATGACATGCATAGAATGAAAACCAGTCACCATGTAAATCAATGAAGGTCACTTCCTTAAAGTAGGTAGGTAAGTACCAACTGATATTTATTTATTACTAGCTGTGTACCCGCGCTTCGCAACGGTAGAACAGACACCCCCTGTATCCCCCCCTCCACAACTGATCAGAAACCTTCCCCAATGCCAACCCCTAACTGCCTTTAACCCCCCCCCCCCCCCCCCTATCCTATGAACCCTCCCTACCTGGTTAGAAACATTCCTCAATGTTCACACAACAAATTCCCAAAGTTGCACTCCAATTGGTCAAGTAGTTTTGAAATTTCTGTAGACCCCCCCCCCCCCCCTCTCATAACCTGTACCCCCCTCCCACTAACATCCTGATTGAAGTACCACTTGAATGTACTCGTCGAGCTGAATCCAGAATCTAATTACAATCGGATTTACGTCCAACCGTTCAAAGTTATTATAAGCATAAACGTCCTCATAGAAGTGATTATAACACGTTTTTTAGTAGTATTTCATTCATAGCGTTTCAACGGATGGACAGATTCAAATGCGGATTTTTCATAAACCTTCCCAGATAAATTCTGCGTCAAATGGTACCAGCCGCAACTTTCTACGTTCAGCCGTTCTCAATTGATGCCGAGACAAACAAACAGACAGACAAACAGACACTGTTTTATTATACGTATAGATTAATATACGGGTAAAAATTGCCCAATTTACAAGGATTAATAACTAGCAACTAAACATAAAAGAAAAACACTATTTATAAAAGAAAAGAAAATTTTTGTTCGAAATAATAATAACATGGCCTGTCTCTTGAAAACACTTCCACTTACACAGAGTAGGTCCATTTCTGACATGCTTGCCAGACGGTTGAACTCCCGATATTACAGAGTTACAGAATTTATAGACGTGAAAGTGATAGCTATTTGGTATTATAAAATGAATTACCTTTACAAAGTGACGAAGTGAACGGAGATATGGTGAAAAAAGACAAAAAATTGACAGTACTTGCGAAATTATGTTTTACCTGGTATATGACAAAATAGAGGCTTTCATAAACCCGAAGTCATCTGACTGGACACTTGGGTTTCACTGGTCACTAAGATACTGTTCAGAGAACACCAACTACCTAAAAATACCATTGTAGCACAGCAAGGAATAGAGAACTACAAATCCTGCACGTTTGCAGTACCTAGTGAAATGTGTACAACTCGCCCTATTTTTACAAGAACCTGCCTAGCAGTGTGATACGTGGACCATGCCAGATCAATTCAGGAGATGTAATGAGCATTCCTGTAGTCGAAGAAAGTACTAGGGGAAAACGGGGTGAAGGTTTATGGAGAGAACATCAACAATCAGCAGGGCCCGTCGGCACTGACTAGGACTGATAGATATGCGTAGGTACCTACGCACACAGCTTCGATCGATGAATAAAATAAAATCGTAAAATTCATTGTTACAGTTCTAAGTCCATCTGATGATAACGTATCGTTATCAATGTGGATTTTTAATGAGGTTACCAATCCATTTAGGTACTTTCTTAGTTACATTTTGAGTATACAAGGATCAGTTGCCCAAGTATAATAAATTATTAACTAAATTAATCCTTTGGCTTATTCGAGAACAAAAAAAGTATCATGTCTGAAGTTGCGTGATGGTAAAGATATGAATGCATGGATGCCATCCAGAAGACATTTCGCTTTCTCTCAATACCTAATATACATAATAATTATGCATACACATAATACGTATGAAGTTCTTAATGGAATCGATAGCACCAACGCTATCTTTGTTGCACCAACGCTAATTCTGGTACTACCATAGTAATACCGGAAGCAGGCAAGGCTGGAAATCGGGAAAGTAGGAGAATATTATAATTAACCCGTTTTCGAATTTCAGACCACGTACTCTCATTTTTTAATCTAGGAAATGGTAGTAATTATTGTTGTACAATTCGGAAGTCAAGTCACGAATTGGTAATGAAGCATTTAAAAATAAACAATCTCGTGCTCATTGTAAGCCCTTATTATACCAAACCTTGTATTTTCAGTATTCTAAAATACCTATAATATGCCTACCGAAATTATAGATTCCTTTGCGCTCCAAGGAAGCGCTGGCTGGATACATAATTTCTCCCCGAGAGAAGAAAAGCTGCGAGCGTTTTATAGTTGAACGGCCTTAATTATTCACTCCTGTAAAAGGGACTGGAGAAGCACAAGAACAGGGTTAATCCTCCGGCACAGGAAATTTTAGTACCGGAAATTTCATGGAGTGGCTGGTCGTTCGAATGACGATATAATATGTAAACGAGAAAAAGCTAAACACAGTGGTGTAACATTTTCACTGAGAGCATTTTTGTAACTCTCTAGAGGGCCTGCACATGCACTAGTTACTAAATTACAAAAGTACAAGTTCTATCAATTGAAATTGTAATAAAGGGCTATTTTATGTTTCTTTGTGATGATTGTTGAAAGGAAAGGAACAAATTAGAATAGCTGTTACTGGTTCCTACATGATGAGGTGGGTGAACCTATTTGAAGCCAAACTTTACGAAGTGGTCAAAATGTATGAGAATTAATTAAGATTATGAAATTTAACATCTGAGATGGCTTCTGAGTCTGACCAGAAGAATCAAAATCGCATGGCGGCACATTGATATTACACAGTTATGATACGTTGACACATTATTTTTTATTCCAGTACATTACTGGAATGTGAGGTTCCAAACGCGCAAGATTTTACGAGTAAAATTGTAAAGAATGAGGAAGCACAAGGGCTGTAACATTGCGTTTCAGGCCTAGACATCAGATTAATACTCCTTCTTACGGTGAAAACTCTCGGCTTGAAAACTCAATTACCATACTTCGGGGGGAAGTTCAACTTCGCCTTCATCAGATTAGGCCTGTTTTCAAAATCCGATTCTAAGAAACAACGCAATTCACACCTTTTTAAAACCCGATTTATATAGATTTCTTTTTAAAAAAAATGTATATACCGCTTTTGTGACCCGCGCACATACCCCATTGCGATTTAGGGGCACACAAATTGCAGTGTACAATTTGGCCGTTCAATTCAAATAGCCCATGAATTTTCTCCAAGCTGAAAACTTCGTGATGAGAGTCCTTCGTGAGTGCTTAATAACAGAAAGCACGAAAACAGAAAATACCTACCTACATTAGACGTACCTCCAAACATGAACTCTTAGGATTGATATGAAGTTATGTCCCATGAACAATAGTCAACGCCTTTGCCGGAGGGAAAATACAAAAACGCACAAGGGAGAAGTTCTAACAATAAGAGATAACACGGAACAGCGTGACACTTGGGAACCAGGTGAAGACAGCATGCGGATGGCGCACATCTTCCTTTGAGAGGTTTCCAACTTTAAGTAGACCTCTCAGCTCCTTCAACAATCCGAGGCGGAATTAGAAGATAAAATATTTAACTCTGGAGCACCGACTACCACCAGAAGGACTCCTTTTCCTTTGGGGGCCGCATTTACAGAAGAGACACGACGTCTTTTTCTATCTCCTTTGAATGACGGATCAAGTGACGTAATGAAATTCAAGAAAAGGGCGCTTGGGGTTTTAACAAAGATTGTAAATGAGTATAGGTAGCTAATTGATCAATCCGATTTTTGAGTTGTCCAGGAATTCAGTAGAAATCCAAATAATTTTGAACACACCGTGTCCACTCTTGAATTGTTAATCTGAGGTTTTATGGACAAGGATGGTTTCCAATAACGTTCATAGCTCAGCTGAAAAACTCACACGCATAACTTGAGTCCTTCTCTTTTCAGAATCCTTCAATTTCGCCTAGATGCGATCCTTTAAAATAACATTCATAAACATTACAATAAATAGGAGACGCGCATGGATCGGAATTTCGTATTTTTTACCTCAAAATTTGATTCTGCACCCTCAGGGCCGATTTGCATTCAGATGAGAGTCTCCTACCGCACTCATTTAGGCCTTCCTTCTTGTTAATTTATTAGTTTCATCAACTGTTATCATAGGTATGGACTTTCGCAGGTTTGATATAACCCGCCGGGTTCTCGGTCCCGATGTCTACAAATAGGTACATGTACCCGGTGGCTACTAGAAGAGTAGCGTGTTGATTTCGAGCTACAGAATAGGCACCCGTTAAATTGGCACTAGGTATAACAGTATCTTAGCTGATTTGTGATCAATCTATAAAGCTTTGAAATGAAACCCAGGTATTGATCTATCAATTTGAGTTCATCTCTTACATTCAAAATAACTATTACGGTGAGAATTAACGTTCCTATTATTTCATGATCCGAAAGTCCAGTAAACCGCACAGTCAGGCAGCTGAGATCTCACCAACAAAAGCCCCAGTCTTTGTATTTCCAAACACCATTTCAGCTCTCGAGTAACTTCATAATCATTCAATGACAATACGTGTATCGCTTCTGTGGCGGGAAACTTGATCCTCATTGACCACTTGATTTTCAACAGTTTTATATTGCTGTCTCATTATGGGATTGGAAACTTTAGGTCAAGGTACATTAAGGATCGGTCAAGCCTTCTCATCCAAAGCCTGGCGCCTCAGAAAGAGAAAGCCGGAACTTCGGAGTCAGTTCGTGCGCCCCTCGGAAACCCCCACAGGCTTATTTGAGTATTTTGGTTCTTTACATTTTACCCGATCACGCGAGGAAAGAGAAGAAGAATTCTTTACGCGCAGTTTTCCCGAATACAAGAAATGTAAGTCCGTAGATGCGATTTGCGAAATTTGTGGGCGCAGCACAGATTCTTGTCAGGATTTTCAACCTTACCGCAGCCACTAAGGGCGAGTTTAACCACCTAGAGTTACTACTGCTCTACAACTACTCTCACTGATTTCACTGCCTCTCAACACCAATTCAGAGCATCATACTTCTACAACAGGATTAATTCTGCGTCCCACAAATTTCAATATTTACTTACAGCGCTGGTTTTGAGCATTAGTGTACATCTGTCCCAATGGAGGGCGGATGGTGTTCCTGTAAAAATAAAAATAAACAAATAAAAAATAAATAAACGAAAAAAAGTTGTAATATTTAATCTTAATCCTAGTCTAATCCTAAAATAATTGTTTTAAATATTTATTTCCTTTTATTGACCAAAAGAAAAATTTTTCAAATTGAAAACTGACCATTCCGTTGCCGACTGAGAACGGAGTTACCTCCACATCTTCCCTCTCACTTGCACACTTGTACTACACACTAGTGCGAGTTAACTCTAGGTGGTGAAACCCGCCCTAAATAGTACTATAGCTAAGAGCAGATTAATATTAATTTCCCAGTATGTAGACCAGTCAAATACATGCGTGTGTATGTGGTTGCTTCTGATCAAAATGTCATTACTAAAAGGTCTTACGAAATTTCAGGAAAATCTCGAATATACCGGTTACGGATCGCCGAATGGCACTATTTACAGGGGGAAATAAATATGTACTTACTTCGGCTGAGGTTCGTACATAGCATCCGTGTAACGATTTACATCATCACACACGAAAATGAAAGTAGTAAACTTCGTCTAGACTGTAAATGTATTGGAACAACAGGGCAACTAACAAAATAGTTTTATTCCTAAACCTATATCAACTTTGTGAATTTCATCAAAATATATTATTTTATAACCGGCGTTGAACGGATTCTTTGCGCATGCGCATTCGATCATTATGATAAAATGTCGATGAAATCTATCGTCAGCATCCATACATCAAATCGGCCCTATCATTCAAATTTCAGCTCATTATAGGTACCATTTAATCAGCTCATCATGACTAGCATTTTACGTTTGCCCATGTGCAGACGAAAGTTGCCGTCTGATCTTCACATTATATGGGATCATACAAGGCCCAACCCACATCGACCCTCAAAGTTCAACCCTAACAGTTTTTGTCGCATAGTTATGTCCACTAAAGAATTACACTTGCCTACCTACTTAGGTGCATGCACACAGCGGCGGATTTACCACTGGGCCGCTGCCCAGGGCCGCAAGCCTCAGGGGGCCGCAAGACGGAGTTTTTTTTTTGCTTTTTTAAATTAAGGATTTAAATAAAAAATCTGGCTTACGAAACGCATACATCTATACAACGGCTTGTACATGTTTGACATATAGGGCTTTGGACGAAAGAAATATGGTCATCAAATGCATCTGGCGAAAGATCGTTCAGCATTTTGAAAAGAAATCTCAATTACTTGAGAAATACTTGCTCAGACTCAAGACTATCCAGCTTAGCTAGTTTTGTAGCCAACGTAGAGCTTTTTAAATCGTTCGATATTGATGAATTAATTGTAGAATTTTCTTCTCAGAAAGCAGAAAAGTTAATTTGTAAAATTCAAGAATATTAATGATTATGTATAATAAAATAAATATTTATAATAAGAAGGAATATAAAATAATTGAATTGTAAAATTCAAGAATATTAATGATTATGTATTATAAAATAAATATTTATAATAAGAATATAAAATAATTGAATTTATTATACCCAGGGGGCCGCTTACAGATATAGGCCGAGGGCCGCAACAAACCTAAATCCGGCGCTGCATGCACAGATCAGTTTCTCAATTCGAAACTACACTCGTGAAGCAGCAAGAGAAAATAATGCCTCAGGCTTCGCCGGACACATCTCGTAAACTAGGTACTCGAAACGTGCGGACAAATCCGTTTCGCGAAACCTAACGCTTAAAACCTCATTGAAGCCACCAGCTGATCGAGAATATCGGCAGGCCCGCATCACCTTGGGCAATTGCCACGATGATCCAGCCTTTATGTGCGTTCGCCCGGCGAAAAAAAAAAACCGTGAAAGTTCGCACTTCAAACTGCTCATAAAGTGAAATGAAATAAACGGTACCACACGGGCGGGTACAGGCACTTTCTTCGGGTGAGTCATACATGTGACGCTCCTTCCTCACCAGAGAATAAGGCCACGAAGGATCATTCAGTCCGGTTGGGTAGTTGAGATCGCCTTCATAACCTGGATCTTCGTCTTGAATCATTCCGGCCACTCACCTCCTAGTGTTGTCTTCCTGATCGACTTTTCTTTGAAGGAATTCGTCGTCCGCGATGTTTACAGGAGGTCTTTGAGAGCCAGCACTATAGTACTACACTATTTCTACTACTATAACGATTATAATTCAAACTATTATACTATCATAGTTCAACCATTGAACATCCCATCCTTTTTCAAGTTTTACACCTTACCCAAAGCTAGAAGTTAAAAATCATATTTACACCAAGCTCTCCTTACAGCCTTTATAATACCTAATAATAACAATTTTGTTACCTACTGAACTGAATATACCTTTTCAGGCCTCAGAACCAGGGACTAATAAATAAAGAAGGGGTTAATAAATTGTAACTACTCCTAAATGAAATTAAAACAGTAATTTCCTGTTTAGATTCAACTAGGCAGCTGGATATCAGATTGGATTAAATGCGGAACCAAGATCTTCATTATTCATGTACCGCACCAGGAATTCAAATATATAGTGGCGTGTGAAATATCGAGCTTATACCTACCTTTTCGAAATAATAGTTGGATGCTACTAGAAAGGAGGAGCTAGAAAGACGATCACATCGCCAACTTGTATCACCACGGCAACAAGTGGCGATACAATGATAAAGACGGCCTAAGCAACGAGTGGCTTAGGCCATCATTATAACTTTATAGCCGTATCATTTTCTCTCCTGGAGAATAAAGTTTTAGGTTTATTTACATGGTCTTATGGAGGAGAAACTAGGATATTTTGCAGAATTGGAACTTGAAATAAATTGCTGATTGTCATTGCATTTCCTTCTCACGTCAATTTCATCATAAACAGGAGCATTCATGAATTTCCCTGACTCGTCATCATCCTAATTTAATGTTTACAGTCCAGCTAAAATATATTGAACTCAAAATAATTCTGTATGAGGTACTGACATGTTTCCAGCCATGAGCTAGCAATGGAACTCAATGGGATCGCTATCCCCACTCACATCTTCATCAGACAGCTTATCAAACAATATAACACTTGAACTACATCACATTTGCGGCAACAATTGCAAACTGAAGCCAAAATCGGTTCATGCACATTTGTTGTGCCCTTTCAACCTGTCAGAATACGTTTTACGAGTTTTCGGTAAAGCAAAAAAGGAACAGCGTGTTGAATAATACGTCATACATGATGACCGCTCTTGACTTGACGGCCCCCCAATTTATCGATGAGCTGATAGTCGACCCCAGTACTGTCAGTTGATTTATTATGGGCTCGTGTGTGGCTAGCTGTTTTTGGTTCTAAAGCTACCCATGCAGGTTGAAAAACCTGCCTCATTGAGACGGGAATGGATGAATAAATATATAATTCATCTCGGATACGTTCTGGTGTTCATGAATATTCATCAGGTACAGCGTACAAACTTTTAAAGAGAGACTGTGAGATTGGGTAAAAACAGTGGTTCGATTCTGGCAGCCCTGATGAATTTCATTCCTCTGTATAATTTCCGATACTTTATGTAAAGGAAAGGGGTCAAAAATAACCATATTTGGTGTCGATGATATATTAAAGTAAAAGTGCGGTAGGACCCAGATACCGATATATTTGGATATATCTGTTTTTCAATATAATTCAAAACCTTTCATTTCACTCCTTACAATTGAATGGAGTAGAAAAAAATATTGATGTCGTTAGGGAATATTCAACAAACATTTATGTATGAATGCAGTTGAACCAACGCCCTTTCACGATTATACGATCCACCCCACCATTCTCTCAAAATTCCGACATCACCACTAACTAAATACCGTCTGCCGGTACAAACGTTCAATCTGTTGACAATGGGTTCTGCATTTGAGAAGCTAAGTGCTCGGCTCAAATCGCAACACCAACCAAGCTTCAGTATCTAACGGCAGTAAATGACGTTTATGTAAGTTTCTACAGGCGTCGAAGTACTTTTGGTTTATTATTCTGTGAATAATACACCTATGCAATCGCTCAGCAAACAATTTTTATAACACCCCCTCAAAATTTTTTCTTTTCCGTTTCAAGGTGCGTAGATTCCAAAAACGCTGCAAAGTCCTTGTCACATGGGTTTATTATTCTTTTGGACTTTTGGACATACCTACAGAAATTTTGGCTGTTCATTTATTGTTTCTTTCATGCGCAATAATCGAAATAGCTATTTCTGATGGTTTCCATTAATTTTGGCCCCTAAAACACAAATTAGGTAGGCTCTTTTTTTTTCTTTTTAACCATCTTTGATCATTGGTAGTGCCATTTAATCGTCTTGATCCACGTGTTGACACTTTTTCCAGTGTTATTATACAAACTGATGGTGATTTCGGACGATTTCCCAGGTTTTTCACTCATAAAAAATCAATTTCTGGAGCTGAACATGTGGTAGAACTCAATTTTCCACTCTTCGGTCAAAATCGACTTCATATTCGGTCTTCTCGTCCCCAAAAACATGGAAAACGATATCTCAGAAGCTCATGTTACCAATATCTTGCTAAAACGCAGAAAGTACCTATTTTTACACACATTTTCACTCTTAACATCCCTGGGTATATTCCGATCGGGCTGAAAAGTTTCGGGACACAACTAGGGCCCAAATAGAGCATGTGTGCGAAAGAACGATTTTTTTAGACCGAAAATGAGGCCTGTAGACGTGATACGGCGTACGGCGTACGGTGGACGGCGGACGGACATTGCATTTTTGGAATCTAATCAACTTGAAATGGAAAAGAAAAAAGTTTGAGGGGGTGTTATAAAAATTTTTTGCTGAGCGAATACATAGGTGTATTATTCACAGAATAATAAACCAAAATGCAATGTCCGTCCGCCGTCCGCCGTACGCCGTATCACGTGTACAGGCTTCATTTTCGGTCTAAAAAAGTCGTTCTTTCGTACACATGCTCCATTTGGACCCTAGTTGTGTCCCGAAACTTTTCAGCCCGATCAGAATATACCCAGGGATGTTATGAGTGAAAATGTGCACAAAAATAGGTACTTATTGTGTTTTAGTAACATGTTAGTAATATGAGCTTTCGAGGTATCGTTTTCCATGTTTTTGGAGACGAGAATACCGAATATGAAGTAGATTTTGACCAAAAAGTGGAAAATCGAGGTTCACCAAATGTTCAGCTCCCAAAATTGATTTTTTATGAGTCAAAAACCTGGGAAATCATCTGAAATCACCATCAGTTTGTATGTTAACACTAGAAATACGCTGCAAAGTCCTTGTCACATGGGTTTATTATTCTACTGGACATACCTACAGAAATGCTGGCTGTTCATTTATTGTTGCTTTCATATAAAATAATTGAAATAGCTATTTCTGGTGGTTTCCACCAATTTTGGCCCCCAAAACACGAATAAGGTACGCTTTTTTTTTTTTTTTAATAAATTATTTCTGATTATTGATAGTGCCATTTAATCGTCTTGATCGACCTTCACAATTTTTCCAATGTTATTCTACAAATTGATGGTGATTTCAGACGATTTCGCAGGTTTTTGACTCATAAAAAATCAATTTCGGGAGCTTAACATCTGGTAGAACCTCAATTTTCTACTCTTTGGTCGAAATCGACTTCCCCAAAAACATGAAAAACGATACCTTGAAAGCTCATGTTACCAACATGTTGCTAAAACGCAAAAAGTACCTATTTTTACACACATTTTCACTCATAACACCCCTGGGTATATCCCGATCGGGCTGAAAAGTTTCGGGACACAACTAGGGTCCAAATGGAGCATGTGTGCGAAAGAAGGATCTTTTTAGACCGAAAATACACGTGATACGGCGGACGGCAGACGGACATTGCATTTTTGGAATCTACGCACCTTGAAACGGAAAAGAAACATTTTGAGGGGGTGTTATAAAAATTTTTTGCTGAGCGAATACATAGGTGTATTATTCACAGAATAATAAACCAAAAGGAGCCTGCCTAATTCGTGTATTGGGGGCCAAAACTGGTGGAAACTACCAGAAATAGCTACTCGAATTATTTCACGTGAAATAAACAATAAATGAACAGCCAACATTTCTGTAGGTATGTCCAATAGAATAATAAACCCATGTGACAAGGACTTTGCAGCGTTTTTCACTATTGCTTCAAATCCTCAAGTGCTACCTGATTATTTGTTGTTTCTTGTTGCCGGTAACTCATTGACAGGTTGATAGATTATGGATCTACATCTGATTCATAGTTCAAATATCTACTGATTGAAATTAATACAATCCATTTACGGTGAAATCCAAAAGCCTTTCGAGAAGGCCAACGGATGTAAATCAATAATGAACGGTATAAATGGAATTCAATTGCCTATACAACTGTTCCCCCAAGAACTTTTATCCCAACGGGCTGCCGCCACATAATCCTCCTTTATCCTTTATCACGGAAAGAATGACGGGCTCAAATGATTATGATATAACAAGGAACCGCTCGGTAGCCTCGGTTAACATCAAATTGTTGTTTGAAGATTTTTCCACAGTGGCAGAACACAATACCTTTTGGGAACAGATCTCCGCGTATAATGGACGTATGAAGTTATAAATCGGTCCTTTGCTGCGAGTTGTGGATTTTGTAGGAGTCGTCTCTTGGGCGTATGTGGCATGAGGTCCTGTTCAACTAAAAATGCATCAGTTTTATGTCAAACGTTCTGAGGCTGATAGACGTTTGTTGACCTTTCGGTTTTGTGCCGGTCGTCTTGTCTTCCCTCCATAAAGTACCTGGTGTGGATGCTAGAACCTGTAATTTATTATTCCTACACACTCTACAAAGCTATTTGTTATCTACCTATTTATCAACAACCTAGCTTTTTTATCTTTTAAATTGTAGAGAGGGCACTCTCCAAGCTATGAATAGCAGCGTCGCGTCGAGTATTGTGTACGCGATGTGAGTGGAACGTCAGAACCTTTTATGGAACTTGTTGCCGCGTCTAGTATAATATAACGAAAGCAGAACTTTACGGGTGAAGCAGTGCGAGCGTTTTTGTTTGAATAGGCCCTGACCACTTTCCAACTCCACGCTCACACATTTACATTCCTTTGGGGGTTTGGAGTCGGTGAATATGTTAGGCCGCCCTCCGGTAAAAACCACCCGACTGTGCTATCATTTCATTAGGCAAGGCCCTGGAGAAAAATAACACGTAAATTTCCCAGGGGGTGGTACCGAGAAAGGGGTTTATTTTGAAAAACTAAGCGAGCTTATATTTTGCGTGTGACCGCCGGATCCATTTTTCCTCGAAAAACCGGTTTAGCGCATACGAGTATTTTGGGAGCCCTTTGAAAATTACCCTTGTGGAGAAATTTTCTCCGATGGAATTCGCCATAAATGGTTCACATTCTTCTATTAAGGTTTTTTTTAATTTTATGCTCGGAATCCTTCTCTCTAGATTCAGTATGGTACTGATGGACTGAAATGAGGGTATTAGGAATGGTTTATTTTCCCCGTTTTCCTTTTTCGGCGGGCAAAATGGATATTAATCCTTTTTGTGGTTGAGGAGGTTTTGTTGGTGGGTAAATTTTTATATCAGGGTCATTGGGGGGGGGGGGGGGGGGGGTCTATAACGCATCGTCAGATAATGAATCAGACAGTGAATTGCTGTGGGAAAGAAGAGGAAACATGGCTGTAAAACCGAATTTTCAAAGAATTATTCGTGCGATTGCGTGTGAAAAGATGATTTATAGCGAGAAACCATACACTTGTCGTAAAATTATATAATTGTTTCGTGATTTTAGCTATTTTTACCGATTTTTGACCCTCATAAAGTCAAATTTGACCCACTCTATTTTTGAGAAAAATATTTTCATCACCGAAGTAGTCCCTCCTTCGTGAAACACCATCCCACAAAACGACAGGTTGGTGAATTAATATTGATTTTAGCCTTTAATACAAATTTTTGACCCCTAAAAATCCAAATTGACCCCCTATTCTGTAGAAAAACAACTGAAATGGTATTTTTCCGACTTTACTAACCCTTCCATACCACGCTCAGTTATTTTATATCAACTGCTCGCAATTTTAGACGTCTTTACAGATTTTTGACCCCAAAAAACTCAAATTTGACCCCCATAGAATTGTTGTAAATTGTTCATCTTCGAATTGACCCTTTTGTTTGGCAATACGAATGTCTTGGCGAAATTTGGCATTTTTATCATGAACCCAAGGACAGAATGATATTGTCTGGAGCGACAGATAATATATATTATTTTATATATATATTGTTGTTAAAATCTAGGGATGAATTCAGGATGCTCTGAAACGAATTCGCCTATTAAAAAATTGAAAAAATTAATGTTTTGAAAAATCTTGGACCCACTGCAATTGGCTCATTTCCTTTGCAAATTCACTAAAATGATAGGGTTTTATAGTCTAATCTGGGAGAAATTAGGGTATTTTGAAAATAGGAACTGCGGGTAAGTTCCTGGTTGCTAGTTTTCTTCATATTTTCTGCAAGATCCTTGTTTCTACCCAATGTAGATTACTTTTAGCAACAGGTAATCGAGCGAAGTAGGCTGTAGGTTCATTATCTACTTCAAAAAGGAGGAACACTTTTATGTAACCGTTATAATATTACCCATAATACTGTGAGGGTGTAGGTAGGTCATCTTTTGGTGGATAATTATATAGGTAATCTTTTGTAGTTGTCAGCCGTCGGATTATAACATGCGTCGGTAACAATTATAACCGCTCAACTGGTTGTTGAGCCAGTTCCTTCAATGCTCAAACTTTTCGGGCGAGTTCGAAACTTTTTTCACAGGCTCCAAATGAAAAAATAGCGTACGGGCTGCTGCTTTCTTCTCAACGACTCGTTCAACTCGCAAACCTCAAAAGGGATGTAAATAGATTAGCGCAACCGAATGTGCTCCTTTTCAAACGATACGTTTTCCATCGCTATTCTTCGAGCTTTCATATTTCTTTTCCCCAAGGTACTTTTCTTTCAATTCAAAAGATCAAACACTTCGCGTGCACTGAGAAACAGCCGGTAAGCCTACATTGTAAAGGCCCCCTATTTCCACCACAATAACCTCCTCAGAGCTTTCTCCGTTTCTCATTTACATTCGTTGTTCGGAGGTCTCACCATTTTCAGCTTTGACCTAACTAACTAGTGTTTAAATACTTGGACATTTTTCACTGCTCCCAATCTCTCGCGATGGCAGAAGGCTTGTACAGTGCTTTCACTCGCGCCTCAATTTTAAGAAAGTCTTCTATTAGGCATGAAGTAAACGTCGTGGCAATGATCACACAAGTATCAGGTGTATCGGAAAAATGAACAGCACTAGTAACGTATAAAACGTTGGTATTCATAAAGACATGTTTGTAGAAAACAATGTCGGACCACTAGTGCTAATGAGATTGTGATCAAAAGAACAGTTCAGTGTTCAACAGTTCTTGAACTATTAAGTTATTGAACTGTTGACCACTGAACTGTTTTTGATTAGAATCTCATTAGCACTAGTGGCATGACACTGTCTTCTACAAACATATCTTTATGATTACCAACGAGGAGAGTGCACAATCGTGTTTATTCCTAAATGGGAAGGTAGCCATCTACCCTCCCCATTTAGGCAGAAACACGATTGTGCACTCCCCACGAGTAGATCAAAGTGTTGCTGAGGACGGTGGAACTGATTCTTTTGGGTTGATGGCTTCTTATCTGCACCGAATTTAAGCTCGACGTTGCAATTTTCGCTATGTATTTCATAATGCAGTTTCACGGAAAATACAATGGACAATTTCACCCGTTTTCTTTTATTTTCTAAGTGAAAGATCTCGGCGAATGCTTTCCGAAAAGGTGGTATATGAGGGGTATCCGATGATCGAAAGTGGACAAAAAACCAATGGAAAGAAAGCGAAATTACGTCACAGGTAAAAGCTCTCACCCCCAGGGAGAACCCTCAGCGCCGTCCATTTATGACGCCATTTCGTCTTCTCCCTATCCGTTTCCTGCCCAAGCTACGCGGAGTTTTGAGATGAAAATTGGCAGTTGGGGGTTTTGAAGGGTGCTAAATCCGATTGTGAGATCAAAAATAAACAGTTCCAACAGACGGAAATTGCCCATTGACTATAATGAACTGCGCCATTTATATTATTTTCCTTTCCTTTCGTTTCTTGCATTGGAGGGACCCAAAAACTAGGCTATCGGGTATTATACCAACTTCTTCGTAAATAGTTGAGCTCCCTTTGATGACGTATTACTCTATGGAGGAACCCAAAAGGAATTGCATACTAATTTTGAATATCGTTATCAATATCTGCATGGTTTTAATATTGCTTCTTCTTTCTTTTGTTACAGGAAGGAGATTTGGGGGATACCGGATAGCACCCAAAGGGTGTAAGGATCTCACCGCTCATGGAAAGGCGCAAGGCGTCTGCATGTTCAACTATGAATGCACCAAGAAAAACGGAACAGTTGTCGGGTCCTGTATGGACGGCTTCCTGTTTGGTGCCTGCTGCCGGCTTCCGCCAGGCACCAACTTCGTCAGCATGGAGATACCTCCAAACGGTGTCACGCAGAGGACGAGCACGTCTTTAGCCGAAGTTATATCATCTTCGACCGGGTCGTCAACAGTCCATGGCGTGGCAGAGACGGTGTTGTTCCACGAGAACGGTACTGTGGCGAATGAAATCGTTCGACCTGAAGATTTCGATTTCAATTCCCAGCCCGAACTGTACGTCGCGACGGATGCCACGCCTCCGCCACCTAGTCGACAATCGACTAATCCTCAAAAGTCCACAGTTTGGAAGTCTACGACAGAAAGCTGGTTGACCACTAAAGTAAGGCCAGCGTGGACGTCACTGTCAGACGAAAACTTCGTGCAAATCCCAACGATCTCAGCTGGAAGTTCTGTATCGCAGGATTCTGATTCGATTAATCATATATTGTCCATTTTGGAAGACACGAATCCTAATCCCCAGAAAGAACCAGCTCCGCTTTACACATCAGAAGTTTCAAGTCAAGCTCCTTTGTCCACTTGGGTGTCTGTAGATTCAAAAACTCCATCAACCTCTTTCTATCATTCCACAACACCGATCTACCCACCGACTTATTTCTCGAGTTCCCATCAACAATCCAGTTATGGCACTTCCCCCTCTCAGTATTTCACTCAATCTTCGGCTAGCCCGTATTTCACTTCGCCCAGACCGACATACACACCAACGACTCCAAAACCTACGTACTCCACTCATAAGCCACAATACTCCACTTACAAACCTATACAGCAGTATGAGACTACTACCAAGCCCATTATAACGTATCAATCATCATCCAAACCTGATTCTTCGTATTATAATGTGGAGAGTAACCAACTTTACTACTCGAGTGAGAGACCGTTGACGACCTACGTTACAACACAGAAACCGACTTCACATTATTCTTCAAAACCACAGACGATTTACACAAAAAAACCTACAACATCATACTCGACAATCGTGGACAAAAAGCCGTTGTACTCGACATCAATAACTAAGAAACCGACAACAACTACTCAGTACGTGCAAGGCCCCGGGTTTCAAGTTAGTATAACACCTAAACCACAGCAATCGACACTCGAGCCAGCTCCGACAGTGATTGTTTTGGGACCAGCGAATCCCACGAAGAAGCCTATACAGGCTCCTATTGGCACGATAATCACTGTCAATCCAGATGGTGATGTCGTCACTTACAAGCCAGCTGCGGCAGCCACTGCAAAGCCAATTTACCACGGAGCCAATCACGGGCCACTATTTACCACACTGAAGCCTGAAGTCACCACATACGGGACGACCGGGACGACTCACCACAGGCCACCGTATACCAATACGCCGACGCAGGTGATCAAAGATGATTTGCAGAACACGACCGAACTCTTTGCATTCCCACCAGTGCGCGACCCAAACCACAACCTAACCCAAACATATCCTCCTGAAGTGATGCATTGGAATACACCGAGCACCAATGTGTATCACGAAGAAGAAACCACACCACCGCTCGTCGAAGACGAAAACCTCGACAACAAAGTTCATAAATTCGTCGAAAAAATTGTACTGAGCCTCCAAGGCAATTTCGAAGACCTGGAAAACGTTTTGGTCGACGGAGAATCAACGAACAACGTGACTATAAGTTCTTACGCCCCTCCTGTCAAAAGGCCGAGCACTACGACCAAAAAACCGACGAGGAGACCCTCCAAGAAGCCAACGACGTATGTCTCATCGACGACGACGAGACCGAGGCCGACAATTCCGCTGATCACACGACCTCCACCGCGGCCGTCGTCTACCAAAAAGCCGTACACGACCAAGAGACCCGTTCCGACGACGACGACGATATTCTTGGAGGACTCGGACTACCAGACGTCTCCTGCTTACTCGACCACGGAAGTCGACTATAAAAGAGGTAAAATCAAATTTTTATTGCTTCGGTAAAATTATGGTCCGTGGTAGGTACTAGAGTGACATGCCTGTTTGTTATGCCAAGTAACTGATTACCTAGTCTAAGCTCCATTTCAAGCTGTGTGAAGGTGTTGTCACAGAAGGACCAATAGGTACAAGATTTTCGTACTTATTTGCGTTTGCCATTATCTGCACGGTAGTACGATGGTCATTCCAAAATTAAGTTCCGACATGCTAGTAAAAATGAAAAACATTCATACACGAAAGAAAAGTATATTTCAGTTCAGTAAGATATCAGCTTTACAATTATATAGGTAGTACCTGATCACTTGATTTTTCTTTCCACATATTTGGGGTTCCAAGCACTTCCAACCAGGTGTCATCCCATTTGTGGATCAAATTGTCTTATCCGTCCAGAATTTCTATCGCCAACCGTCCCTACCTGGGTGAGCCTTTTGGCCTGGGAAGTTATGGAAATCACCAGGTCGTGGTAGAAATTATGGTCCCTAAACAGTGCGGCCATCACGTTCCCTGCTGCGTTCCCAATATTGACCGGCTCACCGATGTTTTCTACACTTTAGTCTGCCTTTGGTTATGATTTTTCATCAGCCCAGAAGGGCCACTCCGGAAAGGACAGGTTGGGAAAGAAGTTCCGAACTCACGAGGCAGAAGCAAGATATCGACAGGTGGGTAAGTAATTTGGAACAATTAAAGTGGGAAAAGTGGAAAACCCGAATTGAAAAGGCTCGAAACCACCGCGTATCGTCGGAACATACTTTTGGAATCACCCAATATAATAATTATACCCATCATATGGGTGAGGATGGACGAATTCCAGTTAATTGAAGTACAGCTACATAATAGACTACGAATTCTTTCGTTTGAGGTGGTTTTATTGACTCATGTGCCTACATATATTTACGCTATAGGGATCATAATTATTTATTAATATCAATCATCTATGTTATTATTATTTTATTTTTATTGAGAAAAAACTACATGCCCAGACATTTATTGAAATCATGTCAGGAATTCCACCCTTACCCATGTGCAGGTGAGGTTCTGATGAAATTAAGAAGTCCTTAAAATGTTATAGGTCGTTTGGGTAGCTGTTTAATTAAGGTGATTAGAAGGAAAAGGAAATGTATGCGGACAGAGACAAAACAAATTCATCCCTTTTATATTGATTAATGTGATGAGTGGGAATTTTGACTTCAGGAGAGGACATTATTTCAGTTTTTTTTCAAAGATTACCAATCATCGTACTATTATGATCCCTGGTGAGTTCATGCGACAAAATTAGAACGCACTACTAAAATGACTCAATAAATCTACATCAAAAAAGAAGCAGTCCAGTCTCAACCTTATAACTACCTAGTTCATGATTTTCACCGATCTAACTGTCCACTCCTTGTTAAGTAAAAATTTTGATGTCCTTGATTTCCGATTTTAATATACCTACAAAAAATTCAAGCTAGAAAATGAACCAAAGGGCAAGTCTGAATGCATTAATGATACTAATTCCTAGACTTTCAATCTTGGAAAACTGCGCATTAGGTACTGAAATTTTGATAAATAATGTAGAGAATTGATGAGAACCGAATGAGCTGAGCGGAGATGGTTATTATTATAGAGTACAATATCACATCACATTATGAATATGAAATACACGAATAATACAGGGTGTCTAGGGTTTCGATGGGACAAACTCAGGGAATCGATTCTGCAGCTAATTTGCAACAAAAAGTGCCTCCTAGAGTTTTTTTTTTTTAGAGGCTTAATTTTGGAGTTATTTACGATTTAAGATTTTTTTCGTGTTTTCGACCCTAACTCAGTTAAACGGCCATAACTCCCTTAAATAACTATGTAAAGTAAAAGTTGAGGATACCGTTGGAAAGAGCATTAAATTTCCTATCTCCCTAATTATAAAATCAAATTGTTTTAATTAGTCCTCATTGGTGAAAAAAATTGCCAAAGTCCAAAGTGTGAGCATTTTTTAAGAATCACCGTTTTTCTTTCTTTTTTTGCGCTATTAGTACGAAAGTGTTTCGGCGGGCACTCCTCGGGAAAAACTTGCCCAAAACCTCAGATTTCGAATGGTATAAGAAAAAAAATTTGACAGTGAAATTTGACGGAGAAAATGACGTTTGAGTCCTGAAAAACGTGGGTTTTTAGGTGTTAATCAACGTTTCTCACCAAAAGCCGACGTGCATCATGAAAACGAGTTCGATATCGCTATTTATGCATTTTTTGACGCTGAATCGAATGGTGACACTCTTTGCCTCCCCAATTAAGAAGAAACTCTTTTTTTTTCATCTTAATTTAATTTAGTAATTTCAGTAGGTTCTCATTGCTCAATCAATTCTCCTTGCTGAACACAAAGGCGGCATCTCCGACGCACGCTCCTCGAGACATTCCGTAACTGGTGCGCATTTCGCATTAACCCGACACATTCCTGCACTCTGGAAGAAACAGATAGTGTTAGTTTGAGTAATCACTTAGGTTGAAGCAGAGTTAGGTTATTGTATCCACAAACATTTTGGTAGGTTTTTTGATGTTTGAACATAAGTCCACTCCTGTTTTCTGAGATATGTTGGGACGGTGGTAACTGGTTTAAGAGTGTCACCATTCGATTCAGCGTCAAAAAATGCATAAATAGCTATATCGAACTCGTTTTCATGATGCATGTCGGCTTTTGGTGAGAAACGTTGATTATCACCTAAAAACCCACGTTTTTCAGGACTCTAACGTCATTTTCTCCGTCAAATTTCACTGTGAAATTTTTTTTCTTACACCATTCGAAAGCTGAGGTTTTGGGCAAGTTTTTCCCGAGGAGTGCCCGCCGAAACACTTTCGTACTAATAGCGCAAAAAAGAAAGAAAAACGGTGATTCTTACAAAATGCTCACACTTTGGACTTTGGCCATTTTTTTCACCAATGAGAACTAATTAAAACAATTTGATTTTATAATTAGGGAGATAGGAAATTTAATGCTCTTTCCAACGGTATCCTCAACTTTTACTTTACATAGTTATTTAAGGGAGTTATGGCCGTTTAACTGAGTTAGGGTCGAAAACACGAAAAAAATCTTAAATCGTAAATAACTCCAAAATGAAGCCTCTAAAAAAAACTCTAAGAGGCACTTTTTGTTGCAAATTAGCTGCAGAATCGATTCCCTGAGTTTGTCCCATCGAAACCCTAGAAACCCTGTATAATGACTAGTAATTTAAATCAGTAGTTCATTTCTGCAGGGATTCAATATCCCATAAACTATGTACTCACTAGCACTTGAGAAATCACTCATAACCAAACTTCACATAGACTATGCACAGGAAACTCAAACCAACTCCTATTTTACAAGATAACATATTTAGCTGACAATCCACTTACTGGAAAATCTACCTAGGAAAATCTAATCTAGGAATGGATCTACTCTTGGATGTACCTACCTACCTGAGATGTGCACTGTTCATTTTCTTGCACCTTGGAATATATTATACGTATAAACTAACGTTAATTTTAAATACTGACCATTAAAGGCGTAACGCTTGCGCCAAGTATTCCGTGTGTAACCGAGCAAACTTGGTCTTTATCGAACGAATGGGATCGGACAGATAATTTGGAAGATCTCGTAACGCTTTTAATTATTTAAATTTTTTCTACAAACAAGGTCTTGAAAAAAAGCTCATGACAGTATTATTTTGATATAATCTAGTGTTATAGTATCTATTTAAATTAAAAAATTAATAATTTTTTTAAATCAATTTTATTTTAAACATTCGGTTCCTGGAGGCCAGGGTTGTTCTCCCCATATAGTATTATTAACCAACTAACCCCAACTAAATCAAATATCTGTATTACTGGAATTTTGATTACGCGATTAGTACTATAAAATTAATAGTCAATTTATGACAATGATTGTAATTAGTAGAAAATACCTGTCGTTATCTTTGAAATGTGATTTAAAGCTTTAAGATTTCTTTAGAAATGACTACACTTTGTTATTAGTTTTTTAATGTAATTGTTAACGTAAACTATTCGGAAAAGAAAAAATGCCCAATTATGAATCATATATATTGGATTTTTTGTTGAGATTTTAAATTCAGGAGTACACTTCTATAAGCAGTTACATCGCACTGTGGACATTTTGGAACTCTTTATTTTTGTATCACAGAACAGGAAGAAATAAAGTACTTACTTTGAAAATGATTCTGTCATGTTTATTGTCAATCATAACTAACCTTCCTCTTTATTGAAATTATGGGCGAGACAAGCCATACTTCAGGAACCGATCTTGGCAAGTTGTAGACTCTTACCCAGTTAGACAACCTAGATTAAATTAGGCTCAAACTTCGATTAGCTCAAGCGTAGAAATAGGTATTATGCAGGCTACGTACACCCGAAATAGGTACTAAAATTGGGGTAGTATTAGTTTTAAAACATTTTAAATGCAGTAAGTAGGTATTACTACTTTTAATATTTATTGCGAGCTTAGGATTACTTTTGTTTGATTTTCACAATTAAATTAAGCAACCTAATACTTGGGTTCTGCTATCATGATCTCACACAGGCAGTGATAGGATTCATTTGCATTATGATACCATAACATACCAATTCCTACCTGCAATTATTCGTAAGTTCTAGTGTGCCATTTTAATAACAAAATAGATACAATAAACGAATCTACACCAAATATCAGTTTGTCAACTAAAGAACTTCAGTGATCTCAGTCTCATTTCAAGACTTTTAGTTATACTTCTCCGACAAAATATTGCTAATTTTGGTATCCACACAACGATTACTCGATACTTTCGATATACTCGTTGTTTTATCCAATACTCTTAGGTCATTTAATACATCAATGCATGTATCCGGCCCCTTCTCAACTACCTCTTGCCATAACTCAACATGCTACACTGATGTATCATTGCTCCCTGGACTTTACAAAATTGCTACCAATGTTCGATTTCATTTTACGTTCTATAGAAACGACCTAAAATATTGCAATTTCAAGACCCATTTATAAATATCATTTCCATTTTATATTGTTCAAGTTTCTGTTATGCAGAATGACTGGGCAAATTTTTTAAAAAATGCTCATTGGAATACTGTACTATTTATCAACTTTTCGTTCATTTATTCAATTATTGAAGTTCTACTGAACTACAAATACAAAAATTGAATGGTAAAAATAAATTATAGTTAACGTTGACTAATATTAATGAACAGTTAGAGCCTATTTTGAAAGGGCGTTTTCTTCTGAAGAATCACCCTATTTACTGGGTTATGGTACCTATCTATTCACTCATTTCGATGCCGGGAGCTCTGATACATCCAGTGAGCACTAAGTAGTAAAAAAGAAGAGCACTGGTACATGCCAGGAGCACTGATTTTCTGGTTCCATCCCTGGCCGTCCTTGAACTCCATCAATGTAGTGTTAAGCCACCGTGCCTGTCCAACCAGTAGGTTTTTCTGAATTTTTACGGATTTCATCGGTAGCTGTCATGCTAGTTGGTGAGTAGCCTGGGGCGGTTTGTTCCTACTTTGTCACTGCATAAGATCGGTTCCAGAATGTGGAGTTCGGCCTTTGATGAAGAACGGGAGAATCGTCGGCGGCAAAGGAGCGACGTTCGGCGAGTGGCCTTGGCAGGTTTTGGTGCGAGAGGCGACTTGGTTGGGACTTTTCACCAAAAACAAATGCGGCGGCGTGCTCATCACCAACAAATTCGTCATAACTGCAGCTCACTGCCAACCCGGGTAATGCGTTTTCTATTTTTAATCTAATCCTTTAAGACAAGGCTACCACAGCATCTGCTGGAGATATACGAGTATAATATTTTCGATCACATTTGGGTATGTAAGGTCGTCATAAGGGATGCAATTTCACAAATAATGTGATGTTATGTTTTAACTAGAAACTGGTTCTCGTCGTTGGCAGAACCTTGGGAAATCGATGGTGCAGAATCGAAGAAGGAACCCATAAAGCGATTCATTCAATTTAAAGCTTTGTTGGAGAGAAAATTTTGCGAGTTAGGAACATGAAAGAATATCCTATCTATGGAGAGGCGTCTATCAAAGTTGTTCCAGATACAGCTGCACACTGAAGACAATATTTTGACACTAGAAAAAAGCTAAAAGCTTTTGTACGTAAGTACATGCAGATAGTTTTGTGTGGGCTTTGTGTGCCAGCGGAAGAAATTAGCACTTCGAAACTCGATGAGGGACCAACTTCACCAAATGCAAGAATGTCAGTGGGTTTCGTACTTTATTCAAGCTCCTTTGGACTGATTCTGAAAGCTTCAGAATGAATCCGTATCCGATTTAAACCATCCGGGTATCTTGAGAAGTACAGAACCAAATCAGCCGAATATTATCAGCTTTCAGCTACCTCGTACTAGTTCTCAGAGAGGAAGAGGCAGGAATTTGTGAACAATTCTTCCACTGCATCTGATGATGAACTTCTGTGTCAAATCTCAGTATCGTTGAATTCTTGGTATTGAAGGCATAGGGTAGGTGGTAGCATTTTCGGGTTTTTGTCCATTGTGACCAACCAGGAGCAGATTTCCTCAAAATTGTACGTCTGAGTTTTAGGTGGGGATCTTACCTTTAACTACTTGAAACACCAATCACCTCCAATCATTATCTACGGAAAATTTTGATTTGAGAAAAAACAAATTGCAGGGCTTTGCCCCATTAAATGGGGCAAATCCCTGCAGTGCATAGCTTTGCCCCAATTAGATGGACATGGATAAAAAAAGATACTATTATCAAAATCTCGCTTTCTTCTGAACTTGAACAACAACGAAAAAATTTGCAAATCGCAACTGGCCTTGAGGGTTATTTTAATTTCCTGAACATACCTGCCAATTGGTACGTATTACAACTTACTCTTAGAATGTAACAAACACCTATTTAACAGATAATAAATAATAAATAATGAAGTATTTTTTTAACAGTGTGAGGTACAATGCCAAAATATGTTCCAGTACTAAATGCGGCAAAGCCCTGCACTCAAGGGATGCAGGGACTTGCCCCCAAGATCCTGCAGGGACTTGCCCCACTTGGTGTGTTTGGGAATGTCTCATCAGTAAGGTTACGTGAAGTGATTAAAGCCAAAGTTAATCCGCAGCATCAAATCTTAGGTACAGTACTATTCATTGATAATTGGTTGATACATTCGGTGCAACCCGATCTCGCACAATTTTGAGCTGAATTTTCAAGAAAATTACATCAAAAACGTGAAAAACAAATTTTTCTCATTTTCTTGGCCTGCAGTGATCCCAGAAGCCTTTGCTTTGATAACAGAATACCTGTTGCAAAACCCCAACTGCTGCCTGGTGGCCACTTCTCAATACAATCGTGGACTATTCAAAAAGTCGATGCAGGGCTTTGCCCCATGCAGGTCTTTGCCCCCACCTACCATAATATTATGGGGAACTAAAAATACAGTTCCACAAAAACGTTAGAACAACTGAAACAATATGGACCCTCAAAGGTTTTCCGTTGATCTGTTCAAAATCGATTTTTCGGCTTTAGTCTCAGTTTTTGTACAGACCTATGTCTGAATTGAGACTTTTAGTCATACAACAGCGCATAATTATTGTAATATTAGAAAAATAGTAGTGTATTAAATCGCCCAACGCAACCACAAGGAATTTTCCTTCTCTATAAAATTGTTAAATATTGTATTGTAAATATATTAGTGAAACTGAAGTACGCGTATGCTGTACCTACATATTGTGCTTTCATCCATACGTTTGTAATTAAGGAATTACCATGTTCTCATGTTTACCAAATATGTACCTAACGTAGCTACCTCGGTTTCCGTCTGTTCAACACTGGAAATGCAAATAGCTTTCTTGAATGGAAGCGTAAATGATGGCGCATGCCACGGAACGACAGAGCACGAGAACAAACGAAATAGAGAGTGAAATGAAAAAGAACAA
Organism: Leptopterna dolabrata; assembly: GCA_954871275.1. Lineage (NCBI taxonomy): Eukaryota > Metazoa > Arthropoda > Insecta > Hemiptera > Miridae > Leptopterna > Leptopterna dolabrata. The sequence continues at coordinate 8,721,400 of OX940983.1, read as the reverse complement.
GGGCGTGGGAGTAGCAGCAAAAACAAAAGTGAGAAGAAAGAGAGAAAGAATGAGGTGAGAGGAAATTCACTGGTCGTAAAGGCTGGGTAAAAGCCAGCCGAACGCCGGGCAACAACTCAAGCGGTGCTCCGGAAAGGCCATCAAACTTGTTCTTGGCCGACGCGAAATGGGGTCATTTTCGACCCCACGGGTTGAAACTTGGCTCATTTTCTGTGTTCTGAAGAGGCTTCCCTTCCGGTTGATATCCCGAGTTTCAAGAGTGGTGCTGGCTCATTCGTTTTATGGCTGTAGTAAGGGTGTATTGTGCTGTAGGCAGATACTACGCACGGCTTGGGATAGTAATGCGTTTGGGTTTTATTGTTCCAACCGCTTTTGGTTTATTATTCTGCGGATATTGGTTTATTATTCTGTAAATACAACCTGTGACCCAAACCGGACCTACCCTCCAAATTTTAGCCCATTTCGACCACTATTTCGGATGAGCGTTACAAGGAATTGACCACAGACTGACAGACATGCAGACAGACACGGAACCAAAAATGTTCCTCGATGTCTGAAACGTAAAATGCGAGTGGAAATTTTCATTTTGGAGGACATAAACAATTATCGACTCGTGCACGAATACAAAGCTTCACTACCTTCGGTAGCGATGAAGCAAAATGGGTGTAAAGATACATTTTTTTGGTGTTTTAGTAACATGAGCTTGTGAGGTATCGTTTTCAATGTTTTTAGGACGAGGAGACCGTATGAAGTCGATTTTGACCAGAGTGGAAAACTGAGGTTCTAACGAAGGTTCAGCCTCAATTTACGTTAAATTTTGGTCTAAAATCGTCGTTCTTCCGCACACAGTTTGGGTCGATGTTGTGCTTCGAAGCTCGGCTGTCCGATCGGAATACACCCAGGGGTGTTATGGGGGCAAAAATGGGTGTACAAATAGGGGGTTTCGGTTCTTTTAATATTATTTTTTCTTTGGTGAACATGAGCTTGTGAGGTATCGTTTTCCATGCTTTAAATTGAACTCGAACTTCCATCCGTTCGTTTCCATCGAAAAGCCTCGTCAACGTGATCGTGAATGTATTGATACCTATACGTCCAACCCAGATATCATTGCTAGGGAAGGGAACACCTGATTATAATCACGGATGGCTGTATGAAATCGAGTTAATTATAACTTAAATCACTTGCGGCGGAGTAGTGGAAATCCATAGCAAAAAACTACAGGATAAAAGTAGAATAGTCTATTTCCACGTAAACTAACAAACTGTAGACCTGTTTCGGTTGTTAAACCATCATCAGTACATGTATTCTATTGTGTACTGATGATGGTTTAACAACCGAAACCGGTCTACAGTTTGTTAGTTTACGTGGAAATAGACTATTCTACTTTTATCCTGTAGTTTTTTTTTAAATCGAGTTAGTTAGTTGCTATTATTTCATTTGAAGAATGATTGTTATTTTGAATTCAGCTGATAGGTACTTTTTCAATTTGAACAAACGTTATGGCTCATGACTAACAACAAGTAATAAACGATAGAATTCTTGATTCCATCTCATTTATGAAATGTTATTGCCGGCCCGGCTCCAGTACAGGATTTAGGGCTCTTGTGGGAAGCACGAGTGTAGGTACTGACCCCAGAAATGAGTGATCAACGCAGAAGGGTCATATATAAAGGTAAATAATAAACTGCTGTGTAATAATTTGCAGCGTTTTTTTTTTTAATATATCCGATGGTGGTTACGTAACTATTAGAGTACCTTAATTATCTGTTAAATTCGTACTATTTATTTTGAATAACTTCTACTACGTAAAACTAAATGGACAATAGTGTAATATTTTCGGTTCTCCACATCGCAGAAAACCTTTGCTGTCACGAAACCATTGATTCCCACAAAAATCCATCAGGTAGGTTCATATCCGCCTATTTATCAATTTCCGATAGAGGTCTCAAAAAGTAAGTATTGAATGTACAAGTAAAAGTAGTGATAATACCGAGTAGATGTAGAGGCGTACCTATGTACTATCCCTCCACCTGTATGAGCAAACAGTGTCACTGAATATTATTATCAACGCAGCCTCAACGGTGCATTTCATACTTGAACATCTCCAAAAGAAAGATGGTATAGAAGGTACGTCATGCAAGGGGAGAGGCAGGAGTGTTATGGTCAGGGTCCCTTAGACGCCTCTAAATTTATAAATAATCAATACCTAAGTATGTTCGAAGTAAGTGCAATAAAAATAGAATACCTAAGTATTCACAGGCTCATCATAAATATAGTTTTTTCAACTTATAACCAAAATCACACCGTACCAAATCCTTGCTAGCATTGCTGGCAGAAACCTGTCGAGTTTTGGTGTTTTAAATTTTTAGGTATTTAATTTTTTGGTAGCTTCACTCTTATAAATTCAAAGTTTCACTAAAAACAGTTAATGAAAGTGAAGCATATAACTACGAGTACCTACTTATATGCCTACTCTCTTTGAAATTGCATCACTTTTTCTAGATATCATAATTACATTCATCCAACGTATTGAACTGCATGAGAGCTGCTTTATTATGATTCTTAAATGCTAAATAATCCGTTCGTTCAAGGTTCCTTGCGTCATTGATTGCTGTCTTCGGTGAGTACGACATCAGCGGAGAACTGGAATCAAAGAGGTCGACATCCAGAAACGTCAAACGTGTCATCGTTCATCGGCAAGTCGTATTCATGATTATTACTTTAAAATTCTCCAACTTTGAGGCTGCACCGTAAATACAGCACCTATTTTCAGCTGGACGGTAGTTGTACACGCGACCCCGGTTTTCTCCTTCTTTGTAGCATTCATGGATGGATGGATGCTACATACGTTACGTTACCCCGTCTTGTCAGTTCAGTACAGTTCTATGTTTAGTTGTAGCTTTGTTCAAGCGTACAAACCACTGCGCACAAAAATTGTGTTCCAACCACATCGAGTGTTGAAACTGTTCACTGTTATAGGTTTTATCGATAAAGTGTTCCAACCGCGTTAGGTCCGGGAACTGAGTTCTTTGAGTTTCGTAACTTTTCGCACCCGATCGGGGATGGGGGTTTCCTACAGAACAGAAGATAACCCCGCTGCAACCTTCCCAAAATCTCATTCCCCTCCAACCTTCACGTTAAACGTATTTTTCGTCTCTGTTACCACACCTGTTCGTCTGTGGTACCAACTCAGGTATTTTTCGGCCGACATCACAGTTTTTTGGCGCGTTTCCGATGTGTTCAAGGCGATGAGTTCTTGGACTGAAACAGTTCTAAAACGTATCACCACCCTTCAGAATAACGCAGGTTCTGGTTTTGAACTTTTTTTAAACCAGTCGCTTCTTGGCCAGCATCAAAGTGTAGTAAAGTGTATCTCATGGCTGGAACATAACTGGAAGTACCTCTTGAGTCGGTAGGGTTTATGGTAGGATCAGCTGGATGTTGTCTTTACAATGTCCTCCATGTCGAGTTACAGAAATAGTCGAGTCAACCGACCTATTTGAATGATCAAAGTTCTTTTGTATTCAATAAACGGATAACTGTAATCTATGTAAGCATGTACTCATGAGATTGTGGATCATCAAAACTTATTATTCTCCTTGAATCTGAAATAGAAATGTAATTGCTCAAATTACAAAATGCTAGGGGCTAGGCTAGTGGAAATCTAGCTCCAAGTCTTGAACAGGTGACCGTTTTTTTTTTTTAATGCCGTTCACGTTTTAAGAAATGATGAACCACGTCTCAGTGACAGATTGATACTGATATGTAATTGCCTGGATTTTTCATGTTGATGGGTCGATGTAAATTGCTCGTACTTGTTAATAATATTATTATTGCTCATATTGTTTCAATTCATTAACTATTACTATAGTGTGTTTGAGACCGCTATGGCTTGGAAGTTACACTGAGATGGCAGGTGGGTAAAGTTCATTAGATGTTGACGGAAGCGTGGGTGTAGGTTCCTGGAGGTTTAGCTGTATGAAGGATTTTTGGGTTTTTATTAATATTAATCTATGTACCTACTGCAATATTCAACAATGATTGTGTTACGAAGCTAGGTGAAAATACAAAGACGATATAAACTACCCACAGAATATTATACCTATGAAGATGAAATCATTGAGTAGTAACGAAAATGAAGCACAACGATCGAGAAAATAAGGGGCAATAAATGAAACGGAAGGAAAGATAAAATGCATTGTAAAGAAAAAGGGAAATTAGGTACAATTTAGATGAGTTTACAAATTGAAGATCAGAAACAAACATAAGACACTCAGCCAGTGACGATTCAAAAAAGAACAAGAGAAAGGAGAAGAAGAAGTAAACGGGCCACTTGTACATCCATCGTCGAGTCTATTTTCATCCTGATGGCGTCGTTACTCGCCTACTATTATTTTCATCGAGGATGGGTAGGAAATTCCATTCACCATTGGAAACTGTGGAAATTCACAAAACCTCAAACAGCACTATACACTTCCAAAATATGCCAGAAGAATAATACGTCAAAAACAAGAATATGATGATAGATAATAAAAAATTAGAACGTTGCCTCATAGTGGTTATCGTGGAGAGCGGCAATCTGCTTCCCCGTTGATGTATTTTTTTTATTTTTTTTTTTATTTGCATTCATCTATTCTGGATACAACTCAGTTCGGTCTGCTCGAGGGTTTTTCCGAACACCATTCAAAATCGAATAGGTTTAATTACAGCAACAATAATTTACATGACCGGAAGTGTTTTGCCGTCCTACCTATATTTTAAATCAGCTACTTATCAGAATTAGTTACCTATGTAATTTGGTCTCAAAGTTCCCACATTCATACATTTCTACGAAGTTTTTTAGATATCATCCGAAACGTTAGAAGAACAATAATTATGCCTTTACTATGGGCAACTATATTTACCTTTCTTCAAGCCGCTCTTAAGGCTCTAATTCTCTCAGTTTCACGTAAATCTGTATTGATTTTTAATACATTTTTAATTTTATGGTGTTTTACAGACACTATGACGCCGCCACGTTTGAGAACGACATCGCATTACTGGAATTGGATCAACCGATACAGTACGATCAGCACATAGTTCCCATCTGCATGCCTGAGGACGATGAGGATTTCACTGGAAAAGTTGCCACCGTCACTGGATGGGGTCGACTCAAATACGGTGATCTTCATTTGTTTTATTGAAATACGTCTGTTATTAGTACTATATGCCCTAGTTTGACAATATTACCGTGAGTTTGGGAGTCTCTAATCATCCAAAATCAAGAAATCTAAAACACTGTAAGAAACATTTCTGGTGGTGGGATCATGCTGGAAAATTAGACACAAATCAGATGCATACAAACGATGAAAGAAGGAAGTTGGCATCACGAAGTTACTGGTGATAGTATAGGTATTCCCCATGAGTCAAAGGCCATCAGTGAACAAGCATTAGCTGCACATAATGCTAATAACAAGCGTCTGATCACCCAGTGAACATTTTGCAATAAATGCGAAACGGAGCTCCCAGACTTTGATCTATACGATAAAAGTGGAGGTTGAATAAGAGAAAATTCACTCCTAGCAATGGAAGGGAAAAAATAAAAACTGATAATACGATAGCATTGTTAATACTAAAAATTAACTCGGAAAACCTTTTCTAGGCTGACAGCGGCAATAATCATTGAGGGAGAGAAATATATAACCCAACGCGAGTCCAAAGTAATCAGTATGAAAGGAACCCAAATAGTATTTTATGAGTTGTTAATGAGTTGTTCTCATTCAATTTGGAATTGATTAGAATAAGCTTGAATATGATGTGAATGAAGACAGTTCTGAGATTACACAATTAATTATAAGGGATTGGAATTAAGTGGGAATTTGAGTTTCCATTACAGTTTTGATTAATACTCGCACTTTTCAAAACCAACATTTTGTGAGAGTTGAGGAGGGGTAGGACAGGACAATCTCCTTACCCTCTGAAACCCAGCTTCCAACTAGCAGGGGGTTTCTCGTCTTGAATTTTCCATCTCGAGCCGGAATATTTCATACTGTCCGAGGCTAAACGGAAGTCTCAGTGGGTGGAATAGAAAGGTCTTGAAACCATCAGCCCTCGGCAACGGGAATACTCGCATTTCTACCCTTTTCATCTTCCAGTCATTCATTCGTTTTCCCCGCTTTCCCCTAAGGACGAAAATTCCCTTTTTATCTTCAAACCGCACGACTGACGAATAGGGGTGTTTCACGTGCAAATTGAGTGAGTTAGTGGTGCCTAGCCGACTAATCACATTGTAACCGTTGCATGCCGCCTTTCATATTTTTATTCCGTTGTCAAATTATCATCACTCAACTCTCAAGTAGGTGATGTTGAATACACCTACTTCTGTCAAGTACTGGTTACTAGTTGTAGAACAGATTTACAAAAACCTCACGAAATAACCGACATACCTATTGTGGTGATGGCGAGATTGAGCAGGTTGAGGTTTTCGAAGGCGAGGTTGAGAAGGAGCTGTCGGGTGTGAGGAAGCTAGTATTCAGAAAGGTTCATCAGGACATTGGCTGGCCAGATAGGTTTATCACCACGTTAGGATCTTTTGTGAGAGAGAGGATAAGGAGAAAGTAAGGCACAGTTCGGTAGAATGGGGAGCTGGGCAAGGCGGGCACCTTATAAAGGCGTTTCTACCCTCCCCAGGTACTCCGATGGCCGTTGAAAGCCGTTGAGGGATCGTTGGAGGGAGAGCTACCTGGCTGTGTCCCTTGCATCACGCAGCTCGCCTTCTCCTTGTCTTTACTGGTAGCAATCTTAGATGTACAATTTGGAGCAGTATATTTTAAGGGTACCACAACACCTATGTTTGATCGCTAAAAGCATACCTAAGACAAATTTCAGAAATGTCTTCATGGTATCAGGCAGTTTGTTTGATTTTAACTGAGTCCTAACTGCGTCCAGTGATTATGTTTCAGTTCAAGTTTCACCAACAGTAATTCAGGCATGACGCCTAAACATAATATATATATATATATGATATTAATGTAAACCAGTCGATTACCCGCGCGTAGCTCCCAAGGATGTACCTCAAACGCTGGATCACTGCATGTATATTTTATGAGAACTGAATTACAGTTACTGATTTTTCTGAATAACCTTTTTTAAAGGTTCATTCACTGAATATGAATGTTTCTCGAATTACTTGCAACCCGTCTGACTATAAATCATAGATTATTCGTTTTGTTGGACTAGCATCATAGCTCACACACATCAACTGCAAATCTAGTGCCTGTCATATCCCTTTTTGCAGTTGTAACCATTCTGCACAAAGCCTAAATTTTGAAAATGATGTAGTAATGAGTATTTTATCAACCGAGCATAACAATATCAACTCCTTGTGGTTTGACAAAGATCTGTGTGGCAGTTGGCGTTCCATCATGTCTTCAAAACAACAGATATGTCGGCTGGACATCAACCTTTGTAATCCAAACACCTTAGCAATAATAGGAGGCACGAAGCAATTGTTCGAAGTTACAACCAAATTTGAGCAAATTCGAGCGTAAAATAACTGTCAACATTTTACAGGTGGCGGCGTTCCTAGTGTTCTCCAAGAGGTGCAAGTTCCAGTAATGGAGAACAACGTATGTCAGGAAATGTTCCACACAGCGGGCCACTCGAAAACGATTCTCCAGAGCTTTATTTGTGCTGGGTACGCGAATGGGCAGCGAGATTCTTGCGAAGTAAGTGAAATTATCGATAAAGCAGTGAATATACGACGCAATCCGAATACCTTTAAGCTCATAGCATGTTTAATTGTTAAAGAGAAAACTCGAATGGAGAGTTTCATTAATGGCAGAAGAATTCTGTACCACCCTTTAAGAGAGAAGTTTTAAGTTGCATTATGACTTGGAAACTCGTTATTTTTAGTAGGAGAAATTTTAGCGGTTTCGTATGGATGCATCCATCGAATTTGCATGACATCTACTTTCCTAGATCCGGATTTGTCTCGGTTTACTTGCTTTGAATGATAAATAATCAACAAAGAACTAAGTGAATGGATTTCTGGAAAATGTGATAATATACTCATGCCATACAATATCGAGGTTTGATGATTTCAACGATGAAACACTTCCAAAATCGTCAAAATGATTTTAGCACATTGTGGCACTTGGTTCATGCTTTCACGATTACCCGGCAAATAAACAATACAAAAGTAACTATGTGGCGAAATGCCCACTCAAGCTGACAAGCTTTCTCCGATTCAGTTCATGGTTCTGTAACTTATTGTCCGAGATACACGTTTGTGGCTTCTGGGTAAAACTGAAAAGAGCACAAACTGGAAGTGAGCACAAATCTACTGGCTGACCAATGAAGCTAATTTCTCTCCTATTCAACCTAATGATGTAATTTGACAAGCTATGATTTTTGCAAAAGTAGTCACTGGAGGATAGGTACTATTCATACAACTATTACAAATTTTGTTTTAGACAGGGTTGGCGGAATACCGTTTTCACTTAGGGGTTAAAAGTAGATAAAATGTAATTTTTTTCCCTCGAAAATCGCAATCGTACCACGCGAGGAGGAAGTCAAGAGGAATAAAAGAGAACATGATTCGGGGTGGAGGAAGTTCAACCCTAAAGGAAACGATGTAGTATGGAAGGCAAAACGCGATTACATGGCAATCTTCCTTGGAGATCTTCGGGCACGCCAGACCCATCCCCTAGCGGTAATACACTTCTTCTCCCTGGCCTCTAGGTATATTGAATTTCATATCGGCCTAATGATCTTAGTAGTAAAGGTCCCTTAGGGCGATTGATTTTACGATACCTATTTTGTCAGAAATAACCCGTAGAAAATGTCATCGTGATCAGCATGACGATGGTTTGTGGGAGTAAGTTCGATTATCAAGATGCGTTGAATAATGGTTGCAAACATAATAACTGTATTAATTTACCGTATTATTCAGATCACCGTTACCTAATTAGAATAGATAACTAAGTAGCCCGATGGGTTTCGTTAATTACTTTTATTGTGCCCATAAAATGATGTTACTAAAAACGAAGTTGGGTACTATTAAGAGCTGAAGTAGGTAAGACACACCCAACATTTTTGCTTGAAAGATTTGGTTCTTATCTTTGGGAACCACTTAGATTGACCACAGTCATTAATAATGGATCTAGCTATAATTTCCGGTGGTGCAGGCTGCCTATTTACGAAGTCATTATACTCGATGCCCAAACTGTATGTGGGTGTGGAGCAGATCTCCAAGGCTAGAATGGTAATGCATTGGTGGAAATGATTGGTGAACTGCCTGGGCAAACAGGTTCACAAGATCGGGAGTTGCATGTAGGAGTTGTCAATTTAGGGTTGTGGGCAGGCTGCCTGCCTATTTACAAAGTTATTATACCATAAGCACAAATTGTATGTAGCAACATGGTTATGGAGGAGATCTCCAAGGCTAGGACGGCAATGAATAATATGTCATGGGGGAAATGATGGGTGAACTGCTTGGGTAAGCAAGAAAAGAAGATCGAGGAGTTGTTAGTTCAGGGTTATGATTAAAGGCCCATGGGTTTCGTTAATTACTTTTATCGTTCCCATAAAATTATATTATTAACAACGAAATTGTGTACTACTTAAGAGCTGAAGTAAGACACACCCACATTTTTATTCGGAGAGGGCTTAGATTGGTCACAGTCGCTAATAATGGATCTAGCTATAACTATTTCCGGTGTTGCAGGCTGCCTATTTACAAATTCATTATACTAGATGCAAACATTGTATGTAGGAACAGGTTAGGTAGATCTCCAAGGCTAGGATGGCAAGCATACTTATGTGATGGGGGAAATGATGGGTGAAAGATCATCAAGCAAGATCAGAAAATCGAGGAGTAGTTACTTCAGGGTTATGATTAAAGCCCATTGGTTTTGTTAATTATTTTTATCGTGCCCATAAAATGATATTATTAAGTACTACTTGAGAGCTGTAGTAAGACTCACCCAACATTATTATTGGTTGCTATCTTTGCGAACACTTAGATTGGCCGCAGTCAGTAATAATGGATCTAGCTATAATTTCCGGTGGCGCAGGCTGCTTATTTACAAAGTAATTATACCTACTAGATGACCGAATTGTATGTGGGTATGGAGCAGATCTCCAAGGTTAGGATGGCAATGCACTGGTGGAAATGATGGGTGAACCACCTGGGCAAGCAAGTTCACAAGATCAAGGAGTTGTTGTAGGAGTTGTTGATTCAGGGTTATGATTAAGACTGATATAATTACCAGTCACACGCTAAATGCCACTGAGCACTGCACTGATGACCATTGTACGTAATATTCACCGATCGCGACTTGCTTGAGTCATCTTATACCCTCATCCTTATTCGTTAACCCTATGGTAAACAGCTAGTTTCTTAGTAGTTTATCGTTTTTACTCGTAGGTACCGACTTTGCTAGCTCGTTCACTGCAGTCATAATAACATTCTTTCATTCAGCGTATAATAATAATCAAATTTCGTTATTTTCAGGGCGATAGCGGTGGCCCGCTGATGATCGAGCGTCCAAATGGCCGGTGGGTTCTGGCAGGAACCGTTTCCCATGGCATCAAATGCGCTGCTCCTTACCTTCCCGGAGTCTACATGAGAACGACTTACTACAAGCCCTGGCTGGAGACCATCTCTGGTACCAGAAGCCCCTAAAAGGAGTGATTTGCAGAAATGCTGGAAGAGAACAAATGAAGACTAGGTCCCACCTAAACTAAATTTCATTGTAACTTTAGTGCAGGCACAATGTTTTCACGTTGTTAGTGTAGTCGGCGTAGGCCACCTGCCAGTTTTGAGTGTGGGTCTTGAAAGCAGTTTTATAGACAGGTCAAACCTAAGATGTGATGGGAGATCCATCTCGGAGAATACCCAAACAGCCGGTTTTTTAAAATTAGAAAGTACCTAAAGAAAATATGATTAAGATACCAACTAAGTTGCTAGTTGGTACAGTACAAACGTACAAACTCAATAAAAGAATTGAAACAAAAAATCCAATTTCGATTCACATTACTAGTTAAGCAACAATAATATTGGGACGATGACGTTATCCATCTACTAAGTAATGAGACCATTTTTGTAAATCGTACCACGAAGTGGAGCTCAAATCCAGCTAAGGTGTAGATTAACATGTGACCATGGAATATCAAATTCACATGACCCCGCCGGTCGGGATATCCATGATTTCTTCGCTTAAAAAACGATAAGAAAGTCTGAATGGAAAGTGATATAAATATTATTAGCCTACTCAGGGAACAGAAAGCCTATAAAGGATTGAAATGAGTCAAATCAGGTTGAATGTGAACAAAACAGCCAACTTGTTCAATCAATCTTTAAAAGGAAATTTAGGATTCAAAGAAAGATCCATAATAATGTAGATACTAGAAGAAATTGATAGCTTGATCCAGAGGATTGAAGGTTGAGAGGTAAATTATTTTGTTTTACCAACTTTGACTGCAAAACTAATTTTGTGAATTACTGTAAATAAAAATGAACTTAGTTAATAGTGACAAATCTCTTAATTTTGTTTCTTAGTAATTTATTTAACTTAATGTATTATACAATTCTTTATTTTTCGAATGCTTGTAACATACATAATTTTATCTGTCGTCTCTTTTGTTGTGTTCTATCGTGGTGTGACATTCCATTTTTACTAATAAATGTATAACTGTAGATATTTGTTGTAAATATATTTATATTTTGTTTTCAAATAGTGTTTTGCTCAATAACTCCCCTCATAATTGTGCCAAGTTACGTATTTACCAACAAAAGAGTTTGTTCTAAGTATGCCATGAAACGTTGCAGTTTCTCAGAACTTCAATTCTTATCCTGTACCATTGTAAAAGCCTTCAGTTCTGTCCCTTGTTATGGCTCACGTTTAGTTGTTCAAACTTATATTACTCCTAACAGCTAAGTGAGTTTCCATTTCGAGAGATCAGCCTGGGCTCCACCTCTGATGGTACTTGTAAACTGTGAACCTTGCTGTAGAAAAGGACAGATAACTCGGCAAATTGGTTTACAAATATGTATCCGTCCACAGGAAAACGTACCTTAGCTTCCGGATTTTGAAATCGGGTTTATTGCATTTCCTGATAGATGAGTTTCTGAACACGATGCCGTTTTCAGATTTTCGATATCTCAATCCGTTGAAAATTCATCATTTTTTGAACCTTTGAATTGCGAAAAATCTGTTTTTGAGAAAAACGCAATCAAAGTTTTAGAAACTGTTTTGACGTAGTTTTTGCATCTTTTCAGCCTGGTTTTTGATTTTTTTTTTTTCACTAGTACTAGTATTGGAGTAGATTTCCATCCAAAAAATTAATTTTTCCTTTTTTTTTTGAGATTGGGTCAATTGCAAAAAACTGAGTTTTGTGTTGAATGGTACCACACTCGTTTTGACTTCTTTTTATTTAATTCCGACTTGATTTATCACATTTCTAGTTCGTTGTGAACATAATAATGAAACCAGAATGGGGGGGGGGGGGGTGTCACCAAAATACTTTTTTATAGGTAAGTAAATTTTTTTTTTTTGCAAAACACAAAACACACAATCAACAGGTCTGGTAACAGATAACAACAACACGATAGCAAACTTCTTCTTCTTCTTCTTCGCACGAAAAAAAAGAAGGTGTGGAAGACCCGAAAAAAGCATGTGAATAAGGAGATGAGGTACAGGTGGCCCCGGGAAGCTAAGGTACGTTATTCCGCGCTTTGGTTTTTGCGGTTTATCGACGATTTCTAGTAACGATTCGTAAAACGGCTTACGGAGCCAGAAACCAAGTTAAATTTCCTATTTCATAAGTCAATTTTGGTTTATTATTTTCAATAATGAACCATTGGAATCGAGCATGAAAAAAAAAATTCTTACCCCCCCTCAAAATTTGATGGTTTACGTTTCAAGGTATGTAGAATCCAAAACTGCAATAAAAATATTTCTGTCTGTCCGCCGTACGCCGTACGGGCCACTTTTCTTAGTTACCATGAAAGAAAATTGATGAAATTCGGGTTATAGTTTCCGTTCGGGGTCTAGTTGGTCCTCGAAGCCCGACGTTACTGTCAGTCATCTCTAAGGGGTTCAAAATAGGGGTTGAAATTTTCAAAACGCCTATACCATTTTTTTACGTGAATATTTTTTCGGTTTTAAATAGTTCTTGAACTTGCGAGTTTTTTAAGACCATCCGGAGCATCGTACGTCCAGCCGTTCGTTCACAGTAAGGCCCCGAAGTTTGCACCGACAGGCATTTTCGACTCCAGTGTGAATGAAATTGTATACAATTCAAACCAAATCTCGTAACCAGAGACGCGCCCACAATAGGAAAATTGGCGGAGATAAAATCATTGCTAGGGATCACCTGATTATATTGGCGGAGTATGAAGTCGAGTTGGTTGTTCTGTGATATTATTTTCATTTGAAAAATGACGGCTCTTTTGGAGTTTGTTGGTAGCTAGTGTAACTTGAACAAACTTTGAAGTATTTTTGATGGGTAAATTATTACTTCGGTAAATCATTACTCAACGGTAAATTATTACACAACGGTTCATTATACCATCTACGTAGAAGGGGCTGGAGTTTGTTGGTAGGTACTTTTGCAACTTTTTTCACTCCTCATCAACAATTTCTTTTCAGAACTTCATTATGTGTGTTTCTTTTGTTAGGTACTGTTTGTCATCGGCAGAATTATTTTAGCAACATTTAACTCGTGATTTAGGTAGGTACCTAGTAACGAGTACGGGGTTAGGTACTAACCTACGGAGGGTCTGCGATCTACATAATATGTATAGAATAGTACATATCATATTATATAGACGGGTTATCTATACATAGAGATGTGATCTGTAACAGAAGGGTATTCTATACAAAATAATAAACCGTTGTGCAGGGATTTGCAGCGTTTTTTACCCTGACTTCGTTTTTTCGTTCTCCTGAAAAAGTTGCTTCCGGAAGCTAAGGTACGTTTTCCTGTGGATCTTCACATATTGTTTTATTTATTTTTTTATTTTTTTAATGTGAAGGGAAATTTAAAGTCGGTTAGATTTAAAAACCCTTAAATCTACTTGGCTCATCCTATCGGTTAGTATCACAGCATTCTCGCTATAATAACTACAGGGCTACAGATATTTTAGAGTCAGTAACGTATAGGTCTATCTCTATTAAACGAGATAGGCACACTGTACATAACTATGTATTAAACACTATAAACTCGGTCAACTTCCGTTATTTTCAACTTCCATAAAGGCTCAAGCTCAACCTAAGTCGTAGGTACTTCATCACAGAGCATGGTCGAGCTAAAACCGGCCTTACCGTAAGTAGTTCAAAAATCGGCCACCAAGTTGTGCTCCAAACTGAGAAAAATATCACTCCTGTTAATCCTTGGAAAATCGGCAGATCTTAATTATCCATACGGCTACGGACTCACTGCGGGTCTAAATTAGGATGTTTCATTTTTATTTGCGATTTCAATAACTTATTTCAAAATTGCAGTATTCCAAGCGTTGCTAGAGAAAACTAAGTTTAAACGGTTTACATCAAACCAGAGGATAGGGTGGGCTGCCTCGCTGTCGGCCCCTTTGTTGGTCCTTGGTTGCTTTTCCCTCGCTTTTCCCGCCTACCAGAAGCTCACAAAACTTCCAACTGGCTTTTGTCTTTGATAACCATAAAGTTGTTGTTACATTAGGTGCGTAGGTACCTATTCGTTATTGCGAATGCTATAATATAATATTAATTTAACATCATAGTATTTCTCAGTGAGAAATTATAATTTTTTATATTCTTGATATATTGTTGTTGTAGAACTTTAACCCCCCTTACCGTTTACCTAGTTAACTTTATACATTATATAAAATAAGTCTAAATATCATAAGTTATATTATCATCAATAATATAATTTGCATAATTTCAACTCAGAACAAGGGCGACTCACTACAATTTACAGCGTACAAAGATTAGGTAAATAAATTAATTTAAAAAAAGGTAGTAATTTGAATGACTTCTCGTAGTGCCAACCATAAAACGTAAATCCATATAAAGTGTCATATAACCACGCAAAGTCTATTGCGTAGAAACATACACCGTGAAACAAAATATACGACGTACCTACTTTGGTAAAATACAGTCATTTTTCAAAGTTTGAATTTGAATTAAGTAATTATAAGCGTTAATCTAGATTTAGCTGATTCTCCCACTCTGCGGCTGCGAGCACCTTAGTGCAACGGACTAACTATGACAGATATGCTCTATAAAAATACCCAAGGGTTGCAGCTTTTAAATTGTGCAATCCTACATATTGTATTATATTTCCTTGGAACCGTCAACTACCGACTTGATACAAATAAAGAAACTGAATTGAATAATATTGTATTATATTCCCTTCCACACCAAATTCGGATAGCGTTGATAGTATATTGGTACTGGGAAAGTAAAAATTGTACATACTATTGGGTCATTCTCATTGTGCGTTATATCTGGCAATCAGTTTATTGAAAATATACCAAATTTATTATGACTTCCATATTATATTTGTAGAGAATTGAATTGTCGAAATGTATCAAACATAATTTTTTATATGAATTTTGGTTTATTATTTTCAATAATGAACCATTGGAATCGAGCATGAAAAAAAGAAAAAAAATGCTAACCCCCCTCAAAATTTGATGGTTTACGTTTCAAAGTATGTAGAATCCGAAAATGCGATAAAAATATTTCTGTCTGTCCGCCGTACGCCGTACGGGCCACTTTTCTTAGTTACCATGAAACAAAATTGATGAAATTCGGGTTATAGGTTCCGTTCGGGGTCTAGTTGGTCCTCGAAGCTCGGCGTTACTGTCAGTCATCTCTAAGGGGTTCAAAATAGGGGTTGAAATTTTCAGAACGCCGTATCTCGAAAACTTTCGATAGAAGGGTATTGTTTTTTTTTTTACGTTATTAAATTTGTCTTGAGCTAAACAATTTTTTGAGGCCACCCGGAGCATTGTACGCCCAGCCGTTCGTGTGCACCAAAAAGCTTCGTCAACACGATCGTGAATCAAACGGTATAAAAACGGCCGGGATGTCATAACTAGGGAGCACCTGATTATAATCAAGGATGGCTGTATGAAGTCGAGTTGGTTGTTCTGCGATATTATTTCATTTGATAAGTGATGGACTATTGGATTTTGTTGGTAGGTACTTGTGAAACTTGAACAAACGTTGAAGTATTATTGATGGGTAAATTATTACACACCGGCAAATTATTACTCAACGATAAATTATTACACAACGGTAAATTATTACACAACGGTAAATTATTACACAACGGTAAATTATTACACAACGGTTCATCTACCAAGAAGGGGCTGGATTTGGTGATAGGTAATTTTGCCACTTGAACAACTGTTGAAGTATTATTGATGGGCAAGTTATTTCGCAGCGGTTCATTATACTTGACCACGAATGTAGGTATTGACCACAGAAAACAGTGATCTTCGCAGATGGGGCATCTATTTCACACCACATCAACAATTTTCCTTCAGAACTTCATCATTTGCGTTTCTTTTTGCCATTTTAGTTATTGTTTTTCATGGACAGAATTATTTTAGCAACATTTAACTCGTGATTTACGTAGGTACGTAGTAACGAGTATTTCACAGCAGGGTGAATGAATTGTATACATTTAGCCAAATGTCATCACCAGGGACGCGCTAACAATCGGGAATTGGCCCGAGATAACATCATTGCTAGGGATCACCTGAATATAATCACGGATGGCTGTATGAAGTCGAGTTGGTTGTTCTGTGATATTATTTCATTTGGAAAATGATGGCTATTTTGGGGTTTGTTGGTAGGTAGTGAAACTTGAACAAACGTTGAAGTATTATTGATGGGTAAATTATCACACAATGGTAAATTATTACACAACGGTTCCTTATACCACCTACGTAGAAGGGGCTGGGGTTTGTTGGTAGGTACTTTTGCAACTTTTTTCACTCCACATCAACAATTTCACTTCAGAGCGTTTCTTTTTGCCATTTTATGCACTGTTAGTCATCAACAGAATTATTTTAGCAACTTTTAACTCGCGAGTTAGGTAGGCACAGCCAGTAACGAGCACGGGACATAACATGTATAGAATAGTACATAAGAAGGGTTATCTATACGGAGAGCTGTGATCTGTAACAGATGGGTATTCTGTACAAAATAAATTCTGTGCAGGGATTTGCAGCGTTTTTACAGAATGAATCCAAGATCCAAGATCCAACCAAGTGCCAGTGCAATCATATGGCTGAAAACATACGGTTTCCATGAAACCGTAGTGGCAATCAGTTGGGTAGGTAGTAGATAGGTACCCACCAAGTGAAGCCAGGGTAATGATTTCAAAGTCGTTCTCAAATTATTGGATTTCAGGAGATCCTTGTTCATCGTTAGGGGGTCCTTGTGCATCGTTATGGGGGTACTATCAGGGCGGCCTTTGTCACTGGAAATCTTACGCGGTTCAAACTGAAGACAAAGTCAAGTTTTATCAACGTTCCCTGATGTTGCTTGACCAAAACTAGGTACTTAATCAATTTATTTTGCACAGATTCGGAGAAAATGGAAGACATGAAAAATTAAGGAATGATGATTTGAGCGACTTCGGGCTCACAACCGGTGACTGCGAAGTGACTTCGCATTCGATTTCCATGGAAATGTTTTGGTCTTATTACACAGAATCTTTAAAATCCGTTTCGCTAGTATATTCTCTCTAGAAATTCGCTATTAAATCTTCCTTGCTTGCTGATGGCGTAAACCCAACAATCGTTCATAGTGAAATGGGAAATGTGAAGGATTCTCTCTTCTCAAATAGGTATCTAATGATATTTTAATGCCTAAAACGGCCAAGGCTACGGTCAAAAGAAAATTGTAGCTTTAATTTGTACCTTTCGAAACACAACAACTATTTTAGGTCGTTTATTTCCCATGTTTTCCGCATTCCTTGTGGATAAGTCCCCGGAAAAGAGTAAAAGTGGATCCTGCGGCATGCATAGACAAGAGCTGAGGAATTAACAAGGAAGCACGAACGGCTTTGACAATGTGCCAGTAGAGGTCTGCACAGTCACACGAAGTCACCGACCTCCCAAGCATGATGGCACGGACAGTAACTGATCGTTCACATCATAGTGTCTCGTTGTTTACAGGATTGTAGCTAAGTTAGATATTGAGTAGGTTGGTACTGACATGTTACCCACACAGCCAAGAAGTAGGTAAGATTGTGAAGCGTTCCTTTCGAGTCACAATCTAGGAGTTTTAGCTCTATACAGCAAGAGAGAAAAGTGGACCTCCGGATAGAATATTTGGATAAGAAAGCGAGTGACGAGCGCATATGAACGTGCTTCATCAAATTACCTATTATAGATTTACCCATTTTGAGAAATTTTTACTTAGTCTCAGTCAACAAAAGAACGTTAGGAGGATATTTAGCTTCCCGAAAGTATGCTTCTCTGAAAAATATTGGGGTAAAGTTGTATATTTATATGATAAGTATGTATAAGGTGAGGTCTATGTTTGTTCAAGCGGGTTATTATCACGCTCGTGTGATTTAGAATTCTGATTTTCCTATATTTACAGGCCCATATTAATTATGGAAGAGCTGATCAATTCATCGAATTTCGTTATCTCCCTTTTGTGGTAAGCCATCTTGTAATGTGGGATAAACATAAAATAAATTCACCTTTTGCTTACCACTAATTAAGCAAAATTAGTGGTAAGCAAAAGGTGCATTTATTTTGTGTTTATCCCACATGTGGAAGAGCTGCTTTTAGAGAAAATACCTATCTAGCTGGGTCAACAAGGCTGCCCCCCACTGGCGCCTACCCTAAACCAAGTTGTGTGCAAGTCAGTCCAATTTGTAGACGACACCTTCAAATCCTCAAATACAAATTTTACATTGCCGCCATCGGAACGTTGCCCTTCGATTTGTTCGGCCTTCATAATCGCCGTTTGGGTGGCTGTTGACTCAACCTTCCTGCGTGCGAGACGTACCAACAATTATTGTGCAATGTATATGGCGGTATATGAACAAATATACCTAATAGGCATTCGAACTGATGTTTTCGTGGAGACAACATAAGCCCATATGGAAGAAGGATGAATGAAACACTGACTACAAAGGAGTTCCATATGTCATAAGGCTCCGGATTAAAATTTGACTTGAAAGTAGAAACTAAAATAACTTTCTTCAGGTACTTATAATAGTAGATACTATCGAAAGAAAGGGAAGAGGTAACATTATTATATGAGAAGGAGTGCAAGAAACTAGGAAGTTGTATTTAGAATAAAAAAGTTGGTTGAGTTGGTTTCATACGTTTTGTGTAAACTTATTTCCAAAAATGTACAACTTTCGAACGGAGAGACCCGGGTATAGCGTCCTTATTCAATAAATTCTTCATTCTACCGTTGGTCAGTACTTTAAAGCGGGATAACGCATGAACAACAACTTGGAATGCATATGAGAAGAGTTTCCTTAGAAAACTAGTCTGTCCATTGTAAGAAATTGTTAGAAGTATTGCTAAGTGAGCTATAACTCCATGCTATTATATAAACGGAAATTGTGATTCGAATATACATAAAACAAACGAAAGTCAAAATACTGATGAAATCGCCTAAAATATTGAAGTTGCATAATAATTGTTTTTCAAAAGTTGGAACCGATGTGTTTCATAACGCAATTTCGTGCATATGTCTGTATGTATGTCTTCTCCATCTAAACTATTGGACCGATTTTCTCGCGGTTGGTGTCGTTGGATTCCTCGCATCACGGCGCACAGTGTACAAGTCACCCTGATTTTCCGATTCTCCTCTCCTTCATCCGTCATTAAACCGAATCCAGGTAAACGCAAGTGGTAAAAATAAGTCTTGGTATGTTTAGATACCACTTTTTTCCACCAATTTCGTTTAAACTGATTTTGTTCAAAAGATGTTTTTGCGCCGATTCAAGCGGTAGGTACCAGGAAGATTTTGGGCCTCGCATTTTATAGCGGAAAAGGGGGGGAATAAAAAGCAACTACCACCATTCCAGACTTTTCGAGAAATTTTTGGTTTATTATTTTCAATAATGAACCTTTGGAATCGAGTATGGAAAAAAGTTAAACCCCCCTCAAAATTTGATGATTTCCGTTTCAAGGTATGTAGAATCCAAAAATGGAATAAAAAATTTCTGTACGTCGTACGTTCCTCAGTTACCAAGAACCAATAGAATGCTTGCAATAGAATGGTATGGTTTTTTTTTCGTTTTTGAATTGATCTCAAAGTAAGGAGTTTTTTGGGACCATCTGGAGCATTGTACGACTAGTCGTTCGTTTGCACCGAAAAGCATCGTCAACATGATCGTGAATGAAACATCCGGCCCAGATATCATTGCTAGGGAACACCTGATTATAATCACGGATGGCTGTATGAAGTCGAGTTGGTTGTTGTGTGATATTTCATTTGAAGAATGAAATAATTCTGATTATTTCAGAATTCAGAAGAATGATTATTTCATTTTAATGATGGCTCTTTTTGATTTTATTGGTAGGTGATTTTGTAACTTGAACAAACTTTATGCTTCATGAATAACAACAAATTAATTCTTAATGAACGAATAATTGAATCCCGCTAATTTTGATCAAACTGTGATTCCCGGGCCGGCTCCAGTACTCGATTTATGGCTTTCCTGGGAGGAGCACGAGGGTACGTATTGACCACAGAAAACAGTGATCTACGCAGAAAGGGCATCCATGCAGGAAAATCATAAACCGTTGTGTAATAATTTGCAGCGTTTTCAGTAGAATTCTAAATGGAGCCTCCGTAGGACTGTAGATTGAGAATGAAGAGATGAGGACCCTCTCCAATCAGCTGAGACAGCCCAGATGCTAACTTCTTTCCCACTTGACCTACGTGGCTGAAATTCGAAATGGAGCCTCTGTAGGACTGCTGAGTAACACGTTGGAGATGGGCTTTGGCTCGTCATTTCATATTTCAAATGAGTAGGCGGTATTCGACAGACATTATTTTTCACGGCTTAAGATTTGTTCAAGGAGGTGCAATAAAGCATCGCGATTGTCAGAATCTCTATTAGGCACTATTAAAAGGGAGAAATGGAGAGGGTTGGTTTGCGAAATAAAGAGATGTGGAGCCCCGAAATTCCAGATGTTTATGGTCAGAACCGAGAACCCATTTTGGTCTGTTATCTTCAATAATGAACCTTCGGAATTGAGCTCTGAAAGAAAAAAGTTTAACCCCTCCCCTTAAAATTTGATAGTTTGCGTTCGAAGGTACGCAGAATCCGAAAATGAAACTGTAATATAATAAATCGTTATGTAATAATTTGCAGCGTTCGAAGCTGGATTCTGACCATAAGTCGTAAAAATATGTACTTGAAGAAGAATTACACAGTTTCCAGGACAAGTTGCTCAAGGTCACTGTCCGCCTTCCATCTAAAATCAGCCCCAGCACGATCACAAAACTTCGCTACACTGTAAGAGCCAAACCCAGGACATATATTTAAGGAATATTATTTTGGAACCGATAGCTCATTCCGAAAACGTTTAGAGGACCATCAACTGGGTCTTAACTGTACCCGATTACCCATAAATAACGTTCCCGTGGGACAGTTATGGGTCAGGCGGTTTCCGAAGGATGTGACCACCGTTGGATTGAAGCATCGTGCTTCACCGTGCACTGCCATCGTCCGATACCGCATTCGTAGGGGACTTGCGGGGGTTGAGTGCTGCCAGTGAATACTAAGTAAGTCCCCGCTACCCCTTGCATCTATATAAACTGCCAACGGCTTCTGGTGGCCTTTCATTTGAGTCGAAGTGCTGAAGGCAGATCAATCATGATCCTCCCTTTTATCACCGGTATGTACTATTTTGAGAGATTTTGTTTCATTCTTATCCTAGAAGCAGAAATGAAGGACCTACCTCGATTATAGATATATTGATAGAACTAGTGTTAGGCGACATTTTTATTACTTCTACCATATCCATAACTTTCGGGGTTATTTTTTCTTCTGATCATACAGTTAACAAAATATGGAACAAAGTGGCAAACAAATAAACTAGTTAATAAGTACCTAGTATTACGTCAATTTTCAGAGGCAAAGAGAAGATGAGATGTATTTATTAGGCTGCATCAAACTCAAAATGTGACAGGTACTTACATATTATATAAATCCCGTAAGTGCCTATATTTTTGAAAAACATAGGAAAAAATTCATGATTTAGTATTTCCGATTGATTATAAAATAACCAAGGTCTACACCTAATTCCTGATAATTTTAGAGAATAAATTATTGCTCAATCGGGTTTACTGTTTTCTTAGGTATGTTGCCACCATTTTGTGGAAGAGGCGAGCCTGAAGGGTCACTGCCCTTAGGCTCATAAACCATTATAACTTTAGAACTTGTATTTTATAGGGACCTTCTACAACTCTTGATATGTCTTGTATAAAGTTTTTGTTGAATAAAAAACTGAATTGAATTGAACTGAAATTGATATCTCAACATAGGCATCAGACCATTACGCCAGGGAGCACTCATGGTTTTTTTTAAATGATTCCCATTCTGATTTGAACAGAGAACACTAATTTCATTTTCTACACACATTTTTACAACAATTTCATGTGTTTCTAAGAACCGTACGCCCGGACGGGTCTAACCGGGCGCATTTGGTTCAACTCAAGATTGGCTTTACTACCTCTGCATGTAGGTACATGACCTATATTTGTACCTACTCATATGAGTGGCTAAATTTGATTTATTTTCATGAATTCCAGGTATAGCGTTGTTGGAGGTGCTATTAGTTACAGCGATGCCACGGATTAGAGTAAGTACCAGGATATGAACAAATTGTAAAATCTTTGTATACAAATAATAATGTATGGCGCCAATGACCATTTATGGTTAAATGCGCCTAAATAAGGGATAAAAAAGAAGAAAAAGGATAATATATATGATCACTGTTGCGTCATAATAACGTTGGTATGTACCTACTGAAGAAAATTTGCAGATAAGTGCTCTGAAGGGTAGTGGTCAAAAAGTAACTCAGTAGTGCAGCACCGAGGTAGGTTTTGAAGCCTCCGAGAGTATGCCCTGCTCAGTGGCTCGCTCATGAATACGTTCTATCTACATATTTCTAACTCCTATATGTAGTGTAATATGTAGTTCTATCTACATATTAAGAAAATTTCCTGTATCAATAACGTTAACTTGATTGGGGCTAGTTGGAGCGGAGGAGATAATGTTGAATTCAACTGTATCCTGGAATATCGCGGACATTTAATTTGATAATTATTATTGTTCGTGACTTGGACAACATAACAGATAATGCGATTTTGAGTGGAGTTTCTTTTGGTGGGAACAGGTTGAAAGAGCTCTTGGACTTGAGAGGTTCACGCTGCCAGACAACGCCACGACGATCCGGGAAAACATCGACACGTCGTTCACTTGTGATGCGCGCCCTTACGGATACTACGCCGACCCAGAGAATGACTGCCAGATCTTCCACGTTTGCCTACCCGTCATGTTCTCGGGACAGAGGAGCGAGACCTTCATGTGGAGCTTCATTTGTCCTCAGGAAACTATTTTCAATCAGGTAATATTTATATTTTATATTAATAATAATAATAATAATAATAATACCAAATTCTATAATAATTTATAGGTACATATTTATATTTTTATTGATGAACTTCTATGGATATACTGATCGCTTACGTGAGTCGAAAGATGACTGACACACAGTTGTTAGCACTCATTGAATTTGACATTTAGTTTCAAGTAGATGGAAGCCATTAGAAAATGTAGAAAGTATAATCTAAACCGGCATGGATTTCACTAGTGCTGAGGCCACAGCATAGAAGTAGCAATAGATGGAAGTGCACCCATTCAAACCGAACCCAACAATGTTGTGAGCGGGTGGGTGTGTGCTGGATGCCACAACATGACGGTAAAGGCGGATGAGGATGGATGAAGGCGGATGAGGAAGGAGGGTGCTCCTTCAGAGTCTTTTCACCAACGCCCCGCGGTTTTCACCACAGCAGGCGTTAATCGTAGGGAAGGTTAGCTCCCCGCGTTTTCCACCACAGCCGGCGCTATAGGGTGAGACTCCCCGCGGTTTTCACCACAGGAGGCGCCTGGGATGTGGTAGCTAGTACCCCCCGCTGTTTTCACCACAGCAGGTAATAGTAGGGAGGAAGGCGTCCCGTGGTTTTCACCACAGCAGACGCCTGGGTTGTTGCAGCTAATACCCCGCGGTTTTCACCACAGCAGGTGCGAGGAAAGGAGAAAGAGAGAGAGGGCGCGAGAGAAAGGGTGGAGAGAGAAGTCGTAAGTTGGGGTCGGATCGTCGAATGAAGAGCTGGGCGAGAACGGCCAGTTTTATGGGGATTTTTCCACCCGTCCCCTGTCCACAATCGGCCGTTACGACCGTTGAGGCAGTTGTCGGTTGGGGGAAACCCTAGATGTTGACCAGCTCAACGTTCTCCGCGTGTATTTGGTTAAATCTCTCGTAATATTACAGGAGTGGTTTCAGTGAGGGAATCACGACAATTATCATTATCCGAACAGAACAGTAGTCATTGACCCTGTAACACCACACCGTAACCTGCTGAGAAGACTGTAGCAACAATACTTCCAACGTGGAACACAGGGAAAGGGGCGTTTCTTAATTCAGACCTCAAATGGATTAGAAATTTGAATATTCCCCTAGTAAATACAATACATAAAATATTCTTTGTCAAACTGTATCCTCCATTTTTTTAGTTCACACGAAATATTCAAAGGATCAAGCACATTCACTTATAGTTTCATTCATCTCATTAGAAATAAACTTTCCTTTTAAAATCAGTTCGATTACAGAATAAATCAAATAAAACCATGCAGCATAAGGTCTCGCCACAGCAACTGCTTCGAAATGCGCCACAGGTACAAACAAGAAATACAAGAGAAAACAAGAGAACACAAGAATACAAGAGGGAATACAAGAGATTTTGGGAGCGTTGATGATTTAATTAAGGACTGTTATATGGAAACATCCTGATGAATAAGTGTTTTAAGCCCCCCCCCCCCTCCACAGGGCTACAAAAAACTGGTAATTTTTCTATCAAGACAGTACCTGACTATAGAAACGTTAATAGGTAGGTAGGTATGTTGTAGTTGTGTGATTTATGCGGAATGGATATTTAAGGCGTACTAAATATCCATTCCGCATAAATCACACAACTACAACATCCCTACTTACCTAATAGTAGATTTGACTAGGCCGGATGCACCTAATGTATTAATGTAGAAGATATTAAAAGGCTAAAGTACAATAGCTTTCGTCTGCGCATGCGCAAACGTGAAATCCTAGTAGAGTCTATTACTACACTAGAAACTGTCGTAATGTGCTGAGATTTGGAGGGTAGGTGGGGGTTAGGTGTCGGATCTTGTTGTCACAGGCAAAACTCCAGAACTGCTGGACCAGTTTTAGTGACATTTCCAGGGATTGTGCGTGTAGGCCTTTAGACGGCCCCCTATGGATTTCATTGCCGTCGGAGCAATGGTAGCACTACAATAGAGATAATCAAAAATCGATATTTTACCTATCGTTTTACCAACTGATTCTATACGTCCACGTTACAATAAGTGAGGATGCTCTACTGCCCACCCAACTTGGCAGACGTTTTTAATGATATTTTCAATGCATTCTGACTCACAGGAAAGATTTACCTGTACAAGGCTCGAGGATTCGATACCCTGCCAGGAGTCTGCAATGTTCTACAGCCTCAACGACAACTTCGGAGCGACAGTTGAGGAGACCCCGACCATCGTTGAGACACCGTTGGAGACATCTCAAGAATACAATAGTTTAGAAGAAACTGCGACAAGTACAAGACTGTGACAGCAATATTGGCAAATAACACGGGATCAACTCTCAAAACTGTTGCTAGAAAGGTACAATGAGAAAGATTACCGCTGGGCAGACACAACCGCACGTTTGGCTTAGTTATTAATGTCGTCGAATGATGCGGATAGGCAAATTTTGGGAGCCTACAGCTACAAACAATTAAAGCAATTATTGTAAGCAGTCAGTTTTACTAAAAGGGTAAAACTGATGCAATGACAACAGATTTACTCACGACATGGTCAACAATTATAAGTACACTTACATAACTGTAATGGAGTACGAACACTTGTCAATCATGTTTTTCTGAACCAGTGTGGCTCGATGACAGTACATCAGCTGAGGACGCAAACTGTCACTGCGACATTATCAACAGTCTGATTTAGTAAGAAATTTAGTATTTAGATTAGTTTTTTTTATAATTGACGACAACAGTGTGAATCAGTAATTTGTTTTAAACTATTGTGTAAATAAATGAGGGATTCAAAACTAATACTTTTATGTCAACCGTTGGCCATATTTTTACCGAGTTCACCTTGATATTGTACAACAGGGTACAAAATTCCCACGAGTTGTCGGTATGCCTGAGCTGGATTTTTACGCCAAAAGTTAATAGAGTGAATAGATAAGGTACCTGCCTAAGCTCGTAGGAACATACTACTGAACTGGTCTGAAAAATCGTACAAGATCAACGTAAGAATATGAACATTATAGAGGAGTTTGAAAAGTCATCGAAATCAATATCTCATGAGAAAAAATATTTTGAAGATTCAACTAATTTGGATTTTATTAGGTGCATACCTCGAGAGCTAAATTTGGATTGAAAAACGCAGCAAAGTCCTTGTCAAATGTGTCTACTATTCTATTGGACATACCTACAGAAATGTTGGCTGTTCATTTATTGTTTGTTTCATGTGAAATAGCTATTTCTGATGCTTTCCACAAATTTTGGCCCCCCCGAAAACACGAATTACGCGTTTTTTGGTTTAAAACTCTGTGAATAATACACCTATGTATTCGGTCAGCAAAAAATTTTTATAACACCCCCTCAAAATTTTTTGTTTTCCGTTTCAAGGTGCCTAGATTCAAAAAATGCAATGTGTCCGCCGTACGCCGTCCGCCGTACGCCGTATCACGTGTACCGGCTTCATTTTCGGTCTAAAAACGTCGTTCTTTCGCACACATGCTCCATTTGGGCCCTAGTTGCGTCCCATAACTTTTCAGCCCGATCGGAATATACCCAGGGGTGTTATGAGTGTGTAAAAATAGGTACTTTTTGCGTTTTAGTAACATGCTGGTAACATGAGCTTTTGAGGTGCGGTTTCCATGTTTTTTTGGACGAGAAGACCGAATATGAAGTCGATTTTGAGCAAAGAGGGGAAAATTGAGTTCTACCAAATATTCAGCTCCCAAAATTGATTTTTTATGGGTGAAAAACCTGGGAAATCGTCTGAAATCACCATCTGTTTGTATAATAACCCTGGAAAAAGTGTCAACACGTGGATCAAGACGATTAAATGGCACTACCAATGATCAAAGATAGTTAAAAAAAAAAGTACATAATTTGTGTTTTAGGGCCCAGAATTAATGGAAACCATCAGAAATAGCTATTTCGATTATTACGCATGAAAGAAGCAATAAATGAACAGCCAACATTTCTGTAGCTGTGCCAATAGAATAATAAACCCATGTGACAAGGA
Organism: Leptopterna dolabrata; assembly: GCA_954871275.1. Lineage (NCBI taxonomy): Eukaryota > Metazoa > Arthropoda > Insecta > Hemiptera > Miridae > Leptopterna > Leptopterna dolabrata. The sequence continues at coordinate 8,693,815 of OX940983.1, read as the reverse complement.
CTTTGCAGCGTTATTCAATTTATCTTTGATCACTGCAATTTAATTGTCTTGATTCACCTGTTGACACTTTTTCCAGTGTTATTATACAAATTTAAGGTGATTTCATAAAATATCCCAGGTTTTAGACTAAAAACCAAATTAATTTTGGGAGCTGAACCTTCGTTACAACCACAATTCTTCACTCTTTGGTCAAAATCGACTTCATATTCGGTCTTTTGGCCCTAAAAAAAATAGAAAAAGATACGTACCTCAAAAGCTCGGTTTACTAAAACACCAAAAAAACATGGAAAAGGATACCTCAAACGCTGCCAAGTCCTTGTCACATGGGTTTATTATTCTATTGGACATAAGGTACCTACAGAAACGTTGGCTGTTTATTTATTGTTTCTTTCATATAAAATAATTTAAATAGCTATTTCTGGTGGTTTCCACCAATTTTGGCCCCCAAAACAGGAATTAGGTAGGTAGGCTCTTATCTTTGATTATATTTATTTATCTTTGATCATTGATAGTACCATTTAATCGTCTTGATCCACCTCTTGATACTTTTTCTAGTGTTGTTCTACAAATTGATGGTGATTTCAGACGATTTTCCAGGTTTTTGACTTATAAAAAAATCAATGTTGGGAGCTGAACATCTGGTACAACCTCAATTTTCCACTCTTTGGTCAAAATCGACTTCATATTCGGTCTTCTCGTCCCCAAAAACATGAAAAACGATACCTCAAAAGCTCATTTTACTAACATGTTGCTAAAACGCAAAAAGTACCTATTTTTACACACATTTTCACTCATAACACCCCTGGGTATATTCCGATCGGGCTGAAAAGTTTCGGGACACAACTAGGGCCCAAATGGAGCATGTGTGCGAAAGAACGAATTTTTTAGACCAAAAATGAAGCCTGTACACGTGATACGGCGGACGGCGTACGGCGGACGGACATTGCATTTTTTGAATCTACGCACCTTGAAACGGAAAAGAAAAAATTTTGAGGGGGTGTTATAAAAATTTTTTGCTGAGCGATTACATAGGTGTATTATTCACAGAATAATAAACCAAAACCTCATGTTACCAACATGTTGCTAAAACGCAAAAAGTACCTATTTTTATACACATTTTCACTCATAACACTCCTGGGTATATTCCGATCGGGCTGAAAAGTTTCGGGACACAACTAGGGCCCAAATGGAGCATGTGTGCGAAAGAACGATTTTTTTAGAACGAAAATGAAGCCTGTACACGTGATACGGCGGACGGCGTACGGCGGACGGACATTGCATTTTTTGAATCTACGCACCTTGAAACGGAAAAGAAAAAATTTTGAGGGGGTGTTATAAAAATTTTTTGCTGAGCGAATACATAGGTGTATTATTCACAGAATAATAAACCAAAACCTCATGTTACCAACATGTTGCTAAAACGCAAAAAGTACCTATTTTTATACACATTTTCACTCATAACACTCCTGCGTATATTCCGATCGGGCTGAAAAGTTTCGGGACACAACTAGGGCCCAAATGGAGCATGTGTGCGAAAGAACGATTTTTTTAGAACGAAAATGAAGCCTGTAGACGTGATACGGCGGACGGCGTACGGCGGACGGACATTGCATTTTTTGAATCTACGCACCTTGAAACGGAAAAGAAAAAATTTTGAGGGGGTGTTATAAAAATTTTTTGCTGAGCGATTACATAGGTGTATTATTCACAGAATAATAAACCAAAACCTCATGTTACCAACATGTTGCTAAAACGCAAAAAGTACCTATTTTTATACACATTTTCACTCATAACACTCCTGGGTATATTCCGATCGGGCTGCGAAGTTTCAGGACACAACTAGGGCCCAAATGGAGCCATTGTACGAAAGAACGAATTTTTTAGACCGAAAACGAAGTAGTTATGCATGATACGGCCGACGGACATAGCATTTTTGGAATCTACGCACCTTGAAACGTAAAAGAAAAAACTTTGGATGTACAAAAATTGTTTGCTGAACGAATACATAGGTGTATATTATTCGCAGAATAGTAAACCAAAAGGGACTGAACTTCTTTCGAAAATGGCCAGGGAATGAGGACAGAGGGAGGGACGAGGGTTAATCCATTGTTCAGTTTGTTATTCGGATTAGAAATAATGATACCGCAGGACGGAGCTTTGGGATGGAATTACAGGTTTTGAGCTTGCACAAGAAAGTGTCATCAGCCTTGTAATGCTAATTCTCTTCCTCTTAGATAGTTTTAGGACACGTACCTAGTTGTTCAGTTGTTCTGTCACAACACCATTCACATCAAAGGAATTTGATAATTTCGGCTTACGTGGGGATTATTACTAATTACCACATCCCTGATGAAGACTAAGTTGTAACTAGCGGTTGTAAGTAAAATCATCTTATACCTATTTGGTATAATTCAACCCTGTTCATGTCACTGTGTTGATTTTAGCAAGGAAAATTCCTCCCAAAACCAAGATTAGTTGAACAGGTATTGTACCTACCTACATCTTCTTTCCTATTGATGAGCTCAGAATCACGAAATTTGTCAATACCTCCGAACTGAATGGCGTTTCGGACGGCTCGGAATCGAGAAGAAATTTGGTAGGTACCTCTATATTTCGATCCAATTTAACGGAGTATTGTCATACTTTCAGAAGTTTGTGGAATATGTGTTTGAGTTTCAATTCGACATTACACACTAAATCGCGTTTTTGACTTTTGATTTAAGCCACATTTGAGAACTTTTGACCCGTTTTGAGTAGAAAATGTGACGTCATGTCATTTCAGATTTCTTCTAGTTCAGTGTTTCTGATGACTGTGAGTAGCCTTAGCTGTATTTATCAAGGAAAATACAATTACTCCCAAATTAGTGTTACATAGTACCTACTACTTGAATAGGTACCTATATCTGGCCTATTGCTGAGCTCAGAATCATGAAACATCTGCATCGAAATGTAGGTAGTTATTTCAAATGAAGTTTGAGCCCGATTTGGTTAATCAATACGTGCTAAAACCTTCCCAGTACTATCGAATGGATTTAGGTAATACACAACATCTTGCTAATTGAAAAATGTTCCTTTTCGCCTTGGCCTACCATCAGCTGCATCAACTTGAATCCGGTTTGATTGGTTGATTTTCGTAGTACCTACCTGTATAGTAAGTACCTACTTCAAAAATATATAGCTGCACGTATAAGGTAGGTACACCTACCTACACCCACTGTTACTTGTGTAGGTTTTTCAGACCTACTCATGTAATAGGTTGATGCGAATGTGATGATTAGGTTGATATAATTTGGTCTCCAAATTACATATATTTCCAATTCCTGACAGTTAAATGGATGAACGGCGACAGATTTGAAGAACTCGAGAGAATAAAACGCTTCAAATGCTTCCCCAACAGTTTACATACATAATTACACGGGTAGGTACCGTTCCTACTATTTTCCGTCAAGATAACCCTCACGAATTCCCTATAGGTAGACACCCATTGAGCCTTTGTGGAGAGACAGTTCGGTCGTACAGTTCTATCCTACAAATTGGAACCTATTTCAATATGCATTTATTATAAGGATTTATTACCCTCGACTTTGTAATTATAAAGGAAACATTACTAACGGTAAACACAGATATAACAAAGGAGGTTGTGAGTACCTTTAGTAGAGGAAGATCTGATGAAGGTGGTTGAACCCGAATTGCAGCATTCAACAGAAACACAAGATCACAGTCAACCAGTGAACTCTGGTTAGTTATCATGGATTGTCATTGCCTGCATCACTTCAAGCGACTATTGGTGGAACATACCGATACCATTCGAGGAGAAAACAAGAACAGGTGGTGCAATTAATACCGGAATTACTTAGTTCCATGATAAGTTTGAGTGAAAACCGCCACGAAGGATCCCGAATTTCCGACTGAATTACTGAGGACTGATCTTAGAAAGGGGAAGGTGAGTGGGGCGTAACTTTGGTAGGTGAGTGGGGTATATTTTCTCTAGTTCATTTTACCTGACTACCGGTGTCCCTTCCTTTTCTTGCCTGTTCCAAACAAGAGAGGGGACGACAGAGTTGTGACAATGTACCAAGAACTGTGCCTGCCATCAGAGTCCCCTCCATCCACCTGATTTGTACTTGGAACCATGAAAACAAAAGGGTTGTTCCTCCACTCACCTCAAAATCTTAACATTTTTGCTCTTCCAAGAAGCTGTCACCTCGGGAACCAGCCCCTGTCCAGAGCCTCAGACCTTCCAGCAGTTAGGTTGGGCAGCTGGCCCCTCAAGACCTCATTGTCATAACTAGAGTTCCAATCAATATGCAAAAAAAATAGCTGAAATATGCAACAAAAGTTAGCAAAATATACAAAAACATGCAAAAATTTCAAAATATGCAAGTTGAAATTTTGGTCCAATTTTTTTGGTTTTCAAGTTTTTATTGAGAAGTCTAATACGGGAATGAGCAATGTAACCCCAAACTCTTAATCATTTATATTTTATAAAATGACAGCAAATAAAACTGTACAATATTAAATATAATGTACAATGATTAAAATTTCAATGTGTAGGTGTAGGTACAGATTAATTTCCCTGGACTATCAACACTTTTTCGAGGTTTTCGACTGTGAAATTCCTCCGTTGGTCTGATAGAGTCATTTTCAGCGTGGAAAAGATCTTTCAACGTCGCAGCTGACAACAGGAAGGAATTTTAACTTGGCAATTTCTCCAGGAGTGAGATATCCCGGAGAGATCGAAAGGGCAGTCATACAAAGACACCGGAGGTCGGAAATTTCAGTGTAGGTATGCAGATATTTCTTAGAAATATGCCATTTATATGCAAAACTCTGTAACATATGCAGATGTATATAATATGCATAAACAGCAAAATATGCACGAATATGGAATTTTAAATTCAATTTTAAATGTCCAAAACATCTCCAAATTCCTTAATTCGGATAAGTATGACACTTTCTATTGAAAAAACCTGATATGCAAAATATGCTAAATCCGAACTTTAGTCATAACAGTGGCCTTTCTTCCCCCTGCGACGGACTCTTATTCACAGCTAGTCCTTCATTATGATGCTACATTCCCGCCTTTTTTCCGCCCTCTTCCTGTGATGATCAATGTCCAATGATGTTTGAAGAACCCAGCTCAAAGCTCACCATCTACCCCCTGCTGCAAGTAGACAGGGAAGCCCTCCAGGGGACTCCAGGGAAGCCAGGAAGGTGACTGTATGCCATCGAATTATACACCGACGAATTATACACGTTGTATAATTCGATACTGTACACCCAGAGTCCTTGGATATGCCGAAGTATCTGTTACGCCTAGCCAGCTGATCATCACCCAAAGGCCAGCTGTATCTGCTGGTCTAATTTATTAATTTTATTTATTATGGAAACAACCCTAATTGCACAAGAACATGAACAAATCAGACAGTAAAATATTTCACATAAAATAAAGATACAAAAAAGAAACTTCATTGGAAAATGAAAAAATAAAAAAAGGAATAAAACAAAATTCACTAAGGATGCACAAACGGGTAGGCACTAAGAGAAAATTGTCTTTGAGATCATGAGAAGGAATTTTAGTGAGTCAACTGAATCAGTCAAAATAATCGAAGTCACAGTGAGTAGTGATGAATAGGATCAGGGTTACCTACCATTCGCCCTACTTTTTGAGGACAGCTTATTTTTTACGCCTTGTCTTCTCTCCTTTTTTAAATCGGGTCATTTATTCCTACATTTGGTTTGTTATTTTCAATAATGAACCTTCGGAATCGATCATGAAAAACAAAACATTTTACCCCCCCCCCCCCCCCTCACAAATTTGGTGGTTTCCGTTTCAAGGTACATAGAACCCAAAAATGAAATTAAAAAAACCCTGCAAATCCCTGCACAACGGTTTATTATTTTGTACAGAATACCCTCCTGTTACAGATCACAGGTCTCCGTATAGATAACCCTTCTATATAACATGTGTACTATTCTACACATATTATGTAAATCGCGGACCTCCGTAGGTTAGTACCTAACCCCGTACTCGTTACTAGGTACCTCCCTAAACCGTTGTGTAATAATTTACCTGTATAGGTTCCACTTCTACGGAGATAGAGTAATGAACCGTTGTGTAATAATTTGCCCATCAATAATACTTCAACGGTTGTTCAAGTTGCAAAAGTACCTACCTATCAACAAAATCCAGCCCCTTCTGGGTAGATGAGCCGTTGTGTAATAATTTGCCATTGTGTAATAATTTGCCATTGTGTAATAATTTGCCATTATATAGAAGGGTTATCTATACGGAGACCTGTGATCTGTAACAGGAGGGTATTCTGTACAAAATTTCTTTACTTCGCTCGGTTTGATGATATATCTTCGAGAAGAATTAGGGATTTTGGGATTGGGCACCATCCGAACAAACAGGACGATGAACGCTCCCTTACTGGGTGAGAAGGAAATGAAGAAGAAGAAAAGAGGTACTTATGAAGAGATTGCTGACAATTCAAAGAAAATTGCTATAGTGCAATGGATGGACTCCAAACCTGTTGTATTGGCAAGTACCTTCGTTTCGGTCGACCCCGTAGAAATGGTACCGAACGATCTATCCGTCTTGATTGAATTTTGTGGGGATGTTGAGGAGAAAATAGCCAAAGAACAACAATCATCTCAAAGTAGGTACAGTAAAGGGTATCGTAAATTAACTTTGACACAAGAACTCTTATTGATGTTAGCGAGAATGAGGGGGGGCTTACTTGTTGAGGACATGGCCTACCGATTTGATTTGTCGGAAGCCTCTGTAAGTAGAAATTTCGCAGCCCCCGGAGTTTTTCTCTTCTTTTCCAAAGAATTACTTAGCTCTTAATTGAATACTGAAAACACAAACGGTGGGTACAGCTTCCGTACAAGTACGCAACCACGAGGGACATTTTATGTCTTAGCGCCCCCTCCCGCACCCACACCAAGTACTTCGTACTTAATTGTTTTAGTCAAGATTTCCAACGAATGGTAAACTCTGTCCTTGGGCGGTCACAAATGACAAAGAATCACGTTTCAATTTAAAAACAAGTACTTCGTACTTAATTGTCGCAGAACTATCACCTAGTCCGAACAGCCTTCAGTCCCAATTAGTTCGGATTAGCCGGACTCCACTGTATTATGTACGTAAACATTCATTTAAACAATCACGCTCATACCGCAGCTTGTTGGCCACGCAGTCCGCAGTGGTTAACGTAGTATGGTTAGGTAAATCGAGAGCTATCCAACGAGTGGTGAACGATTTTTGTACGATGATAACTGGCGAAGATAAAGTTCCGTAGCAACGAATCGGTTGTAAGCGAAAATCATCAGAAATAAAGAATTTTGGGAGCTGAACCTTCGTTAGAACCTCAATTTTCCACTCTTCGATCAAAATCGACTTCATAATCGATCTCCTCGCCTTAAAAAACCAGAAAGGTTTGGAAACAACGCCGAGCTTCGAGGAGCTCAGAAATATATAACGTAACGGTATTTCGTCACCCAATTTCGTCACTAACGATTTTTAGGTTGTGTGCCACGGCAAAGACATGAAAATGTCAATAATAAACCGTTTTGCAGGGATTTGCAGCGTTTTTAGGTTCATAACTGCTCAAAACAATTAAAGAAATGTGTAGGTAAGGTAGGTAGTTATGTCTACGTGGCATGGGGTGTGCCACCAGAGCAACGATTCTCCTGATTCAGACAGGTACTCGGAACGATGGGAACACCGTATAGGTCCCTTATCAGTAGCTTTTGGAAATTCCAGATCGTGTTAACCACGAAGTTCAATTAAATACGTAGAAACTCCCAAGTAGATACCTAAATTCGTAATTTTGCTACTCTCCTGTTTATAGTTATAAGGAAATATGACTTACAATAAAGGGAAATAACAAAGTTGTACTTACCTTTAGTAGAGGGTGATCCGGGAATGAAGGTGGTAGAACCCAAATCGCAGCACTAATAATCAAAACCACAATCACTGGTCAATACAGGCCAACCTGCACTCACGTGAGGTATCGGAGTGTCCATATCACCTCTGCGGTTATTCGGCGGGAAATACCGACGCAAATCAGGGAGAAAACACACAAAACTTTATAATCTAGTCAAGGAATTATTGTTTAAAGATGAATTTAGACGAAAAACTACCGCATACCAACCAGCAGCGGGCGATCGAGGGACTTATCGGAAAGTATCAGCAGGGTGGGCCTTGTAGGTATTTAATTAATATTTTCCCCTTTCATTTGCCTGAATTCTCATTGTATTTTTAGGTTCATAACTGCTCAAAACAATTAAAGAAATGTGTAGGTAAGGTAGGTAGGTATGTCTACGTGGCATGGGGTGTGCCACCAGAGGATCGATTCTCCTGATTCAGACAGGTACTCGGAACGATGGGAACACCGTATAGGTCCCTTATCAGTAGTTTTTGGAAATTCCAGATCGTGCTAATCACAAAGTTCAATCAAATGTGCAGAAACTCCCAAGTAGATACCACCTAAATTCGTGATTTTGCTACACTCACGTGTATCGTTATAAGGAAATATTGCTTACAATAAAGGGAAATAACAAGAGTTTTACTTACCTTTAGTAGCGGGTGATCCGGGAATGAAGGTGGTAGAACACAAATCGCAGCACTAATAATCAAAACCACAATCACTGGTCAATACAGGCCAACCTGCACTCACGTGAGGTATCGGATCACCCATATCACTTCTCGGGGTTATTCGGCGGATAATACTGAGGCGATTCCAGGAGAAAAAACACAAAAATGTATAATCTAATCCAGGAATTATTGTTTAAAGATCAATTTTGACGAAAAACTACCGTACCAACCAATAGCGGACTTACAAGAAAATAGGTAGGTTTTTACTTAATATTTTCCCTTTCATTTGCCTGAATTCTCATTGCATTTTTCGTTTCGTAACTTATCCACACAATTAAAGAAATGTGTAGGTAAGGTATGTCTACGTGGCATGGGGTGTGCCACCAGAGGATCCTCGACTTTATAAAATTATAAAGAAAATATTACTTACAATAAACCTAAAGAGCAAAATTTTACGGTACCTTTAGTACTGGATGGTCGGTGAATGAAGGTGGTGGAATCCAAATCGCAGCACTGAACACAATCATCATCGGCGCGGGCCGGCGATGCACCCACGTTGGTTTTCGAATTGCCCATATCACTTCTCCCGATTAAATCGGCGGATACCGAGGCGATTCGAGGAGAAAACTCACAATAACACAGTACAATTTAGTCCAGGAATTATTCTTCTATGATGAATTTGGAATAAAAACTACCACTTACCTACCATCCGTCGCGGTTGATCGGGCCAGACTGACTAGTAGAGAGGGGCGGCAGGGTGGGGAAGGTGATGTGGCTGGGCGTGGTGGGGTAGGTAGGTATTCACTCGATTTTTTAAAATTTATTTAGTTATTTATTTATTTTATTTTTTTACATTTACCTGAATTTTCATTGTGTTTTTCTTTTCCTAACTGCTTCAAGCAATCGAAGAAATAATATACAAGTTACTTATCTATGTGGCACTGGTTGTGCCACGAGGGCATCAGTTCACAACATGATGTAGTTACTTGGAACGATTAAAACACCAACTATACAACCATTGGTGGTTTATGGAAATTCAAGATCGCATTAATGACCAATTCCAATAAAATAGATGGAAAATTCCAAGTATTAACCTAAATCTGGAGAGTTTAAGCTCTGGCGGGCAGACCCAGTGCCACGCAGATCGGTAACATCATTTCGTGGATTTTTTTTGGAAAAGTGTAAAAACAGGTAAAGACAATAAGTCGGGTAAAATAAAGGGGAAAATAATTAAAGTTACAAGTACCTAAGTGCCTACTTTCCCCTCACCGCCACCTTCCCCACCCTGCCGCCCCTCACGTCAGTCCCTCGATCACCCGCGACGGATGGCAGGTTTGTGGTAGTTTTTCGTCAAAATTCATCTTTAAACAATAATTCCTGGACTAGATTATATTTTTGTGTGTTTTCTCGAATCGCCTCGGAGTGATCCGCCGATTAACCGCGTGAAGTGATATGGGCAATCCGATGAATAACGTGTGTGAACTGATTGGCCCGCGTTGATCAGTGGTTGTGTATGCGGTTTGTGCTACGAACTGGATTCTATCTTCATTCTCGGATTGTACACACTACTAAAGGTACGTGCAACTTTGTTATTTTGATTTATTGTATGTAATATTTACTTAAATAACTACAAAGTCGAGAGTAATCATCATTAAACATACAGGTAATTATGAACCATATTAGGTAGTAAAACTACTCATAGCAACATTGGGGGTAGGTGCATTTTTTCAAAACTAAATAGGTATTAATTTATTATCTTGTTGCAAAGTGATGAGTCCCTCGACGATGAGATACGCACTTTCTCCTAGGTGTAATTAAACTATAGCAAATGGCCGACATTGGTGGCACAGCCAGTTCCAAACTGTTAATTTTCATGATTATTTGGAAATGGTACGAAGATGAACAGGAAAATAAAACGGAAAATTTCGTTCCTACCTATCATCTCGTTCAATGGTTGTGTGTTGTGTTTGGTTTTTACCACCTTCATTCAAGATTCTACCACTACTAAAGCTCCGTACTATGTTATTCGGGTTTATTGTAATATTTTCGATTATTTTTATTGCAATAAATGTCGAGTTGACGTCTTCTTCTTATGCTTCTTTCTTCTTCTTCTCTTCTAATTATGCTCATCGCTTAGTGGCCAGTTACGGTATTTTTTCCCTCCACCGCGCCCTAATTGTCGGAATGGAGTCAAATTTCGTACATGCCCTTTCTAGAACCCAACCCCAAGTCCTGTCCGCCCCCGAAACTCAAACCCTTTCTGAGCCCATGAAGAGAGAAAGCCGGCATATTCCCATACCTGTATACTTTACCAATAAAAAAACTAGGTTTGTACTTGAGGTTAAAGAGACTGAACTAATCTACATCACAAAAATATCATTACACTTCTTCCGGGTAGTTTTTTAAAATTTTTGGTATATTATTTTCAATAATGAACCATTGGAATCGATCATGAAAAAAAAAAATAAAAAAATTCTAACCCCCCCCCCCCCCCCCCCCCCCTCAAAATTTTATGGTTTACGTTTCAAGGTATGTAGAATCCGAAAATGCAATACAAATCTTTCTGTCTGTCCGCCGTACGCCGTACTGGCCAGTTTTCTTAGTTACCATGAAACGAAGTTGATGAAATTCGGATTATACATAGGTTCCGTTCGGGGTCTAGTTGGTCCTCGAAGCTCGACGTTACTGTCAGTCATCTCTAAGGGGTTCAAAATAGGGGCTGAAATTTTCAGAACGCCGTATCTCGAAAACTTTCGATAGAAGGGTATGGTTTTTTTTACTTTATTAAATTTGTCTTGAGCTAAAGAATTTTTGAGACCACCCGGAGCATTTTGTACGTCCAGCCGTTCGTGTGCACCAAAAAGCTTCGTCAACACGATCGTGAATCAAACGGTATAAATCCGGTCCAGATAATCATCACTAGGAAGCACCTGATTATAATCAAGGATGGCTGTATGAAGTCGAGTTGTTTGTTCTGTGATATTATTTCATTTGATAAGTGATGGACTATTGGATTTTGTTGGTCGGTACTTCTGAAACTTGAACAAACGTTGAAGTATATTTGATGGGTAAATTATTACACTATGGTAAATTATTACATAACGGTAAATTATTACGCAACGTTAAATTATTACACAACGGTTCATCTACCAAGAAGGGGCTGGATTTTGTTGATCGGTACTTTTGCAACTTGAACAACCGTTGAAGTATTATTGGAGGGCAAGTTATTACACAACGGTTCACCATAGGTATTGACCACAGAAAACAGTGATCTACGCAGAAGGGGCATCTATTTCACTCCACATCAATCATTTTCCTTTAGAACTTCATTATTTGCGTTTCTTTTTGCCGTTTTAGTTACTGTTTGTCATCGGCTGTATTATTTTAGTAACATTTAACTCGTGTTTTCAACCAATATGGCACGGAAAAATCAGTATCATCAAAATAAGGTGAACATTTGGGGATATGTCGAGTGTCGAGGGTCTTAGGTTCAGCGATCATCTGAATTTCAAAAATGACCGGGTGTGGTGTTCTTCGTGGGGCCGTCGTTTCATCGCGCGTTACACAAGAGGCAGTGGAAAAATTCATATTTTATGTGGGTAGATAACTAATACTGCTCGTCTGTTTACGTTACTCGATTTATGGCTTTCCTGGGGGAAGCAGGAGGGTAACTAGGTATTGACCACAGAAAACTGTGATCTACGCTGAAGGGGTATCTGTACAGGCTAAAAATAAACTGTTGATCAATCATTTATAGCGTTTTTAGATTACCAATAAACGTTATGTCGATTGTGGGCACCAGCATCCTGTGAGATGCCGTTTCAGAATTGTATGTGGAATTCACAAGCTTTCCATAGCTACATTCTGGTATGACATGAGCGATGAAGGTTGTGCCTCTTCGTACGTGAATCGTCCGCCTCTTGTTTCCTGTTAGGGGGAAATTGGTCCGGAACTACGTTGGGAGGCGTCACAGCTCACTGCGCCGTCCCTATTATGCGAAGAGTAGATGCCCCGGCCAGGTCAACAAGTGACCTCCATGCCTGCGATGCAGACGTAGGTATTGTCGCCGTTGGTTAGTAATTTGGTGAGTTTGTCGGATGAGGTGAAAGAACCAGTGAATAGGGTACATAAAACATTACTGATCGTACGGGAAAGAGATGACGCAGGCCAGGGCACTAGAAGTTGCGCCAGACAATTGCAACTCCGGAAATCAAACTACTAGGGATTTCCGCAACTGGAAACAGAAAACTCTGGAAATAAAACAATACACCTATACAATTTCTTTAAAATGCGCGGGATTCAACAAGTCAATCATTAATTATTAATTCAATTATATCCAATTATATTCAGTTATAGTACAATAACGGATCAAACCTTGTTTTGCACGATCTTCTTACCTCACTTTGTGGGGGGGATCGTTTCCGCAATTTTTGTTTAACTGGGTCAAACCCCAACCTGAAGGTCTCCATTTTTGCATCATCCGTAGTACACCAATAATCAATCTCTCCTACAACTACCAACCGATATAATTCATATTCAAAATGAATTTGACAATCATTATATTTCTTGAAATAACGAAATTTCATTCGTTCGAGAAGCTGTCACATTTGAGCGGATAGCGCAATGCTGGGTTCAGATTGGTGGAAATGATATAAAAGTTCGAGCAGTAAGAACAACATGTCTCCGCCTTTTGAGATGGATGCGTGCACAGCGCAGGCTCGGTTGCACCTTGTAATGTCTACATTGCATGCATCATGCATCAGATAATTCAAGAAGAATTAAATTTAAGGCGTCGTCGTACTTCCTATGCTCGCCGCCCCACAGAAGATGCACCAGCTCATTCTCAAAGCTCACCTTCTAGAAGCAAACGCCTAGAAGTTCGAACTAGAGATAGGTAGGAGATGACAGAAAATTGGGAATCCAACCCGAACTATCCAAAACTAATATTTGCATAACTCTAACGCGGGTATAAATTGTGTTCGTGTATTGTTGGATTATAGTATAATTCTGATAGTGATGAGAGCGTGATGTTTCTGGGAACCATGAAACTGAGATATTTTATGATTATTAGGATTATTTTTTAAAGGATTTTAATGATTATTTTTGCTTCCTCACTACCGGAAGGGAAGACTTTGGATTCGTGATGGAGTAAAAAACAATAAATGTCCTCCAACATAAAATTGCCACTACCTTCTTGCGTTTCAGATATCAAAGAACATTTTTGGTTCCGTGTCTGTCTGTGGTCAATTTCTTGTAACGCCCATAACTACCAGAAGTAATGGTCGATATTTGGAGGGTAGGTGCGGGTTGGGTCAAAGATGGTCCCGTACCACGATCATTGAAAAAGTACAGTAACTTTCGTCTGCGCATGCGCAAACGTGAAATACTTGAAACGCCCATAACTTCCTTAAGTATCGTTGAAATGAGTTCAAACTTGGAGGTTCCATCAGGAATAATACTTTGATAGCGTCGTCTGAATTTAATTGGAATCGTACTGTAACTTTTTTGCGCATGCGCGAACATGATGTTGACCATTTTCTTGTAACGCTTCTAACTACGCGAAAAATAGCCGTGAGGAAGCCATACTTACCTAATGCCTACTCGAATTGGTGGGGGGGAGGGGGATTATGATTAATCACCCTTCGATACTGTTGAAATCTGCTTAAACCAGGTAGTGAGGAATTTAATCTCATCGTGATATCATTCTACTCCGAACTATTGGAGTCTGATCCCACGATTCTGTATTTCAAACCTAGTGCACTTAGTAAGGAAAGGAATTTCCACCATCGACCGGTCACACAGCTGATTGAAGGAACCCAGGTTATCAATGGGGCCCTCCAGTTCTCATGACGTGAACTTGTGCAAACCGCTACGTAGGTACTTAATTATAACTTTTGTTAAGCAACTGTTTTTTTTCTAAGTGAGCCATTATTGAGTCACCAAAGGGAAAGTCAGGGTCGTGCCTTATGACTTCGAAGATTGCCTGAATGAAATTTTAACATCGATCCCCTCAAGGAATGCGAATCCAAAAAGAGTTTTATAACGGACCATTTAAATTAATTTCCATAACTTTCGGACCATTTAAACTAATTTCCATAACTTTTTGATCGGCGATTGTTTATGACTACCTGCCATATCCAGATAAACCTAAGTATACATCTACGTAAAATCTGGCCCAATCACCTGGAAATATTCCCTTAGTAATTTTTCTGAACGTGGAAATTCAAGTAGACATCGCCTAGTAAGTGCGTTATCACTAGAATAATTGATGTAATTTCCAGCATCGTACGCATGAGGAGTAGGTACTTGGAGTCATCATCAAACTTCGTGCCTATAATTCTTAGGTATACTTCGTACCTATAATTCGTAGGTATGTACCTACCTGCCTATGTATTTCCCATTCGCTCAAACGAGCTGCGCTTGTAGCATTGAGGAGAATGAATCAAAAGAAGTGGCAGTAAGTTCAAAAATATATGATATTATTTTACATTTCACGGAATTATTTGACAACTCTTGAAAATGAAATCATGAACGTCAATGGGTAACTTTGAAAGTCGTGCGTGCGAACACAACGGTGTTAGTCAATAAACATAGGCACCAAACTATATTCTTTAAATCAAATATGCCCCAATTTATATGCCAATAACTCAGAAATAAAATATTTTGTACTGCACATAGGTATAAAGGCTTAGTTTGGATATTATTATTATATGAGTACTAACCTAGGACTATGAGCTTTCCTACATATATGCGGATCCGTATACCTAAGTAAGCATATAAATCACAAAGCACACCTATTTACATCAGTGCATTTCCTGAAAACAAATTTACATAAGAGGCACTGCGAAATGCTAAAGGGAAAGAGCGATGCCAAATTAGTGTATTTTGAACAATTCAGGACTTAATAAATAATACTTACCTACTCCACAATACATATTTATAAAGGAGCTCTAACACTGTTTTTTTAGACAGGTTATCTACAGAGTTTGTGTGTATGCGCCTCAAGATAGGGATTTTTCTCAGTTCAATTACCGCTAAACGAACTTGACAGCCTTTCGGTGCAGAAGGTCTCTGTTGAATATTCTTGACAGACATTCTTGAAGACGTCAATGACGTCATATACTATCACAGAACAGTACCGATTCAGAGTGTATTAGACAAAAAAAGTGAGCAAAGGAGTTTTAATTTTTCTGGAATTTGTAATTACGTGGTGTGCGTGATTATTTTTATTGCATTGTACCTACAGGCATGTTTAGTCCGTGATGGTAAACTTAGAACTATTTAGCGCCATAATATGAACGATCAATATGATGAGGCTTTGTCACAGCATCCCTATCATTGATGGCGAAAAGCAATGATCTGGGAGAGGGAAACTCAGAATCGCTTATGGTAGAAAAAATCTCAGATTCCAGGTCAATAATTACGAATAGGTACTGTTCGAAGAGTAAAACTAAGATTATCCAAGATGAGGTGGAAATCAGCCCATATCAGCTCATCTGACATAATCTAAACATGTGTCATTGATTTTTTGGCGCATTGCCTTGTTTGACCGGCTGAACTGCATGATCTGCTGTGGTTTGTTGCTTGGTACATGCAACCATCATTTTTGCGATCATCCACCTCCTGAGCAACTCCACAGACTGTCAATATGCATGGACATTATGCCTCACTGTCTGTCCTCATTTCGGCCTCGATCTCCTCAGGGGTCCTGAGGTCTATAGCGAACTTGGGAGGGTCCCAGAGTCGCTCTCTCCGAGGTTGCCCCATCAGCCTCACTCGCTTCGAGTACTCCTGGAAAGCCGTTGCCAGGCAGTACGTCAACCGTCTGGCGCTTTGTCGCGACTCGCAGACGAAACCGTGACACTCGAACGGGTTCCGGGGGTCGCCGGCGTCTCTCACGACGATCATCGAAAAGACTCGGGTGTACAAGAGGTCCTGAACACCGTAGGAAATCACCTGGAGAAAAACAATACAGCAGGAAAACATAGGAAATTACCAATTCATCGTATTTCATTTCACACCTTATGTGTAAGCAACCTTGCAATGTGGAAAAAACAAAAAATAAACCTATAGCTTTAAATAAATTGGTTTGTGTTAAATAAATTTGTGGTAAGCTAAAGGTTTATTTTTTGTTAAATAAATATTTAAAGCTACGTGTTGAATAAAGCTTTGTGTTAAATAAATTGCTGGTAAGCTAAAGGATTTTTTTGTTTTGTTTATTCCACATAGGAAATTACGTCAAACCTCCAAAGATAAACAAGAATGGTTCAGGAACGGGTACAACTCTCATAATCACTAGTCCGTTTTTCAATACTTAGTTAGGTATGCATTATAGCCTTTTACTCCCAATTTGCTTCAACAATATAGGAATAAATCTCATGCTGTTAACCCTCTGTACAGATTTAAATTGAATGAACAATCATAATGGACATAAGGTGAGGTCCACGGTGGACCATAAGGTATAGTTGTTGCACCAATCGAATTATACTATACAGCAGACTAGCATGGACACTTTTTTATCCCTCTAAATTATGGTTCATGCGCATGCCTCATTGCACGGGCTCCCAGGTAGGCTAGCCCACAGAAGGCCATGGACTGCCTGCCATAGTCAAAAACCTATCTAGAGAAATGGTTAACAGGTACATTCGACATGAACTGGGGCCGTACCTCGATGGGAAAAGATTTCCTCGTTGAGGCGGTTGGGCTGTGGAGCGTGCACCCTTCAGACGTGACGGTGAAAGACATCAGCGGAGGAGGCATCGCTCCCGGTGTTTTGGCCGCCGAGACGAGCGAATCCACTGGGGCTCGAGTGTGCTTGATACCCCAAAGCCCTCGGGCCTCCCGACACCCCAAGTACTTCACTGTGAATGTCTGAGGCAGCTCTTCTATCGTCACTTCCTTAGACATCTTTTCCCCTTCAGCCAACTGTTAACAACAATTATAGGATGCCTGAGAATTCTTGTTTCTTAAACCCTTAACAATATATGCTACGGTAAGTGATCTCAATTCGTCAGCAAACAATGCTAGAAAGTCAAAGTGGACGGTCAAAATTAGCTGAAGAAAAACACTAACTAGAATAACTATAAAAACGCTGCACATTATTACACAACGGTTTATTATTTACCTGTATAGATCCCCCAGGAAAGCCCTAAATGTGGTACTGGAGCCGGCCCGGGAATTAAAGTTTCGTACAAATGCGCGGGATTCAATAATTTAATTATTAATTATTTGTAGTTATTCATGAAGCATAAGGTAAATGATAAACCGTTGTGTAATAATTTACCCAATAATAACTTCCATGTTTGTTCAAATAGCAAAAGTACCTACAACAAAATCCAAAACAGCCACCTTTTTTCAAATGGAATAATGTCACAAAACAGCCAACTCAACTTCATAAAGCCATCCTTGATTATAATCAGGTAATCGTGATTATAATCCGTGATTGTAATAGAATTTATACCGTTTGATTCACGATCATGTTGACGAAGTTTTTCGGTGCAAACGCACGGCTGGTCGTACAATGCTCCGGGTGGCCTCAAAAAATTCTTTAGTTCAAGATCAATTTAAAAACGTTAAAAAAAAACCATACCCTTCTATCGAAAGTTTTCGAGCTACGGCGTTCTGAACATTTCAACCCCTATTTTTCACCCCTTAGAGGTGACTGACAGTAACGCTGAGCTTCGCGGACCAACTAGAGCCCAAACGGGACCTACAAACCAAATTTCATTAATTTTGGTTTATGGTAACTAAGAAAAGCGCTAAGTGCGGCGTACGGCGGACAGATAGAAAGTTTGTTATTGCATTTTCGGAATCGAGATACCTTTCAACGTTAACCATCAAATTTTGAGGGGGGGGGGGGGGGTTAACAATTTTTTTTTCATGCTCGATTCCAAAAGTTCATTATTGAAAGTAATAAACCAAAAGTAAAAACCTGCTTATTTTCATGGAATTGGCGGCCACTGAAATTTAGTAAATGGGGCTAGGAGAGATAGCTCATGGAGTGATGGAGAAGGAATACACTGCCAAGGTGATGGCACAGGAGCTTCCTCGTCACAATCAGAGTGACCCATTATAAAATAGAACAGACTCGGAAGCAAAATAACATAACATTACATTACATTACATAACATAACGTGAAATATACATATTACATAACATTACATTACATTACATAACATTGCATAACATTACATGAAATATACATATTACATAACATGACGTCCATAATACATTACGTCCATTATACATAATTGCGAAAGTTATGCGTGTTTGAAGAATTTCACGTTAGCGCATGCGCAGGGCGAACCGCTGGCTCTATCATGTTGAAATTTATATGGGACCTCAATGGGCCCTACCCGCTTAATCCCTGAGAATTACATTGAAATTGGGTGAAATCTTTGATTACTACGGCTGTAACAAGGAAATTGAATCTATTTCACGCCAGCGCATGCGCAGAGCGCACCGAGGGTCCGATCATGCTGAAATTCATACTGGAACTCACTAGGCCTTGTCCAAACAACCCTTGAAAATTTGAGCGAAATTGAATCAAAATTGTGAAAGTTATGCGTGTTTGTTGAATTTAACGTTAGCGCATGCGCAGGGCGTACCGCTGGATCAATCATGTTGAAATTTGTATGGGACCTCAAGGGGCCTTATCCGCACCATCCCTCAAAATTTGAGCTGAATCAATTCAAAATCGTGGAAGTTATGGCTGTAACAAGGAAATGCGGACAGACTCACAGACTCACAGACTCACAGACCGACAGACACGGAACCAAATTTGTTCAGTAGGCTTTGATACGCAAAATGCAAGTGGAAATTTTGATTTCTGAAGACAAAAATTTTTTGGCTCACGAAAGTGAACACAAGGCTTCCGCTGCTTCGCAGACTTGGAAGCAATACAACCGTGGGTTAATTTTAGTTATCTGGATCATCGAATAAACGAAACGAGCATTACGGACCCGTGGTTTTCTATCAATCTTTATGAAGTCAGATTAGAGTGCTTTACCATTAGATGGAATAGTACGCAGATCAGATTTTTCTTTTTGCTGTTTGGAGACTCGCTTCAAGAATTGCTCTGCAGCAATTTATTTTGAAAAAAAAAAAAACTTATCGAATAGAGAGCTGCACGTCATAGGAGTAGAAATATGTAGGCTATACGTTCTCTCAGTTCGACTAGATAAGAAAAAATAATGGGACCCCAAAGCTAATCCCTTCGAATGAAATTGGAAGAAAACATTCATTTATAATGGAATCGGTTCCACCGTTATTGGAAACTTGAGTTGAATACGACGTAACATAGATAAAAACATTCGACGCATCGGTAGCCTGAGTTGGTCCAATTATTTTTACGCATCGATCTGCAGGGAAACTGTCGGTTAGATAACTGGTAGCGAAATGCTTACTGTGAACCTTCCGATCATAACTCCAAATCCCATTTTCTAAAAGTCAAGCTACCCCGTTTCGCTCTTCGCTATTTCGATAGGATATTTTCGTATCTTCAGCGAAACAATGCAAAAAAATCAATTCACCTGAAACTCGCTATCAGTAGAAGTATAGCAGTTGAGGTGTTATAGATTATAGTTATACTTAGTTTATTCTCGGAAAGAATGCATTAATTAGATCGAAATTCATTATTTTTGTGTCTCTATTTTATTATGATTAATAGCCCTCTGAAAAGGAAGAACTACGCTCATCTCGTCCACACATGTAGCAGCAACGCTTGGGTAATACTCTTTTACTAATGAGAGTTCAACCCTTGATGATAAAATGAAGAGATGAGTATCCGCTTCCTCGAAAACATTCAGACACGCTTTTGTTCCTCCCAACGGTGGACTACCGAATAATTCAACGATTCCCTTGCGTATCCCTATAATGGAGAGAGGTGCATTTCAACGTGGGAACTGTTTTCGAATCACCAGTCCATCCTTCGCTGCCGTTGGTTCGCCTGAAGTCATCTCCAGAGGTAAAGCGGTTTGTGGCCGATAACGTAGAAATATTCGTACCACGTCGTCACTTATCAGCACACGAACCAACGACTTGGACTGCTCCCGCATTGCCAATTCCGAGTTTGCGCGAAAATTCCGTTGTGCCAACATTGCTGACCGTTCTGTGGGCTACAGGCATTCGGTTTGGGGGAGGATGGAATGTGTATCGGTCGATTCCACACCACACCACGGGACCGAACATCACATTTACGAAGTGTTCGCAATGTGATCGGAATCATAATAATTCGCGACGTTACTATTATGGTACCTAATAAGAACTATAGAGCACATAAGAAATTAAACGACGTATAACAATTATGGAACAAAACTGCCGCAAATTTGTCTAAAAACGCCAAATTCAAGTTAAGAAAGAATAAAATACGAATACTACGAATAATACGTAACTTCGAAAAAAAATATACCTAAATTACGCATACCTAATACGAATTATTTTGGAATGACCCTCGTATATCTTGATATTCGTATAATAATCTGTCGTCATAGGCATAACATATCTACTGGGAAAAAAAACCATCAAATGCAAAATCCCTCAGTACCCTTGCCAAAAATAATTAGCAAATCGGTGATTTAATAAATTAACACGACATAATTATGTAATTTGAAAGCTTTCACGTTAGCGCAGAGGTGATTACTACGGAATTATCATGTGGACCAGTTAAATAGGTACTTGCTTTCCATAATTTATTTGGTTGATTAATAAGACAGGAAAATCGGGATTCTGAAGGAGAGATTAACCTTAATTTGAAGGAGTACCTATTACCTACCTTTAGTAATAGGTAATAAAATGGACTACCGTAGATCTATCATAATGGACTACCGTAGATCTATCATAATCTGGTAGCTAATTACCACGGCGACTAGACTGCGTACCTGTACTATCTTTATTATATCCTACAATACCCGTGAACAGTGCTAGGCCCGTACCTACATAATAAGTTTAGATAATGGTTTTGGTTTATTATTCTGTGAATAATACACCTATGTATTCGCTCAGCAAAAAATTTTTATAACACCCCCTCAAACTTTTTTCTTTTCCGTTTCAAGGTGCGTAGATTACAAAAACGCTGCAAAGTCCTTGTCACATGGGTTTATTATTCTACTGGACATACCTACAGAAATGCTGGCTGTTCATTTATTGTTTCTTTCATGTAGAATAATTGAAATAGCTATTTCTGGTGGTTTCCACCAATTTCGGCCCCCAAAACTTGAATTAGGTAGGTACGCTCCCTGTTTTTTTTTTTGTTTTTTTTTTTCAAATTATCCTTGATCATTGGTAGTACCATTTAATCGTCTTGATCCACGTGTTGACACTTTTTCTAGTGTTATTATACAAATTGATGGTGATTTCAGGCGATTTCGCAAGTTTTTGACTAATAAAAAATCAATTTTGGGAGCTGAACATCTGGTACAATCTCAATTCTCCACTCCTTGGTCAAAATTGACTTCATATTCGGTTTTCTCGTCCCCAAAAACTTGGAAAACTATACCTCAAAAGCTCATTTTACTAACATGTTACTAAAACACAAAAAGTACCTATTTTTACACACATTTTCATTCATAACACCCTTGGGTATATTCCGATCGGGCTGAAAAGTTTCGGGACACAACTAGGGCCCAAATGGAACATGTGTGCGAAAGAACGACTTTTTTAGACCGCAAATGAAGCCTGCACACGTGATACGGCGGACGGCGGACGGCGTACGGCGGACGGCGGACGGACATTACAGTTTTGGAATCTAGGCACCTTGAAACGGAAAAGAAAAAATTTTGAGGGGGTGTTATAAAAATTTTCTGCTGTTATTCACAGAATAATAAACCAAAATGCAATGTCCGTCCGCCGTACGCCGTCCGCCGTATCACGTGAACCCGCTTCATTTTCGGTCTAAAAAATTCGTTTTTTCCCACACATGCTCCATTTGGGCCCTAGTTGTGTCCCTAAACTTTTCAGCCCGATCGGAATATACCCAGGGGTGTTATGAGTGAAAATGTGTACAAAAATAGGTACTTTTTGTGTTTTAGTAACATGTTAGTAAAATGAGCTTTTGAGGTATCGTTTTCCATGTTTTCGGGGACGAGAAGATCGAATATGAAGTCGATTTTGACCAAGGAGTGGAAAATTGAGGTTGTACCAGATGTTCAGCTCCCAAAATTGATTTTTATGAGTCAAAAACTTGCGAAATCGCCTGAAATCACCATCAATTTGTAGAATAACACTAGGAAAAGTGTCAACACTTGGATCAAGACAATTAAATCTACCAATGATCAAAGATAATTTGAAAAAAAAAGAAAAAACCACAGTCATGCAGCATGGCTATAAGAGCGAATTTTCGAAGAAATAACTGATTTTATGTAAAATGTGATGTTTGGAATATCCCATTCAAATATGGGCAATCTTAAACTTATTGGGTAATTATAGGTATTCAAGTATGTACGTATATTGTAGTATTGGTACTACAATATACGTACAGTTACTTATCAAACATACGTACAGTACGTATGTTACGTATCCATTACCTACTCTGTATTGTATTGGATATTGGTAAATTTTTTGTTCCATTTTTTGCCGAGTAACACCTCGGTTTGTAGATTTTCCAACGCTGAACACGATGGTGAAGTCAGAATTGCGATATCCCATTCCGTTATCAGATTAGAGCAGACGAACCAGGAAGAACATCTTAAGAAATAACCACGTTCCTTCATCTTCAACGTGCTCCAGTTTGAGAACGGAATGAGATATCGCAATTATGATTTCACCATCGTGTTCAGCGTACAAAAACCTTTAAAATGAGGTGTCACTTGTCAGACTGCTTCATTTTGGGAATTTATGGGTAATTTTTCCCCCCTAAAACTCCCCAAAATTCCCCCTTAGAGTGACCCGATTCTGCCCATCTACGAACTTAGCCTGTCGATTGCCAAGACAGATTTTTCGTGCAAATTTGAACTTTTTATCTCAATTCTGTCGAGAGTTATCGTCTGGAATGACACATACATATATAAATATATAAATATATAAATATATAAATATATATATAAATATATAAATATATAAATATATATATATATATATATATATATATATATATATATATACATATAATTTTTGGTGTCTTTCGGCAGTGAATTCAGGATGGTCTGAAACGGATTTTGGTATAAAAATCTTTCGGAAATTCGAGTTTTAAAAATTTTGGACCGAGAACAAAAAAGAAGAAAGGAGCGTACCTACCTAATTCAAGTTTTGGGGGCCAGAATTGGTGGAAACCACCAGAAATAGCTATTTCAATTATTCTACATGAAAGCAACAATAAATGAACAGCCAACATTTCTGTAGGTATGTCCAGTAGAATAATAAACCCATGTGACAAGGACTTTGCAGCGTTTTTTCCAAGATCATTGACTATTTTATGAACAACCGAATCATCCAGAGGAAAATCTCTCTAAGTTTGTCTAGTCTTGTAGGGGCTGGTAGGATTGGAGATCACTTTTCGATATCAACAAGTCTCTGCTAGCCCGAGCAGTGAATTCTAGAGGGCTGACAGAAGAATTGCGCGTCCACTTTTGTTGCTCATTTCAATTGTGTAGTGGTCGATAACGTTAATTATGTTGAGTTTATGATTGTACAGATAACGCCACGATCATCAGTGACAGACGTGTGTCTTCAGAGTAAATCAAATCTGGCTATCACTCTGCGCTGCGTTTGTTGATCCCTCCAAATAATAGGTGTCAAAGAGAGCTTTCCAAAAAGGTTACCTGCACTGCATTCTTCTATGCAGCACTCGCAAAGTTTCCGTCATGAGACCACGCAAATTTCAAACATGCTGTTCACACTGCAATATTCATTATTCGGTCATTGTAATAGTCAATAGTCAAATATCGCAGATAAGTTAACCATAATAATAATTAATTAACTGCCACCCACGTTACGGCACTGTGAGAACAAATGTAGAAAAAGAGCTCATTCATCGCTGGCTGACTCTCAAAACTCCCCACTGATTCTCTTCCTGTCAAGATCCAAACCCTCCAAATATTGAACTTTTTCGTGCTATTACACCACTCGGTGTATAGTACGGTAGTACGACAGCGTAAGACTTCCAACCATACTCACAGGTTCGAGGTCTTGTTCGACGTTATCGGCAAACAAGGTGCAGCCCTCAGAAGCCAGTTCATCCCCGGAAAGATCAGCATCCGCCGCTTTCCCTGTTTCCAAAGCTTCCATTGTTTCACCGGATTTTTCTACGTTTGTTTTGCGCAAACACCTTCCCCTCACTCACCCACTCTCTTCAACACAAAGAATGGAAACCCTAATTGAATTAACGTCCTAGAGCACGAGGAAGTGATCCGACGAGCTCCAACGCACCGCGAAATGCAATGAGAGGTGAAGATATCTTATGTTTTACTTATCTGTGAAGCTATAAACTTCGTTTCTCAACGCCTCAATCGAGGGATCTTATCTTTTCCAGAAAGGCTGCTTTCCTAAATAGGCAGGTAACCGCTAAATACATCGACGGGTGGGCGAAAAACCAATAATATTCTTCATGCTGAAGGCCAAGGATGTATGACGTGAAATTCAGACGTTCATAATAGTTTATAGTGCCTACCTTTTCTTAGCAACGAAAGACAACATTTGATTGAACATGAAAAGAGAACCACGTGAGTAAGCGACCATCGTGTGAACACATTTTCACACGTTTCAAGTGCACACATACATCAAGAAAACTATTATTTTTATATATGTAACTGTTTTACAATAATTAGTAGATTCATTCAGATCCATCCCCTCGAGAATTAATTTTGACGTTTACCATCCTCGGTTTCCATAATATACCGAGTTCACACCTACGATTTTTGCCATCATACGTCATTCCGAAGTTTATGAAATTTTTTCAGGCAAAAGGAAAGCTACTTCAGGATCTAATCAATTAGTATTCATGTTGATAATTCATGTTTGAATATCCAAGGAAAAAAAACTTTCGCCTTCCCCCCTTCCAAGTATAAAAATAAACTTCAAACTAAACCATAGTTTTACACATTTTGGTTTATTATTCTGTGAATAATACACTTATGTATTCGCTCAGCAAAAAATTTGTATAACACCCCCTCAAAATTTTTTCTTTTCCGTTTCAAGGTGCGTAGACTCCAAAAATGCCAAGTCCGTCCGCCATCCGCCGTCCGCCCTATCACGCATACCGGCTTCATTTTCGGTCTACAAAATTCGTTCTTTCGCACACATGCTCCGTTTGGACCCTAGTTGTGTCCCGAAACTTTGCAGCCCGATCGGAATATACCCAGGGGTGTTATGAGCGAAAATGTGTATAAAAATAGGTAATTTTTGTGTTTTAGTAACATGAGTTTTGAGGTTTTTGAGGTTTTGGGGTTCCATGTTTTTGGGGACGATAAGACCGAAAATGAAGTCGATTTTTACCGAAGAGTGGAAAATTGAGGTTCTACCAAATGTTCAGCTCCCGAAATTGATTTTTTATGAGTCAAAAACCAGGAAAATCGTCTGAAATCACCATCAATTTGTATAATTACACTAGAAAAAGTGTCACCACGTGAATCAAGACGACTAAATGACACCACCAATGATCAAAGATAATATTTGGAAAAAAAAGGAGCGTACCTAATTCATGTTTTGGGGGCCAAAATTGGTGGAAACCATCAGAAATGGCTAATTCAGTTATTTCACATGAAAGAAACAACCAACATTTCTGTAGGTATGTCCAATAGAATAATAAACCCATGTGACAAGGACTTTGCGGCGTTTTTTATATTCCCTCTTCTCTGGAGTTTTTATATTCCCTTCCTTCCTATCATCAGTCTACAAATTAGATTACTCGCTTAATTATTTATTTGTCGCGAACCGTACATTACATCACCGCCTTGCTCTTTAGTAGCCCCTTACAATTATAAAACGCCGTTGAGAGCTCAGAGCCAGTAGTGGAAAAGGAGTTTCCATTACAATTCTGAACCTATATACTTATCCGAAAAGATAAATATTTCTCAGTTGTTAACATAAGAAACATCGACAGTTTTAGCAGCTACCTCCTTCAAGAAGAAGTCATGAATAGGAACTTGGTTCATGGAACACCATGGAACCAAATTACCACGAATAGGATCACATACCTACACGGGACTCAAGTTCCCGCGCAATGGGTATTTATTGGGTTTCTCATACAATCCTAGTTGCCTACTCAAATATTCATGATGTCAGGTGGTATTTCGCGCTTTTAATTCATTAAATAGTGATAGGCAATGAAATGCCAGAGTGATCACATAGGTGCATGCATATATAAACATTCCTGTTACCAACTGTATGCCAATAGAGAAAAAATAATTCGCCGTTTAGTAACAATTCTAAAAACGCTGCAAATCCCTGCACAACGGTTTATTATTTTGTATAGAATACCCTTCTGTTACAGATCACAGCTCTATGTATAGATAACCCGTCTATATAATATTAATATAATATGTACTATTCTATGCATAATTATGTAGATCGCAGACCCTCCGTAGGTTAGTACCTAACCCCGTACACGTTACTAGGTACCTACCTAAATCACGAGTTAAATGTTGCTAAAATAATTCTGCCGATGACAAATAGTACCTAACAAAAAGAAACACACATAATGAAGTTCTGAAAAGGAATTGTTGATGAGGAGTGAAAAAAGTTGCAAAAGTACCTACCAACAAACTCCAGCCCCTTCTACGTAGATGGTATAATGAACCGTTGTGTAATAATTTACCGTTGAGTAATGATTTACCGTAGTAATAATTTACCCATCAATAATACTTCAACGTTTGTTCAAGTTTCACTACCTACCAACAAACTCCAAAAGAGCCATCATTTTTCAAATTAAATAATATCACAGAACAACCAACTCGACTTCATACTCCGCCAATATAATCAGGTGATCCCTACCAATGATTGGCCGTATTCACAAATTCCTATTGTGGGCGCGTCTCTGGTTACGAGATTTGGTTTGAATTGTATACAATTTCATTCACACTGGAGTCGAAAATGCCTGTCGGTGCAAACTTCGGGGCCTTACTGTGAACGAACGGCTGGACGTACGATGCTCCGGATGGTCTTAAAAAACTCGCAAGTTCGAGAACTATTTAAAACCGTAAAAATATTTACGTAAAAAAATGGTATAGGCGTTTTGAAAATTTCAACCCCTATTTTGAACCCCTCAGAGATGACTCACAGTAACGTCGAGCTTCGAGGACCAACTAGACGCCGAACGGAACCTATAACCCGAATTTCATCAATTTTTTTTCATGGTAACTAAGAAAAGTGGCCCGTACGGCGTACGGTGTACGGCGTACGGCGTACGGCGGACAGACAGAAATATTTTTATTGCAGTTTTGGATTTTACATACCTTGAAACGTAAACCATCAAATTTTGAGGGGGGGTAAGAATTTTTTTTTTCATGCTCGATTCCAATGGTTCATTATTGAAAATAATAAACCAAAATATAAGTTTGAGGAATACCTGTGTGAGTATACGTAGGTAGTAGTAAATAGTCAATATGCACCTACATATGTAGGTAGGAATAGGTAATAGGAATTATATCATAATATTACACACCATCCCAACCCAACCGTACCTGAAAAGACTGGCAGAAATCAACTTACCCTAAGATCAAGAACACCAATAGTTCTGCATTAATAGCCTAACAATGAACATTTGTAAGACCATCTATGTCACTTTCTCTATAACTTCCGCAGGTCAACCTGATTCCACCAATCTAATAATCCACGAAGCATCAATTATGAAACATGTAATTGTACTAAGCTTGAGCAAGTCAATAGCCTTAAATATCTAGGACTCCAACTAGACCAGCACCTAAAATGGAGGATGCACATAGAGACCCTAGCAATGAGAATAAGGAAATCGTTTTTCTTTTTCTGTATAATACGAAAATGGCTCTCCAAAAGTAACTTAAAGATGGTGTATTACGCATATGTGTGCAGTATCCTAATATATGGTATAGAATTCTGGGGCGGAGCATATGCCCAAACCTTCCGCTCGCTCAATGTTGTGTGCAACTCCCTCCTTCGGATCATCACTCGGTCGCATTCCCGAACGCGAATCAATGATCTTTATAAAAAATTTGATATTCTTCCACCAAGACTGATATTTGTGTATCGCTCCCTGCTTCGTGTACACAAGATTAAAAAAATGTCTACCCCACCGCATTGTCATGCGAGTCACCCGAGCAACATGCGAGGGTAGCCAAATTCCAGTTCCCCGCCCTACCACTGATTTTTTCACAAGACAATTTCCATGGCTGCCTCCCACAATAGACGCCTCACTTTCGACTACCTTACAATCAGATCAGTCGACTAAATCCTTCAAAAAAATAATTGGCGCATACCTGCTGCAAATGCACAAATCTGACCTGCACACTGACTTCTTGAATAGGTTTGATCTGTAATATTGTAACTGTGTTATGTATTTAGGTAATTACTATCTTGGAATATGGATGGCATAGGTGCTACATACCCATATATACATTAATTTTTTTTCACTCAAGTTGAATATTGTCTGTAAATATATTATTGTTTCCAGCTAAAAGTAGACGCTCAATCCAAACTAATAAGCTAGTTCAGTGACAACCAGCCCCTGGACGGGTCGTCAAGACCTTAGGGGCCCGTTCATGAACTTGGTTTTCTCATGTTTCTGTACTTATATTCTTCATTATGTACTAAATATGTGTTCTAATAAAGAATTGAATTGAATTGAATAATCAGTTGTTGGCAGCACAGTTGGCATCATCTGAATGTTATCGGAATCTAATGAAAATACATCATAAAGAATCGATCATGCAGATCGATCAAGAACAGACTGAAGTCGGTGCAATTAGGAAACCTCATCCACCACGCAGAGGTCACAAAAATGGAACTGTAAACGTCGATCTGTTATCTCCGGAACAAAAGTAACAACGACTCGCGAACACGATGTTCGGCTCGGGCGGAACGTAGCGAATGGGGCCTATCGCGGGGTATCGACACTCGGCCTTGTACAGATGTTTAGGAAGAAGCGTTTGGGATAATTGGTTACCTTGTAAGGGTTAGGAGGACTCCATGAACAGTATCGCTAGCGTCCAATTCATCTGGTAGTAGTAACAACAACAACAACAACACATGAGGCTCTGACGGTTGGCGGGAGCAGACTGAAGGCAGGTGAGGACTTCCTGCCTCGAGCCGGAACAACTTCCGGTTGTCGCAGTCCCTCCACCGGCTCAACACCGGAAACGACACGAATTCGCTTCGTTTTGACCCCAAAGATGAGAAAAAAAGCTGGGAGCAACCCAGTAGGTAATTTGTATCCAATGCATATTTAAATCGCCGGTGGAAAACCTTCTATGTGCGCTGTTGAGCTCAGCGGTGCTGGCAAAAATCAGGCCTTTCACTGGTTTTAACGACCTTTCATAGGCTCAGCTTATATTGAACTTTATTTTATTGGTTTCTTTGACGATAAATTTGAACAAATATCCCAGATACGCCAGAGGAACTGCTGCACGGTGCGTCAAGATCAGACAAAAATCAGGAAATCAAATTTTTTCCCCAGTGTGTAGAAGACTTCATTTTAGCCTTGCGGTTTGAGATGGAGTCCAGCGCTGTATCATATATTATGCCGATCTTGGTGATACCCTTAATTATGTACCACGCGATGGAACCCAATATAGAAGGTATGTACCACCCACCTCTCTGGATAACAATTTGATACCTCATGCAATTTTTAAAAAAGTTCCGCTCGTGTTTCTTTTATAGTTATACAAGAAACGCTGCAAAGTCCTTGTCACGTGGATTTATTATTATATTGGACATACCTACAGAAATGTTGGCTGTTCACTTATTGTTTCTTTCATGAGCAAAACATGGAAAGAAAGTGAGAAAGATATTTTGACCTAATGAATAATTTATTGATGGTGACGTGAATACCTAAAAATACCTAAAAATATACCTAATGAATTCTCAAAGAGGAAGATTCTTAGAAGAAATATAAGCAAAGATGTTGATAACCAAGATGTTGAGAATTACCTTGTTCCTCTTTCCGTTGACGATGAGTTGAGTAAGTCATTCGATAATTTAGATTTAGGAATTGAGTTATTGAGAGTTCCATTTAAAACTTACTCGTATTTTGTTATACAATTATACAATAACTTTATATTCATGTTATAGGTATCTACCATGAATGCATCTAATGAGACTAAAATTAATTGTTTAATAAGATTTTTTTGATGAGATTGATTTTTTTAAAAAGAGATTAAAGCATGGACTTCAAGAAATGTATCAAGAAATAATTATTTTAATTTTTCCCCAAAAGTCCTAAGAAGACGTTCGGTGGATGACTTGAATATGA
Source organism: Leptopterna dolabrata (assembly GCA_954871275.1). Lineage (NCBI taxonomy): Eukaryota > Metazoa > Arthropoda > Insecta > Hemiptera > Miridae > Leptopterna > Leptopterna dolabrata. Next base: position 8,662,835 of record OX940983.1, on the reverse strand, counting down.
TTCGAGTATTTTAAGGATGGGTCAGATCTTCGGCGCAAATTGGATTTTTCAGCTTGTTTCTAAGGTCAGAGATTGATATTTCAAAGATAATTTCTTTAAAAATTCATCAAAATCGGTTTTTTGAATAGATTTACACAAATTTCGATGAACGATTCAAATTCTACGCGAAAAATTAATGAAGTGTTTTATCACTTTTTTCAACCATAAAATAATTTTGGTCCACCTATCCCGTACAATCGACGCACTGCGCGCTGGCTCAAACATGGATTTATATGGCGAGTAGGTAGCCACTGGTATCCATTGTGCCCATCAAATCTTTCGAATCTTCAGTAAAACGAATCGTCAATAAAACAACCACGGATGCCTGTTGCAAAACCAAATCAGGTACTACGTAACTTATCTCAATCTGTACTTGCAAAAGAAAAGCGGAAAAAAGGTCCTCCTTTGAAATTGAGATTCAAACGTAGGTATGGGACAATCCGAGTAAGTACAGTTGTGACTAGGATTTGACCAATACATAGTAAGTAGATTATTTATTATTATTAGTTGGATAGAAAGGCTACTCTGATGTTTGATTGCGATATAATGGTGCGTATATTGGTTTATTATTTTCAATAATGAACCATTGGAATCGAGCATGAAAAAAAAAATTCTTACCCCCCCTCAAAATTTGATGGTTTACGTTTCAAGGTATGTAGAATCCAAAGTGCAATAAAAATATTTCTGTCTGTCCGCCGTACGCCGTACGCCGTACGGGCCACTTTTCTTAGTTACCATGAAAAAAAATTGATGAAATTCGGGTTATAGGTTCCGTTCGGCGTCTAGTTGGTCCTCGAAGCTCGACGTTACTGTGAGTCATCTCTAAGGGGTTCAAAATAGGGGTTGAAATTTTCAAAACGCCTATACCATTTTTTTACGTAAATATTTTTACGGTTTTAAATAGTTCTTGAACTTGCGAGTTTTAGCGAATTTTCAAAGAAAATGAAGCTATTGCAATGGCTTCGAAATTTAAATAATATAAATTTTTGGAAATTTTCTTCATAGAAATCCGTTTCAGACCATTCTAAAACGATTCCTGAAATTTAACACTTTTTTATATGTATATCTATATATATGTGTCACTCCAGACGATAACTCTCGATAGAATTGAGATAAACAGCTCAAATTTGCACAAAAAATGTATCTTGGCAATCGAAAGGCTAAGTTCGAAGATGGGCGAAATTGGCCTACTCTAAGGAGGGTTTTGGCGCATTTAAAGTGCGCAAAAATTACCCAAAAATCCCCAAAATGTTATTTTCCAACCAGTGACCCCTCATTTTAAAGGTTTTTGCACGCTGAACACGATGGTGGAATCGGATTTTAGATATCTTGATCCGTTCTCAAATTAGAGCATTTAAAGTGCGCAAAAATTACCCAAAAATCCCCAAAATGTTATTTTCTAACAAGTGACCCCTCATTTTAAAGGTTTTTGCACGCTGAACACGATGGTGAAATCGGATTTTAGATATCTAAATCCGTTCTTAAATTAGAGCATTTAAAGTGCGCAAAAATTACCCAAAACTAGGATAATCTTTAAACTCTTATCCCCCCCCCCCCCCACCCCCTTAGAGTGGTCAGATTGAAAAATGTAATTGAAGACGAGAGTTCGAAGCAAAAAAGGGGGAGGCAAACGATTAGTACAACTCCTTGAATTTCCCATTTGACATATAATTGTTATGATACCTTCATAGATAGCCAAGTACCGGCCCACGTATTACTAGAAGGAAGACGAAAGAAAAAATCTATTTCAAATTATTCAATTTAGGTACTAACAGTAGGAGGAAGAAGTTTTCCTTTATTCAAAACCATAGCCATTAATTCGAATATTTCTTTGAAAATTCGCTCATTAAGTCATGCTGCATGACTGGTTTTTTTAAGACCATCCGGAGCATCGTACGTCCAGCCGTTCGTTCACAGTAAGGCCCCGAAGTTTGCACCGACAGGCATTTTCGACTCCAGTATGAATGAAATTGTATACAATTCAAACCAAATCTCGTAACCAGAGACGCGCCCACAATAGGAATTTGTGAATACGGCCAATCATTGGTAGGGATCACCTGATTATATTGGCGGAGTATGAAGTCGAGTCGGTTGTTCTGTGATATTATTTAATTTGAAAAATGATGGCTCTTTTGGAGTTTGTTGATAGGTAGTGAAACTTGAACAAACGTTGAAGTATTATTGATGGGTAAATTATTACTACGGTAAATCATTACTCAACGGTAAATTATTACACAACGTTTCATTATACCATCTACGTAGAAGGGGCTGGAGTTTGTAGGTAGGTACTTTTGCAACTTTTTTCACTCCTCATCAACAATTTCTTTTCAGAACTTCATTATGTGTGTTTCTTTTTGTTAGGTACCTACTGTTTGTCATCGGCAGAATTATTTTAGCAACATTTAACTCGTGATTTAGGTAGGTACCTAGTAACGAGTACGGGGTTAGGTACTAACCTACGGAGGGTCTGCGATCTACATAATATGTATATAATAGAATAGTACATATCATATTATATAGACGGGTTATCTATACATAGAGCTGTGATCTGTAACAGAAGGGTATTCTATACAAAATAATAAACCGTTGTGCAGGGATTTGCAGCGTTTTTTTTAGTTCAAACTTCAACCCCATAATGACAACAGACAAGGGCCTACCTATACATACTTGTGTACCTGCAACAGACCAACCTATACAATCACGGAAAGAACATTCGCTGAGGAAGATGGCGATCTACATTAAGTACCCGTGATACAGTATTCCCAAATTTTAAAAAATTTCTTAGATAAGTACGAATTCTTGAAAAACTCGATCCAATTTTCAATATTTTCCTGTATGCCACCTAAAGCTATGGAAAGCTGCTAGGATCATCTTGTACCCAAACGGTGATTGCATGCCACAATCTACGTTAATTTAAAATGGGCATAACCTTGATTTTTATCTACAAAAGTTTCATTCGTTTTGAAAACAGCAAACCATTATTAATGACACCTACCTTCAGGAATCTCACTCCAAGAAATTTCTCTCCCTCCATGATGAACGGAACGCGAAGCGACAACTGTAGGCGTAGAAGTGAATAAGAATGAGTTTGCGTAGAATTCTCCCTTACTGAGGAACGTATTTGGGGGTATGGAAGTGGTTTCACAGTAACCTATTGTACACAGATTGGAGGATTGAAGCATCGATGTGAAGGATGAGGGGGGCTCCTGGTCGAATAGAAGGGCCCTGGAACAGAACGTTGAACGTGTTCTGCATGCCGACGACATAAGAAAGAGCGGAGCTACACTATAAACGCATGTTCACATTGTTCACTCCACAATTCTACCGCTCGGAGACTTGAAACCTCGTTTTTGGTCACCACTACATACACGATCTACTCACTTTCTTTTAGGTTCTTTTGGCGCGTTCCAACAAAATGTCCCTACCCGGCAGGAGCTCAAATCAGTGTTATCCATGTATCGTTCTCATAATGCACAATGAATCCAAAAGTGACAACAGATATTTTCGAAAACTACCTACTTACCAGTGCCTACTAGGTATCGCTAGATGCCAGTCTTCTCTTAAAGCACATCCGGCAGTCTTTAACCACTAGCATTGTTGATTGTAGCAAAAAACAAGTTGGTAAGCAAAAAAAGCTGATTTTTCCAAAAAGTTATCGGAAGTTGATTTTTGGGAAAAGGCGATCGAAGTTATTGGAGACGTACACCCATTTAGAGGAGTTGTTTTGGGATTAGATCGGTGAAAGTTGGTAGCTATCTAGGGTTTTTTTTTTAATGTGCTCTTTCAGATTATTGTGTGAATAACTTTCAAAAATGAGCCTGAATACCTTTATTAAGCATACCTGGTTATTGCAAGATCCAGAATGAACAAAAATCGTACATGCAAATACCAGGTAAACACCATTTGTCGCGTAACGTGTTACTGAAATTTTTCGTTGAACGAACAGTTGTAATGCAATACTCAGTTAGACGCCATTTTGTCGCTTAACTGGTTTTTGCAAAAATAGTTAGCACCAGGCTACTGCACCAAAACAAAAAAAATCGTCGCTTACCAGTCAATAATTGACAAAGCTGTAAGATCCAGCTGGAAATTGCAAAACTGGAGTGTCACATTATTTCTGTCTTAGGCGGTTACCTGGGAATTATGAAGGGGGGGGGGGGATTTGGCGCTTAACTACTTTGTGCAAATTGAAGAATGCCCGATTACGTGAAGGACCGCTTAACCGTTTTAATGATATTAAGCGAAATATTAGGATATAAACTATAAAACCACTCCACATCACTAGGTCTTGACGAGCTGAATCTAACCGCACCAAGAACTCAATTTCGGAAAAAATCAATCTCAGTTTGTCTCACTCCAAGCCCTGCTACTATGCTACTATAAAGAAGAATATCGGCCATTTCGAATAACATCTATAGAAATTTCGTCACTAAGGACTTAAATTCGTATTTATTTATCAGCGCAAATTCCTTTGATTCAAAACCGTAATAACTTTATCACCGCAATAGACAAATCGGTAATGCAGCTGCTTACTCCCAAATGGTTTTGTTTTTCGAGCAGTGCTTAACACTTCTTGCACGAAATGGCATGGTTCAATACCAAAAATAAAAGGAATTAGAGAAAAAAATATATGTTGTTCAATAATACTGTTAAATGGTGCTGAACATGCGATCAGGAAAACAATGAACGTTGATGATGTCCGCTCAGTTCCAAGCTGGCACTTACCAGGGAGGAGTCACCTGTTATCGGCTCTAGTTACACGATATAGGTTACTACTACTGATGTAGACATCATCGCAAAATCAGTTCGGGAGTTGATGAGAGTATTGTCCTTCGCAAAGGAACATCAATTTTCAAGTTCCTCGCACTTCAGCTGGTAACTAATCCATCCTGTCATCATTAACCTTTCCCGAGTGGACCTTTGAACTTGAAAGGTGTTGCTTTGACCCGATTTGAAGGAAGCGGAAAAATGGCCGAAAAAGTGATTTATGTTTCCTGATGTTCAGCTTCGCAAAGGTCGCCACTAGGATTCATCTCCAGGCTGAGAAAGAACCATTTTGGACATTGTTTATTTGTAGGGCTAATAGCAGGGGCCTTCCCGGCGGGCATGAGGCGGTTGCTCAACTGGGCAGAGAACAGGGAGAATCTTCCTTTCGTCTTCTTTATTCGAAAACAGTGTCGTGAGGTCGTGATATTGGACCGGTCATTACGAAGGGGAATCACACTGGTGTTGGCTCATACTGACCAATTGCGTATTTGGCAATGGGTTGGGCGATTCTTTGTTCATCTGCATGGAACATAGTAGTGCACATATATTTACTATGCAAGCAACAGCTCTAGGTACTTCACATGATATATATAGGTATGTATGATGGCTGCAACATCTGAAAGTGATGAAGAGTTCCCGAGACTATCCACTCTGAGACTCAATTGGGTGCCTACCTACCTATTATTATTAATTTGTGTTGTATATCAACCTTTGGACACCCATCAAGAGAGCTTATAGATCGGGTTACAGTGCTATTCTTGTGTGTTTATGCTGGAATATTGGGTAGGTACCTGAATCTTCAAATGATCCATATTTAAAAAAAGGTAAAAAAGCTCTACATATAAAGCTGCTAAAGAGTAAAGAATAATTTTTATGCTGAACGGAAATCGGCGCCAAATTTAAAAAAAATGTATAAAAACCAAGGGATACAAATTTAAGGGTGTGTGTGTATGTGTTTGTTGTTGAAAAGTTAGGCGCAGACGTGACAAATTTTGTTGTATCGGTTTGAATAAATTATTTGATCAGCATAAAAATTATTATTTACTTTCGGTTTGTTATTTTTAATAATGAACCTTTGGAATCAAGCATGAAAAAAAAAAAAAAAATTAACCCCCTCCCCCTCAAAATTCGATGGTTTCCGCTTCAAGGTATGTAGAATACGAAAATAGAAGAAACAATTTTCTGTCTGTACGCAGTAAGCCCTACTTCGCACTTTTCTTAGTTAACCATGAACCAAAATTAATGAAATTTGGTTTGTAGGTCCCATTTAGGGTCTAGTTGGTCCAAGAAGCTCGGCGTTACTATCAGTCATCTCCAAGGGGTGAAAAAATAAGGGCAATAGAAGGGTATGGTTTTTATTACGTTTTTAAACTGATCTCGAATCAATTTAAATGAATTTTTTGAGACCACCCGGAGCATTGTACGACCAGCCGTTCTTTTGCAACGACAGCTTCGTCAACATGATCGTGAATGAAACGGTATAAATCCGGCCCAGACATCACGTTAGGGAACTTCTGATGATATTGAAATGGCTGCATGAAGTCGAGTTGTTGTTCTGTGATATTATTTCATTTGAAGAATGATGGTTATTTTGGAATTTGTTGGTAGGTACCTAGCTAATTTTTTAACTAAACAAACGTTATGCTTCATGAATAACCAAAAAATAAATAATGACTGAATTATTATTGAATCAATATTCTGTTTTGCTATAATATTCGTTGTGCTTAAGAGAGTTGCGGTCTCTCGGAAGTGACGATGCGCTACCACTTCTTATCCGAATATTCCCAAAATGTCTTTGGAATTTCAAAACCCCACCACATAAATGCCATTCAAAACACTCAAGAGATCACTACGAATAATTTGAGCCCTGACAATCCGCTGCGTAGCTTTTTCTAGAACATTTCTCAGACACAGACAGCGCAAACAGTGTGGTATTCGGCGTGGTCGGGAAACAACCGTCCATCGTAGAAAAGTGTAAATCCGTTGAAATGAATTTTCGCAAATAAATTAACGGATAATAATCCAATGACGAGTTAAATCAGACCGATTTAAATTTGGCAGGCGGGAAGGCGGAGGGCTTCGCCCCACGTGGCGGTGATTCCCAGGGGACCAGCCCCTACCCTCCCCATCTTCCCGCTATATAAACCTCTCTTTCCTTCTAACCCCTCGCAAAACCTTACGTAGTGTCAGAGTGTGGGTGAACTCGCGGTTCTCTTCAGGTTCTTCATTGTTTAACCATCACTTATATGGGATTTACTTTCACGTCCATCATGGAAATGACCGTAAGTTCAAATATGCATAATACCAACATAGACTCAACATTTGATAGGTAGGTACCTATTATAGTCATACATAACTTTATAACTCGCTTATATAAAATAGCCATCAAAAGAGATAGTGTCGTAGAACCCATACCTAAGTTTAGGTGCTACATGTTTACTTGAAGTAGAAATAAAGGTGTAAGTAAAGGTTTACATTTGATTCAATGTTTTCTTTTAATGTAAAAACTCAGTACTTGAAAAGATGAAAGTATAATGCTATTTCTTTTCCTACGATCAGCTTAATCTTGGAATAAAGTTTATCAAAATGAATCATTTTTTGTCAGAAAAACAGTACAGTATTGGTCTGGACAAGTTTGTGAAAGGAATAATAAACATCGTTTGGCGCAAGAAATGAAGACGATTAAGTACAATTACACTTAAACCGGCTTGACTATTTACCTATTTGTTTAACGGAACAACGAATCACTCGTGGTAGAAAGATTCCATGCCTAGGTCGTAGGTCATATAAATACATTGTTCGACGCATGAATTTAGTCACACATAAATTTGCAATTTATGTTGACCAAATTTCCAATTTGGCCTCTTCTGAGAGATCAAAACCATTCTTACAGAATGGTTCGGTGAACATTTATTTCATATTTTCGTAATGAGAATCCGATCCATAAAATAAAAATGAACCTCTGAATTCCATCTTTGAATTTAAATATCCCATTGGATTGAACCGCATGTAATTTCGTATACAAAAAATTCACCCAGCTATCTTGAAACCACTCGATTTGAATGTGAATGCTTATTTGCTCCTACTGAACATCTTGACCCTTTCAGCCACTCAATGCTCGATAAAGCATCATCTCCCTCTTTCCTGAATTACTTGTAGTTAATTTATTAACCCTCAATTATCCACTTAAATTTTCATTGAATCTTAATAAATTACGTATTCACCTTGAGATTTGACACGTGACTTTCAGTATTTTTCAAGTCGGTCAGATTCAATTTGGGCAGTTAAAAGTCATTCGGGGAATAAAGAATTAGTGACTGGAAGTGTTAAGAAAACGTGATTTATCAGGGTTTCAATCTTTGTGCCCCTACCACCCTAACTAGCTCCATTAACATTATACTTATTCTTATACTTGATGTGAATACATAGAGTGACAGAAGCAGGACTGAATAAAAATAATCATTGTTCATCGACCTTTTTTTGGCCTTATGCATGAGTATAACAGCCCTACGTTGCGGTTTTCAGGAGCTATAATGTATAAAATTGTGTCAATATGAAATTTGGGTTTAAAAACCATGTAGCTAATGTTGAATTCTTGAAATTTAAAAAAAAAAACTACAGGATAAAAATAAAATAGTCTATTTCCAAAAAAAACAAAAACTGTAGACCGGTTTCGGTTGTTACACCATCGTCAGTACACTATAGAATCTATAGTGTACTGACGATGGTGTAACAACCGAAACCGGTCTACAGTTTTTGTTATTTTACGTGGAAATAGACAATTTTATTTTTATCCTGTAGTTTTTTGCTATGGATTTCCACTATTCCGCCGCGAGTGATTTAAGTTATACTTGAAATTTACCTACAATGATATTTTGGTTTATTATTCTCTGAATAATACACCTATGTAATCGCTCAGCAAAAAATTTTTATAACCCCCCCCTCAAACTTTTTTCTTTTCCATTTCAAGGTGCGTAGATTCAAAAAATGCAATGTCCGTCCGCCGTCCGCCGTATAACGTGTACAGGCTTCATTTTCGGTCTAAAAAAGTCGTTCTTTCGCACGCATGCTCCATTTGGGCCCTAGTTGTGTCCCGAAACTCTTCAGCCCGATCGGAATATTCCCAGGGGTGTTGTGAGTGAAAATGTGTGTAAAAATAGGTACTTTTTGCGTTTTAGCAACATGTTGGTAACATGAGCTTTTGAGGTATCGTTTTCCATGTTTTTGGGGACGAGAAGATCGAATATGAGGTCGATTTTGGCCAAGGAGTGGAAAATTGAGGTTGCACCAGATGTTCAGCTCCCAAAATTGATTTTGTATGAGTCAAAAACCTGCGAAATCGTCTGAAATCACCATCAGTTTGTAGAATAACACTAGAAAAAGTGTCAACACGTGGATCAAGACGATTAAATGGCACTACCAATGATCAAAGTTAATTTGAAAAAAAAAAGATCGTACCTACCTAATTTGTGTTTTGGGGGCCAAAATTGGTGGAAACCATCAGAAATAGTTATTTCAATTATTTCACATGAAACAAACAATAAATGTACAGCCAACATTTCTGTAGAATAATAAACCCCATGTGACAAGGACTTTGCAGCGTTTTTTACAATTGTGCTGGTTGAAATATCGTCACTGGCAAATCTCGGATTTAGTTCAAATGATTTTTTTTTCTGTCTCACGTAAAATAATATCTACGACTGTTGATGGAATGTTTTGAACAAGTATCTGCATACCTGTATACACTCAGAAACTGCTTAGACTGGATTCACAAACATTTTGATGAATGGTATCCCAAAGATCACCGCTAAAATTAGGATTCGAGTCAACTGATCCTTTTGCGTAACATATCTATCTATGTGTAGTATGTGTTTATTACCTTCGTTAACTGGACATGAGCCCATGTGTTGAATAGGCATAAGTCTTGACTATAAAGAGCTTTTCATTTCGTTTCATCTTCGTTAAGATGAATAAAATGGAATAGATAGGTACCTATATCCCTAGTGCGCCTGGACCTTCAAATTCGTGAATAACTTTTTTTTTTATAGGTAGAGTATCATAGCGGAAAATATGAAAAACGGAAATGGAAAAAACGAGTGTCATATCAATTCTACTTATGGCTTCCAAAAAATAAAAAAAATCCAGAACGAAAATCGGTTCAGCCGTCCAGGCACAAAACCTATTCCAAATTTTCCCCCGATAGTGCTGCCATCTCTTGAAAAAAATTCTTAATAAAATCGGGGACATTTAGCCTTAAATACGTTCAGGCACTACTACCTATGAGTTCAACGACTTACTGAATAACCATATGGCAACTTTAGAGACCGAAAGTGCTTCTGTTATGGGAGTATAATGACAATGAGGGGTGAATAAGTCACATCGTAGGACGACCTTCCAAGCGCGTTGGGTTCATTAGGAGAGTGCGAGGCACTTTGCTAACTAGCGACCCGCCGTGTGCGGTGTATAATAAGGAATTCTCGGCTTGAAACTGCGCCATGCGAAACCCTGAAGGGCTGGAGTGGCCACTAGTAGGCTTCCCATTTTCATCACCACTGCTGTATACTTACAATGCCATTACACGATACACCCAGCAAGCTACGCTTCCTACTCGCTGAGATCAGAGCAGTGGAACTAGCAAATTACAAGCAGTTGGTGCATACGTGGAACACACTACCTACGTATATATCGCATTAAAGTTACTGTAAATTTATGAAATGTATGAATTTAATCGAAACACGACGTTTTGAAGTTTGACACCCAGCATCAGAAACCGCATTATGGAGTGATGGAAGAACTAAATTCCAACTCGTGGTGGCAAACAGTACATAAGAGGTCATAAAATGTCGAGTGCAGTAGGTACTTACAGGTTTGGTAGATCAAAGGCATTACTGCATTACTGTAGCTCTTCGATCACGAATGTACATAAAATTTAAAAATACCTATCTTCTCAACATAAACAGGACAAACAATAATTTATTTATAGGATCAATTTGGTAATACAAAACACCATCGGAGACTAATATAACCATGCCACCCAGAATGTTGACATCTAGGGTCTTGTGTAGGTCTTGGTAAGTTTTATTCCTAAAAATGTCGTAAGAAAAAGATAAGGAGAAGAAAAGAAAACCAAACAAGAAAAACACAGTGTATGTGATAACAGAGATCTTAGAGATAATAACTTCCCACAACTAGTTCATCTAATGATTTGTGAGGTATATTTTTGACAGGTTTATTTACCTGCTAGTTAGATAGACGTCATTGAATATAATATATGCGCTTGTTGAAGGACTGGGTTGTTTTCCCGTATAGATAATGTTTAATTACGATCAAGTTGAGTTCACCAGCGTTCATCGGCATTTATAGACTCAAATTTGGAATTTGGCACTAGGGTATATGGTAAAAATGAATTTCCGTGGATAACATCCTCACAGTTAAAACAGTGAACCACACCCTTCCATTTGAAATGTACGGGCATCTGGTTTTGCCCAAGGACAGCTTGGGTTTTGGATTTCAAGATGCTTCAATAGTTTTGAAATGTATACGGCATTAACTAGGCGGAGACAAGCCCTCTTCAACTCAGAAAATTACAAAAAATGCTTGGCCAAGAAGAACTAACACATATAACTCTATTGTGTACTGATGATGGTTTAACAACCGAAACCGTTCTACATTTTGTTAGTTTACGTGGAAATAGACTATTCTATTTTTTATCCTGTAGTTTTTTTTTTTTTTTTAACTAACAAAGCTTATGGATCTATAATTTGGTTTTCATCCTTTATGACCGCTCTCGTTGAAGTTGGAGATGGCTGCCTCCGTAAAGTTCGTTATTCCTTGTCAGTTTTTCGGGTTGAAAACTGCAATCTGGAAAACACTGCAAATTATTACACAACGGTTCATTAATTTGTTATATAGATGCCCCTTCTGCGTAAATCACTGTTTTCTGTGGTCAGTACCTGTGGTCAATAGCAGGGTAGCTCGTGCTTCCCCCAGGAAAGCCCTAAATCGAGTAACGGTCCAATTATTTAGAACCGTGCCCCAATTACTTAGATCCAACTAGGTAAAATAGTACAACCTATCATCGAAATCCAAAATAACCATCTTTCTTTAAATGAACTTTTCTTTTGGCAATTTCAACCCCTATTTTTTACCCCTTAGAGAGACTGAAAGCTTGGAGGACTAACTAACTAGGCACTTAAATGGGACGTAGGTACAAATTTCATGGGGCGAACCAAATTTCATCAATTTCGCCCCATAGTATCTCAGGAAAGTGCCACTTCCATTTTTGGGTTTTGAGTAGCTTGAAAGGCAAACCATCTAATTTTATGGTGGAGGGAGGGGGGGTACTTTTTAACCAATATCTACCTAGTGTGTCATATCACTCAAACGTGCTACCTGATACCTGGTGAAATATTTTATTAAACGTTGATCAGACGTTTAAATCTTACTTTTCTTTTCACTTGATGAATTTTTTTCATAATTTCTTCCCGAAACAAGCAAGATTCTCTAAGCAGAGCCATTTTGCTGCGCTTTTTTCCGAAACGACCTTTCCGTGATTCATAATAGCAGTTAATTATACTTATGTAATGTTTTATTAGCCATGGTTCATTATAATATATTATTTTGAGTTGCTCCTTCATTATTTGAATTCAGTCATTTGACAGTCAATTGAATGCAGTCCCTTCAGCCTTACAGAATCACTAGCTTAAAACCTAAATGCATGAAAAAATCGTAGATTTCCTATTTCAATGTCCGAAATGATACAAAGTGAACAATTTGTGGTGCCTACCTACCCTGCAGCTGGTGTACTAGGAATTGATGACATCAGAAACAACCATACCTATATTATAATCCAGTAGCAGTTACCACATGATGGTCATAAAAATAATTTTTTAAATCCATGAGTCTTCAGGTGAAATGTTATTAGCAGGCTACCCATTTAGATGAAACCCTATATTTATAAAACAAGTGGGTCTTTCCTGTTATCGCCTCCTCCTGTTAAAAAAAATAAATAAAAAAAACAAAAAAAAACAGCAAAATAGTAATTCTGCCTGCCTGTCTGTGACAAGAAGTGTTAAATTTTTCTCCAGATTTATGCTTTCGAAAAGGAATGAACATTCAAGCTTACAGAACTCCTGATCCTGGCTACCTGTGTAGGCTACCTGTTTTGCAGGACTGCATGTGTGGGGTTTAGAGTTCTTAGAAACGAATCTAGTGGCAAACAACAGATGGCTGAAGGGGAAAAAGCCTATCTTATGAACTCAGGTAAAAACATTATCACGCCACACAAGCAGGCTGATCTCTGATTGGCTATTGGCTACTGAATGCCCCCCCCCCCCTCCATCAACCACGGCTCTGGGAGGTTACGTTTTTTCATTCAGATTATGATGGGTGACATCCATGTTGTAAAGTGTCCATAGGTAGCACATTCCCATCCCGGACCACCACAAATACTGTGAGTACCACCACAATTACTGTGAGCTACTTACCTACTCCCATGTCTCCATTGGATTTCCAATTCCGTGGTTACTCATAATCGGGACATTTAATTATGTGACTACCAGAATTACATCTTATAATAGGCGCATCATCAAGAGCAGGGGTGTCAAACTTGCGACTTGAGGCCCCTGAACATCTTTCATTCGGCCCGCTGCCAGCCCGAACCTCTTTGTAAATGTTAGGGGTTTGTTTTAAATTTTGTAAATGTTTGTTTTAAATTTGAAGTGAACACGGAAAATTTGTTGCGTGTAAATGCTTCAGATCCGTCGGAAAATGAGATTTGTGAAATTTTGTTTTGTTTGTAGTTGTTGGGGGTGTTAAATGGCGTGCGGCCCGCCTGGGCCTTACGATTTCAGGAAGTGGCCCGCCGAGAATTTGAATTTGACACCCCTGATCTACAAAAATCCTTTGGTTGATTTCCATTCAACTAGGGTAGGTACCCAAATTTATTTACAAAAGAAGTTTATATTACAAAAGTAATATAAACTTCTGTTTATATTATTTTCCCATTTTTGTTTATTATTCTGTGAATAATACACCTATGTATTCGCTCAGCAAAAATTTTTGTAACACCCCCACAGAATTTTTCTTTTACATTTCAAGGTGCGTAGATTCCTAAAATGCAATGTCTGTCCGCCATACGCCGTATTATGCATATCTACTTCATTTCGGGTCTAAAAAAATCGCCTATTTGGGCCCTAGTTGTGTCCCGAAACTTTGCAGCCCGATCAGAATATACCCAAGCGTGGTATTGGTGAAAAATGGGTGTAAAAATAGGGGTTTTAGGTTTTTTAGTAACATGAGCTTGTGAGGTATCGTTTTCCATGTTTTTTAGAACGAGGAGACCGAATATGAAGTAGATTTTGACCAAAGAGTGGAAAATTGAGGTTCTAAGGAAGTTTCAGCCTTAAAATTACGTGAAATTTTGGTCTAAAATCATCATTCTTCCGCACACGGTTTGGGTCCCAATTTTAGAACAAAATTACGGTCCTAGTTGTGGTCCGAGGCTCGGCAGCCCGATCGGGAAAAACTAAGTAAAAACTCATCTTGCTGAATTTGTAAATCGAGAAGTACTTCGGTAGTTGCCTTTCGGCAGACACACTCCCAGTGAATTACCTCTAAAATTCAGTTCAGATCTGCGATTGCATTATACAAGAGACGAGTCATAAAGGATTCATAGTTTTCCTGTTCCCCTTTCTCAGGGACCCCTTCCGTTTGGGATATTTAACTATGAATAAGACAGCGTATTGGAGTGATGACTTCTCACAGTCCCAGTCCGTGAATCCAGTGAATCACAGCTAGTGACGTGTTCAATCAGTGAATTCTTACGTCCTTATCACATTCTTATGTATTGGTGGCTTGCATCAAAATATTTTAATTTTACAGGGTTGGTAATAAAAATCATATTTTAATGAGTCAAAAAAAATGACGATCAGTGACTTGCCGTCTTGTAGGTTTACAGTGTGATATACTGCATCCTACCTGTCTGTTCTTTGTTCCAAGGCTCATGCAAAAATTAACGTGTGGTAGGTAATAGTATTGTAGTAGTAGTATAGTAGTGGTGTCGCGTAATAGTATTCTTTCTTTATAATTGTTATTATAATGAGGTACATATAAAAAATGCCCACAAAAATTGGAAGTTGAAGTTCATTTGCCCAAGCTATACAATCTTGCGCCTATACTTTTGTAGGTAGCTAAAATAGGAATTTTGTTTCTATGAACATGAATGATATTCATACTCATGTTTTTGTTTTTAAAAAAAGGAGGAGTGCAACATGAATTATAGGTGATGGTTTTGTCCTATTTCGGCGAAGCACACAAGCCTAGACCAAAATGTAAAAAAAGCTACAAATTAGTACAGAACGGTTCATTATTTACCTCTATAGATGCCCCTTCTGCGGAGGTCTCCCCAAATGGGACCCACAAACCAAATTTCGTTAATTCTGGTTCATGGTAACTAAGTAAAGTGCGAAGTACGGCGTTCGACGGACGGACAGAAATTTTTGGTTTATTATTTTCAATAATGATTCTGTGCCTTGAGCCTTCTACGTGCTCCATTCCAAAGGTTCATTACTGAAAAATACACCAATATTTATACATGCGTTACATAAATTATGGTTTCTTCGGCAAAATCCTTACTATAGCATATTGAACGAATGTGATAATATGGTTGATTTATCTACGTATAATCGGCAATATACGTGCTTCAGAGTGCCACTGATTAAGCTAGATAAAAGACCTAAATAAAACTTCAAACAGTACAAGACTAAAATACCAATAATTTCTTATGGCATTTTCCACCAATGATTACCGAATTTGGAAGAAAAATTATGACCTGAGGAATTTTCAATAAGACCATTTCGACTCCATCAATTTTTCGGTTACTTTTACTCCGTTCATTCCCCTGAGCATCATCAAAATCTGAGCCATAAAAATGGCGATAGTGTCCGTATTATGTTGATACGGCTACGATCACTGTAATAGTCCAAAGAGTTATTGTCATAGCACGTTATAGTATAGGGTAAACTAATTCAGAATGGAAATAATTGTAAAAATATGTCTCCTCTATACATCAACAAACAAATTTCCAACAAAATGGGTAGGTACCAAAAAGAGCTGATCTCTGAGGTCTGATTTTGAAAGCTCGCATACAAAATGGCCGAATTGGCCAATTGGGTTGTAAACAGCCAAATAGGATGAGACTTAAGATCTCGTGCTTGTAGAGACGGATTTGCGCAATTTCCTTTCCTTCGGAAACAAAGACCGTAAGCCACGGGCGACCGATCGTGCGTTTTAACGTCTCATTGTGCCTATTTGGCGTTACCTCTCTGTGACCGAGAAGTTTCTCAAGTGACCCTCGACTTCATTTTCGATACATCCTGCCTTCCAAAGAATAGGCAATACACATTTGTTCTGTCTACCTGGTTGATTCATTCGGGACCTTGTGTAGGTGGGAGGGGTAATGAAAATGGATCATTTATGCTTGACAAAGTAAAAAACGCTGCAAAGTCCTTGTCACATGGGTTTATTATTCTATTGGACATACCTACAGACATGTTGGCTGTTCATTTATTGTTTCTTTCATGCGTAATAATCGAAATAGCTTTTTCTGATGGTTTCCATTAATTTTTAATTTTGGCCCCTAAAACACAAATTAGGACCCACGGTTTTTTTCCCCCAACTATCTTTGATCATTTGTAGTGCCATTTAATCGTCTTGATCCACGTGCTGACAGTTTTTCTAGTGTTATTATACAAACTGATGGTGATTTCAGACGATTTCCCAGGTTTTTGACTAATAAAAAATAAATTTTGGGAGCTGAACATTTGCTAGAACTGAATTTTCCACTCTTTTGTCAAAATCGACTTCATATTTGATCTTCTCGTCCCCAAAAACATGGAAAAAGATATCTCAGAAGCTCTTGTTACCAACATGTTGCTAAAACGCAAAAAGTACCTATTTTTACACACATTTTCACTCATAACACCCCTGGGTATATTCCGATCGGGCTGAAAAGTTTCGGGACACAACTAGGGCCCAAATGGAGCATGTGTGCGAAAGAACGAATTTTTTAGACCGAAAATGAAGCCTGTACACGTGATACGGAATACGCCGGTAGGCCGGCGGGCGGACATTGCATTTTTGGAATCTACGCACCTTGAAACGGAAAAGAAAAAAGTTTGAGGGGGGTTTATGAAAATTTTTTGCTGAGCGAATACATAGACGTGTATTATTAACCAAAAGTGAATCGACCTCCTAGAATGAGGAGTACGTACAGGTAATTGAAGTACTATGCCTCATGGTATATGTTGTTGCTTTATCAAGCTGTGAGTCAGCTGTGCGGATTCAGTTGTTGGCCAAATGGTCGACCCTAAATTACAATAATATAATGGTGTTGGCATGGGGTAGGGAAGACCTTAGTAGTCAGTATGGATCTGGTATAGTTCTGTATTATTCCATATCTTCACGAGCTTTCGGCCATGAAGTGGCCCTAATGATCCGTGGATTGTTGTGATGGAAAAATCTTATGTTGATTACATAGGTAATTATATTATGTGCAAGAACTTAGAAAAACATGATCGAAGCCTGTTTTACAAGGGCTAGAAAAGATCCAATTAAAATAATTATATTAATACAAATTCCTACCTACTAGATTAGAGCAGGCAGTGAGCCTACACATACTAATTAACAATGTAGGCGAATATCAGCAAAAAAAGTAAAACTAGGAAGGAAAAAGAAAGAACCAACGAAGATGAATTTGAGCCACATCTAGCAACATAATTTAATTCCGACACCTTTTGTACCTGTGCCGTTCCCTAAGCTTCCAGGCTGTGGGAAATCGATATTTAGATACCCTGTACAAACGTACACTTCACAAATACATACATGATCTAAAAATGCTCTATAATGAATATTTATTCAAAGTCTGATGGGAAACATAAACACGCTGAAATACTGCTACGAAAAATTTCACGTTTAAACAATCCAAATGCCGTTCCTCCAGCAAATTCGAAAACAGAATTAATCCAAAATTAATGTGAATTATTAATTAAATTATGCGAATTAATCCAAAAAGTTCAATGCAATTTTACGGAGGAGTTTTTGTTCGTCTTCAAACCTGGGAACTTAATGTCAAACGGCTAATGAATTCTGTAATGAATAATTATAATATCGCTTGGAAGCTGGACCTTAATTTTTTAGGCTTGATAATAACGATTTTCTTTCACTGAATATTCAACACACCTGATAGACTTCTCATTTTTTGCAGATGCCATCAGTGTGCTGGCGAACAGTAGCCGTTTTCTTCTCAGCGATACTCCTAGCCAACTGGGTGGTAAGTTAGTATTTTTTTATAATCTCTGATGCTCAAGTACTAAATTAATACCACTCTTCTGCATTGTGAGTTATTGTAGGATACTCAGTTCCGTACTGTTCCGTCGGATGAGCATTAGGCAGGTACATTCGAGTCAAAATGAGAACTTGAGTGAATCACGAATGTCAGCGATGTCCTTTGAATGGCACTTGGTAACAGCAGAAACAACATATTTATGCAAACGACATTCCGAAGTACAGGGTTAATGCGAATAATTTTTCTTCGAAAATTCGCTTGTTTTCATACTGTTCAACTTGAACTTTTGAAGTAAAGATATCAGCTACCTGCCAGTGTTCACAAGTACACCCAAGTGGACAGCTCAGGTTCACAACAGTGCGAGCTGGTGCTCAGAAAGTGTAACTTTTCGTCTGCTGTCCGCTTCCGTCGAAACATAATCACCCAACGATCCGCCAAATAGAGATAACTCATCTTTCCACTGGTAGATCTCGCTCATCAATTGCCCATCGAGTTAGCTACGATGTTTCTCAACCTTGCAAAGTGCCGGCATAAGTTAACGAAAGAGGCTCCGCGTGAATAAAAACATGGTATTGGTTTCAGTCTTCGATAACGAAATCTTGAACGGTGGAGAAATTAGTAGTGAACCGTTCCTGAAAACTTACCAGAGCATCAGTGATACGTGAGGCGCATGGGTTATGAAATACCTACTCATCCCAAATTTCAAGTTACAGACAGCTATATAGCTACAACCTTATACCTATAATGAAGGTAGGTAGTAGGTAGGAGTAGTTATCTACCTTTCCAGTGACTCTCCCATCATTAATCGTAACAACTATGAAAACAAATACTCGAAAGTGAAACATTAGTAGGTACTGCTTTCTTTCTATGATATGGCTGTATAGGCTTAGTTCCGTACACGTAGGTAGGTATAACGAAATTCGCAAACCTGACTACCCTTAAATTTAAAGTATAATATCAAGTTGATTTCCAGGACACTGTACTTCCTGGCTGGCCCATCATATTTTCACGTTTTAGGGTTGAGTAGAAGGTGATTAATTAAATGTGAAGCCCTATCTATAATTATCTAACACTTACCTACTTATTAATGTGGACAGCAACAAGTGGATGGTAATTTTAACATGGATATGTTTCTCTCCATGGGTCAGACCGAATTTTGCGACTAGACTTATGTTTTGTTAGTTATGTTTCTAATAATTTTTACGTATACCTACAGGCACTTTGTAGTTGAGGGATTTTCACTCCGTTAGTTAACATCATACGAAAATCGTTAACCGCTCGTTGCAAAGCTCTCATTCTACCGAAAAATCTCACGCTGCCAAAATCTAGCCCAAAAACATAATATGGATGTGTACCTATCTCTTCGGTTCAATATTTTTCCGTGAGGCGGAAAATAAATTTTCACACTTTGATTCTTATGTGGAGTAGCTCAAAGTTCACCGACACACTTTTCATGTAAATCCATGGAAAATTGAAGTTTTCTCTCCTTTGAAGGAATGAGAGTATTGAAGGATGCAAATAAACCGCGTAATTTTATTCATACGGTAGTCCTAGGGACCCTAAGGAAATTTCAAAGAGTTGAAAGCCGACGTCTCAAGTTGTGATTAAATAGTTCATTTCCAACTTCCATAATAATATGCACGGTGTTGCAGTGCACTGAAAACTACACCATCGCACGACGTGCACTTATACTAACTTTGGAATGAGGATATGGCATTGGCAGTAAAGCTCAGACATAACGTCAGCACCGCAGTTAGATGCGCCTAAATAACAAGTTATTAAAAGGCTACACTATTCCACGCTCTAGTGCGAATAATAATATCTGATTCCTTAGAAGACTTTGTGAATGGTTTGAGGAAGCAGGAAATCAGTGTTGAGGATTGAGGTCATCATTAGCCTTCAACGGTAAGCGGAATACAGGTCAGACAGAGGATCAGATACCTACGTATTTCCATATTACGAGTGCTAGTAAATAATAATCGGACTTGATTGGATAATGCGTTGCGTGTAACATTACGATACTTCGAGTTCCGAGTTCGGGGGTTCCGCTGTCTGTGACAAGTGGTAGAAAACATCTGTTTTGTTCATTTATTTTATTTTTATTTTTTAAATAGAAGCTTATGTTTAATATTGAAACTGTCGTGCTGAGTTTGATTGGTGGGCGTGGGATAGGTGCACGCTACCTGCTTATCATACTACAGATTGAGTGACACGTCAAAGCAGAGCTATCAAATGAGCTGTGAGAACAATGCGTTATTTAATTAATCGAATTTTCATTGAACGATAATCGAGGGATTGAGATCATAATACGAATATATTAACCAATCATCAGGAACCTGTCATAGATTATAGTTAACAGAGGTATGAAAGAGGCCACACAGGAAGATACACATACAGCGCAAATCATCAGCAGATTCCCACGCGAAGCGTTCCAGCTGAGTGTCGACAAGAGTTGATTGGATAAATGTATTGCGCGTATGATCCTCGATGGTCTGCGCTTGAGTTGATGCCGTCGATTAGTGTAGAGTTTAGCACAAAAGAAAATCCTAACCAAACCTAACAAAACATATTTGATGCGAATACTGTATTGGCTTTTTCTGACGGTTAGCCGTCTCCTAGAAAACCGTAAGAAACCATCCATGATCCAATGCCATCTTGATAAGCGTTTGAGAAGGGTTTGAGTTTGATAATGGTTGGGAATCCAGAAGGCAGCGCATGGTCAGTTTCTCGTCAGCCCTATATTCTATGTACTGGAATGGCGAATAGAAAACTGGCGTTGGATAGTCAGAAAAACACTGCGAACAGGCTTTCATGGATACTATACAGTCTGAAAAGAGTCCGAGAATCACAGCAAGCAGCCAAACACCTTTCTGATGGTCAGATAACCGTCAGATGGTCACAGCGACCAAAACTTTTGTACCTAAAGATTTTCTACTAGTTGCAATAAATAAATCACGACAAAAATGTGAATGAAAGCAGGACATGGAGGAACGCTTCGTTGTTATGATGTTGGCCACAATGCAACGGAGATGCACTTCATGGGAATTTTTCAAGAAATTCACTTGCGGTGTGAGCAAGTCGGGATTTGGCAATGACATCCAGTGCAACCCAATTGAAAGGGTCAAAAAAACAATGGGCTAAGAAGCGAGTGGTGGAGAATCTCGCAAAGGCGTTGACTGGGGTTCTGCGATAACCTGAGAAACGGTCTTAGCGTTTCCGGGTGATTCCCACGGGTTGCTCACGGCATGGTCGACCAACCTGTTTCGTAACTAAGCAGGTACTTTCAGGAGAGTGTCATTTGTTTGACTATACAGGATTAATTATTCGCGATATGTGTAATCCTCCTTAAAATTCATTTCCAGACAAAAATCCTCAAACTGCAGGTTCCCGTTTATTATCTTTCCAAATGAAGTATTTTCAGAGAAACGATTGCAGAATTGCAAGAATTAATATACTTAAGTTCTCCACGTTCACTTGGCAATGAAATGCACAACTTGCCAGGAAAGTGCCTAATTGATTTAAGACACAAGGATATGGGTAAGGTCTTATGCCTTAATCATCTGAAGTTAAAGTACACCATCACACATTTGAAGTTCAAGTATACTCAACATACAGATTCCAAAGTTTTGTTATCCATTGCCATTTAATAAAATAAATATAAATAAAATAAATATAAATATAAATAAATAAAAAAGGATACCACCGGTAATTACCGCGTTGAATTCAATCAGATCGAAAGGTCTGGAGTCTGAAGCACTGCTTCTACATATTTATATTATAATTATATAAGAAGCTTAGAATAACTTTTTTTTAAGCACCACAACGATTATCTTCCGTAACTTTTTAGGTTCCCACAGTATCTATTTATCTGTTCACTTCCCTCCAAAACAACGGCTAGGTATTAAAAAGCGTTGATAGTAATTAGTATTTTAACTTCTTACAAATAAAAATAAAAAATCCGATGAATCACCGTAAAATGCATTGATTTATTTAGGAGTACAGTAAAAAATAAAACCTGTTATTGTGGATTAGCATAAACGAGACCGCAAATAAAGGAACGAGATCATGTGCAAAATGATGAAATCATTCAAGGTCAGAATTAATTTGCGTGTTGGTTCAGTTCAAAAACACTGAAGGTGAAACACTGAAAGGTCGATTGTTGCTTGATATTCGTGTCAAAAATAAAGTTTCGTTATCTTGGTCGATTTTGGAACGATTACCGAGGGGATGAGCCGTGACATTTGTACCTTCGCGGATTGACCGGAGGAAAGTGACTCGGGGCGGATATGTTGCTCGACACAATACACCAATCTCGATTATTTTTCATTGCTGACGGCGTGTGTGTTAAAGCCTACGATAGAAGTATCCGAATATTTGCATGTACTTTACAAAGATTTTCCATTTTATATTTAAAAAACGCTGCAAAGTCCTTGTCACATTATTCTATTGGACATACATACAGAAATGTTGGCTGTTCATTTATTGTTTCTTTATGCGTAATAATCGAAATAGCTATATCTGATGGTTTCCATTAATTTTTAATTTTGGCCCCTAAAACTCCAACTATCTTTGATCATTTGTAGTGCCATTTAATCGTCTTGATCCACGTGTTGACACTTTTTCCAGTGTTATTATACAAATTGATGATAATTTCAGACGATTTACCAGGTTTTTCACTCATAAAAAAATCAATTTTGGAAGCTGAAAATTTGGTAGAACTAAATTTTCCTCTCTTTGGTCAATATCGACTTCATATTCGGTCTTCTCGTCCCCAAAAACATGGAAAAAGATATCTCAGAAGCTCATGTTACCAACATGTTGCTAAAACGCAAAAAGTACCTATTTTTACACACATTTTCACTCATAACACCCCTGGGTATATTCCGATTGGGCTGAAAAGTTTCGGGAAACAACTAGGGCCCAAATGGAGCATGT
Source organism: Leptopterna dolabrata (assembly GCA_954871275.1). NCBI lineage: Eukaryota > Metazoa > Arthropoda > Insecta > Hemiptera > Miridae > Leptopterna > Leptopterna dolabrata. The sequence goes on along the minus strand of OX940983.1, from coordinate 8,639,749 downwards.
GTGCGAAAGAACGAATTTTTTAGACCGAAAATGAAGCCTGTACACGTGATACGGCGAACGGCGGACGGACATTGCATTTTTGGAATCTACGCACCTTGAAACGGAAAAGAAAAAAGTTTGAGGGGGGTGTTATAAAAATTTTTTGCTGAGCGAATACATTGGTGTATTATTCACAGAATAATAAACCAAAAGAGCGTTACTCCTCACGCGCTTACAAACATACATACAAACCAATACAAACTCAGTGCCCACAGTATACAAACACCAAGTTACCGATCAAAGAAAACCGAGAAAAAAAAAAAATAATAAAGTGAACAAAAAAATGATTAGGGTCTCATAGTAAAGTACAATGAAAGTTACAAAGTAAAAGTAAATTTGACGATTTTATGAAGTAGGTAGCAAATAAAATATCTGCCCGTCGTAAAATTAGCCATATATTGACATCATCAGTCTGTAGAGCTAAGTCTAATGTAAGGAGTATTTTTAATTGAAATGCTAGGCCAGTGGTATTCCAATAATCTAGCTAGTATCGGGAAGGGTAAGGTTTTCAATGGGGGTACAGTTATTTAACAATAACGAACTAACGAAAGGCAACTTATTCTGTCGAATGCACGGGTAATTTAAATAGTTTGCCCCATTCTGACCCTCATGCATAGCCTTCATGCTGTCATATTTTAGCTGTTTAACAACAGTGCCACATACTCTGGTGAAATAGGCTCATAAGGACGAAACGGAGTGATGATGCTGTAAATTACAAGCTATAATATTATGGGGACTGCATGAAAAAATATATCCTATTAGTGCTCCTTGGGAACTACGTATTTGGGTTCACTTAACTTTTCACTATAGCGTTCTGTTATTTTAGTACAGAAGTAAAAACAACATTCAAATTAGTTCTTATCTACTCCCCTAAAATTAAAAAGTGATACTGGAACAGGTAGGTAACAGTCTTTAGAAGCAAGGACCATCATAACGATCAGGGAGACGTCTCGCCGATTGCATAGCCGAGAACATTCGTGACTCGGGCGTCTTCAACAGAAACACTTTCTTTGTATCTGCAAACCTAAATTTTTGTTCCGGATTACATAATAAGAGACGCCAAACTCGTGAGACACGGACCGGACCGTGATCATTATTTGATTCCCCGAGGCAGAAAAAATATGATAGAAATCACAATAGGAACAGCCCAAAAACGTTACAGGAAAGGTACAAACTTTTCTCACGCGGTGTGTATATAATTTGGTAACCTTTTGGAGGATTTGATGGAATATGAAAGCAACTAAATGTCTCGATAAAACGTCTGAATGGACGAGTACCAAGATGCATTGTAAAATAGTACCTACATAAACCTAAACTGCTTCAAAAATTAAAGCGTCATGTTTATGGTCGGCAATGAAATTTTCGGAGACTATTTCCTTCATTCTAGGAACTTTTACCTACTGACCACTCACGCAAATTTTCGGTGTTCAAAAATCAGTACCCACCTATAAAATTAAGACAGATGAACCAAGTAGGTAGGTACCTAAATGACGAATAGATTTGAATCAGAAAAATGAAAATGAATTGCATCTCGTCGTAGTAAAATACCTGCTTATAGACAATAGAGGAACACACAACAGATGGAACAGCCTGCAATGTTCTGCATCGACGCTTGAGAAAGAAAACGTTGCAAATTATTACATAACGGTTTATTATTTACCTTTATAAATTCTGTGGTCAATACCTACCCTCGTGGTCCCCCAGGAAAGCCCTAAATCGAGTACTGGAACCGGCCCAGGAATTATAGTTTCATAAAATGCGAGGGATTCAATCCTTAATTATTTATTTGTTTTTATCCAATGAAGCATAACGTTTGCTCAAGTTACCTACAAAAATACCTATCATTATAATCCAAGAGAGCCATCATTCTTCAAATGAAATAATATCACGGAACAACCAACTCGATTTCATACAGAAATCCCTAATTATAATCAGGTGTTCCATAGCAGTTTTTTGGCCGGATTTAGGCTTCGGCCAGACGAGCGGTAAACTGTCGCAGATTTTTGCAGTAAAATGTCGCACCGAAATGGGTCGCAGACGAATAGGCTGGGACCCATTTTTCTGCTGCTATTAACTGCCGATACGTGGCCACACGCACAGTCGATAACTGCACTAGTGTAGCGACAGTCCGCAATCGCAGTGTAGAGCTGGTGTCGAGAGGGAACTGGCTGTTTTCTGTCGCAAATTGACACGTGTGGCATAAATGCGACATTTGACTGTCGCTGCAATTTGCTGCATGTGTGGCATATGTGCGACTTTCGCCTGCCGCTGCAGTTAGCTGCTGAATTGATGCGACAGTTTACTGCTCGTCTGGCCGCAGCCTTATACCACTTGATTCACGATCATGTTGACGCAACTTTTCGGTGCAAACGAACGCCTGGGCGAGGCAATGCTCCAGGTGGTCTCCAAAAAAAATCTCTAGTTCGAGAACAATTTAAAACCGTAAAAAACCATACACTTCTACTGAAAGTTTTTGAGCTACGGCGTTGTTATAATTTCAACCCCGATTTTTCACCCCTTAGAGATGACTGACAGTAACGCCGCGCTTCGCAGACCGACTAGACCCCAAACGGGACCTACAAACCAAATTTCATTAATTTTGGTTCATGGTAACTAAGAGAAGCGCTAAGTAAAGCGTACGGCGGACAGACAGAAATTTTTTTATTGCAATTTCGGATTCTACTTACCTTGAAACGGAAACCATCAAATTTGGGGGGGGGGGGGGGGGCAAAATTTGTTTTCATGCTCGATTCCAAAGGTTCATTATTAGAAATTATAAACTGAAAGAGATCGCAACTTCGCAACAATACGAAACAGGAAACAAGGTACCATGGACTTCGGTCCCCGGTCTCAATGTGAACTGTTGTTAATTTGACCCCTCTCTTGCCTCACTGTCAATGTTAACTGATCAGCTTGACCTGTTAACTTGGGAATAACGAGCCCAAGCATAAATTGGCTTCCTTCTCGTCTTCAGTAATGTGTAGGTATCTTTGGAGTTCTGCGACCCAGTTCCTCATGAAAGGTTAAAATAATTGACCCAACTGATCAAAATTGTCAGATTTTGCCACGTAGGTATATAAGAACAATAATATAATTAAGTTCTTTTCAACGAGTAGGTAAATATTTATATTGTTTGAGAAATCGAATAATTATCGAGTGATCTTTATAGATCATGACATTCATTATCGTATTTAGGATACAGATAAGTAGGTATAGCATTTCATGCTTTTGGGTTACAGAATTACCAACGACTCTCCATTCTAGATTCTCTGTATAATATTAGGTATGTGCCGATAAATTACATCAGATGTTATAGCGACGGAAATGAGTCATTTTGGTTTTTACGTTTGCAGGCGAGCCAACAGGAGTACCCCACGTACAACGAGATCCCCAAAGGGCTGTCATTCACGTGCAGGGAGAGGATTCCGGGATATTACGCTGACCCAGAGGCGCAATGTCAAGTAAGCCAATTACCCACGTAAACCCTTTGTTGTTTCACTATTCCTCTTTACTCTAGATAAACAGTCTTGTTGGTGAAATGGCACCACAAATTTGCCATGTTATGTACATTTAACAGCATCAATCCCAACCATTGCAGTAGTTGTGTAGATAAAGCCGGAAAGTTGTGCAGCCTCATCCAAGAAGATACTACAAACACCCCAAGAGTAGTTGGGAGGTGAAAATATATTGGATAGGGTTTAATTATACCGGATCCATTTTTCTGCTCTGTCAAACCTCGATAGTTCCGAAGGTCAGTGCAATTCTAAATTGTCATCAATAGGAAGAAGCTGAGTGAGGCATATTGTCTGCGATGCTAATTTTTGGGTAGTTTAAGGGTTATTTTCGATATTTTACTACTTTTGGTTTATTATTTTCAATAATGAACCATTGGAATCGAGCATGAAAAAAAAAATTCTTACCCCCCCTCAAAATTTGATGGTTTACGTTTCAAGGTATGTAGAATCCAAAACTGCAATAAAAATATTTCTGTCTGTCCGCCGTACGCCGTACGCCGTACGCCGTACGCCGTACGGGCCACTTTTCTTAGTTACCATGAAAAAAAATTGATGAAATTCGGGTTATAGGTTCCGTTCGGCGTCTAGTTGGTCCTCGAAGCTCGACGTTACTGTGAGTCATCTCTAAGGGGTTCAAAATAGGGGTTGAATTTTCAAAACGCCTATACCATTTTTTTACGTAAATATTTTTACGGTTTTAAATAGTTCTTGAACTTGCGAGTTTTTTAAGACCATCCGGAGCATCGTACGTCCAGCCGTTCGTTCACAGTAAGGCCCCGAAGTTTGCACCGACAGGCATTTTCGACTCCAGTGTGAATGAAATTGTATACAATTCAAACCAAATCTCGTAACCAGAGACGCGCCCACAATAGGAATTTGTGAATACGGCCAATCATTGGTAGGGATCACCTGATTATATTGGCGGAGTATGAAGTCGAGTTGGTTGTTCTGTGATATTATTTAATTTGAAAAATGATGGCTCATTTGGAGTTTGTTGGTAGGTAGTGAAACTTGAACAAACGTTGAAGTATTATTGATGGGTAAATTATTACTACGGTAAATCATTACTCAACGGTAAATTATTACACAACGGTTCATTATACCATCTACGTTTTTCACTCCTCATCAACAATTTCTTTTCAGAACTTCATTATGTGTGTTTCTTTTTGTTAGGTACTGTTTGTCATCGGCAGAATTATTTTAGCAACATTTAACTCGTGATTTAGGTAGGTACCTAGTAACGAGTACGGGGTTAGGTACTAACCTACGGAGGGTCTGCGATCTAAATAATTATGCATAGAATAGTACATAAATCATATTATATAGACGGGTTATCTATACATAGAGCTGTGATCTGTAACAGAAGGGTATTCTATACAAAATAATAAACCGTTGTGCAGGGATTTGCAGCGTTTTTGAAATTCCACGGTTCTGGGCAAAAACAACAACGTCCGATCACGTTTCAAGTTGGGTTATGCGCACGGGTGAAGAAAGCGCTTTATATTATTTTTAAATGAAAGTAGTTGTATGATTTTTTCAAAGATTCCTGTACTTCCTACGTCACCCATCTCGCCTGGGCGGGACACCCCTTGCCAATTGTGGCGTAGTAAGTGCTGGAAAAATCATGGAAAATAACTATTTATCGTAGGAGTCATAAATACAGGAGCGTGGCCGATTTACTCGTAGTATAATTATATGCGTTGCTAGAAACCAAGAAACTCGAGTTTGAAGGGCCCAAAATTGTCATCCCTCTCATATTCTGTGCAATGTATGGTCAGTTAGTAGGTAATTCATAAGTAGAGTTCATTGCTTCTCCAAAATGTCTTCAATACAACGGAAATGCTTAAGATTTTTCATTATTACCGTTCTCAGGAACGCTGTTCCCAAACGGATCGGCCGTTCTCACCCGTTAATCGATGCCAGGCTGTTTCGGAAAGTGTCGAAACGTTTGAATGATAACGTTATTCAACTGGGAAGCGACGTGAATAGGTGACTCGCAACATTGACGGACCTTGAGGGGCGCTATGTGAACAACTCTTCGCTCTGAGAAGTTTTTCGGGTTGGAGGTTGATTGAGATTTCCGACTGATGAATCGCCGATAAATCGTGACGCGAGTAATGGCGTGATCAGCCGTCGCCCTAACGAATTTCCACATCTCCCCTATCGGATAATATCTTCTGGTAAAGCAACGCTTTTTGCAGGCTGAATCAATTAAGCCACAGTACGGGATAAAACGAATGCGACAGAACTTGACCATCCTACGCCACAAATGTGGTCAGGACTAAAATATATTTCATAACACCGGAGAAATTCAAAAAATATCAAATCGAAAAACCGTGCCACCAAAGATAACGATCTCTGCTACAGTTATCTCTTAATGTTATCAACGCAATTTAAATTTTAAACTATGGTAATGTGGCGTCATGAAAAAAGGCTGTCAACCTGATGCAAAGCATTTTTTACCTCGTTAAATAATACTCTAACGTTACTGTTTAGATAATGGAATAGTTATTTGGAAGGAGTTTGTACTAATTTTGCTAATCCAGAATTTTGCAGGAATAAAGAAATCTGTTCATAGGTACTATAACCGAATTCCTTCTTCCGACTTCAAACAAGGAGGAGGTTCTCAGTTCGACCTGTATTTATGTTCTTTTAGCGAATTATCGAAGAAAATGAAGCTATTGCAATGGGTCCAAAATTTTCAGAACGTGATTTTCTGACCTTTTATACTCATTTTACGCCTACACACGTATAAAACGCTGACCCAAGATAAAATTTAGGTAAATAATGCATTTTGAAATTAAAAATTTGGCATTATCTATTATTTATGTGCCTAGGTATGTAATTTTCAGTTCGTTTGAAGTAAATGTAACTTCAGCAGTAGGCGCCTAGGTTCTGAAGTATTTTGAGTTCGTATTACAGTAGAAATCGCTTATAGTGATCGAATTGGGACCGACCGGAAACAATCACTATACGCGACCAATCTCTATAAGCGACGTCTACTGTATAATACCTATACTTTGTAGTGATTAGCCATTTTCACCGATATTAGCGAATGTGCCCCCCCCGAACTGACCTAATTTTGATTATTAAAAAAAAAGGAAATCTTCATTAAAGCCTATAGGTAGTCAATCGTTCAATAGGAACCACTTTTGGTGAATATATACAATTTTTAGGAGATATCAGCCATTTTTACCTTTTTTGCCGAGTTTTAACACCCAAAAACTCAAAAACTGATCACCATAACCGACCTTTTGATCACCATAACAGGCCAATTCACTGTGAGTTTACATACAGCCGATCGGGACCTCACTGTTTCTATCCTTATATCCGGCTTATTCCTTTAACCGCCTTTCAAGTAAGCGACTTCTACTGTATTTATAGTATTAACTCGTCTGACCTGTTTCATCTTTTCTGCCAGCCTCCTCTTTTCGATTTTTTAAAATTCATCCCTAGATTTTAACAAAAACTTATATGTCTTAGTCTGGAGTGAAACTTTGGAGTGGAACATAAACAAATATATTTGTTTATGTTTCACTCCAGACGATCCTTGGGATCATGATAAAAATTCTAATTTCGACAAAAATTTCGTGTTGCCAAACAAAAGATGAGCGCTTTTCAAAAATTCTAAGTTTAGAGTTAGTTCTGAGTTTAGTACCCATATACTCATATTATGATACTGTGAGGAAATGGGAACTAGATCGACTGATTGACTGTAAATTTATTATTTCCGAGCATGTCCCTATCAGTTTTTTTTTAAAGTGAAAATTCCTCGATTTCCAGCAATCGGACAATATGAACCTCCGTTTCGCCAGTCATGTAACCGATCAAATTATGTGGATGGAATCGCGTGAAAAAATGTATTATCAATTTAAATGGGCGGAATTACGTGAAAAAAAGTATTATCAATTTACATGGGCGGAATCACGTGAAAAAATTTATTATCAATTTATTGAAGTATGCTCGCAAACTGTCCACGAAGTTCGTCTCTGAGAAAAATCAACTTATTGCTTGCCGGTTTCGGTGATGGGATCGCTCCACGAGAAAACCAAATGAAAAACTCACCCAATCCATTACACTAAAATCCTTTAAAACCACACGACCACCCATTAGATGATGTACCTCTGCTAACCTTTATCTCGTGAAGGGTCACGGACGTTGATTGGATTACCTGCGCAAATAACCTTTCCAACTTCGATGGCGTGCGGTTTCCTTTGTTCCGAAAAAACTAAAACCCCTTGTAATTTCATGCCGTTTGCTTGGTTTCCATGATTATGAGGTAAGAACTCGCACGAAATCAGTACGTAACCCAGAAGGCGCGCAATCAAATAACACAATCATGTTACACTGTTCCTTCTATAACTGTAATTCGACAACCAGAAGTTGCTGTATTAATTTATACATCACTTACCGTCACCAAAAACCTGCATTAAATAGGAAAGCACTTGGAGATTTTGATTACCTGCGTTACTTTAGTATTATCCAGTATTGATATGATACCTTTGTAAGTCCTGTGATCCTCCTGTTTTCTATAATCTACAGGTTTGGCACTGGTGTACGCCGAATGGAGCCATGTACAGCTTTTTGTGCCCGAACGGAACAGTTTTCAACCAAGCTGTACGAGTCTGCGATTGGTGGTTCAATGTCGACTGCCCGGATTCTCCAAATAAGTGAGCTGCCACCATAATTGTTTAGAAGTTATTGGTTTTGGTTTATTATTCTGTGAATAATAGACCTATGTATTCGCTCAGCAAAAAATTTTTATAACACCCCCTCAAAATTTTTTCTTTTCCGTTTCAAGGTACGTAGATTCCAAAAACGCTGCAAAGTCCTTGTCACATGGGTTTATTATTCCATTGGACATACCTACCTACAGAGATGTTGGCTGTTTATTTATTGTTTCTTTCATAATAAAATAATTGAAATAGCTATCTCTGGTGGTTTCCACCAATTTTGGCCCCCAAAACTCGAATAAACTACGCTCCTTTTTTTTAAATAAATTACCTCTGATCATTGATAGTACCATTTAATCGTCTTGATCCACCTGTTGACACTTTTTCCAGTTTTATTATACAAATTGATGGTGATTTCAAACGATTTCCCAGGTTTTTGACTCATAAAAAATCATTTTCGGGAGCTGAACATCTGGTAGAACCTCAATTTTCTATTCTTTGGTCAAAATCGACTTCATATTCGGTCTTCTCGTCCCCAAAAACATGAAAAACGATACCTTAAAAGCTCATGTTACCAACATGTTGCTAAAACGCAAAAAGTACCTATTTTTATACACATTTTCACTCATAACACCCCTGGGTATATTCCGATCGGGCTGAAAAGTTTCGGGACACAACTAGGGCCCAAATGGAGCATGTGTGCGAAAGAACGAATTTTTTAGACCGAAAATGAAGCCTGTACACGTGATACGGCGGACGGCGGACGGCGGACGGCGGACGGCGTACGGCGGACGGCGTACGGCGGACGGACATTGCATTTTTGGAATCTACGTACCTTGAAACGGAAAAGAAAAAATTTTGAGGGGGTGTTATAAAAATTTTTTGCTGAGCGATTACATTGGTGTATTATTCACAGAATAATAAACCAAAATGCAATGTCCGTCCGCCGTCCACCGTATCACGTGTACAGGCTTCATTTTCGGTCTAAAAAATTCGTTCTTTCGCACACATGCTCCATTTGGGCCCTAGTTGTGTCCCGAAACTTTTCAGCCAGATCGGAATATACCCAGGGGTGTTATGAGTGAAAATGTGTATAAAAATAGGTACTTTTTGCGTTTTAGCAACATGTTGGTAACATGAGCTTTTAAGGTATCGTTTTTCATGTTTTTGGGGACGAGAAGACCGAATATGAAGTCGATTTTGACCAAAGAATAGAAAATTGAGGTTCTACCAGATGTTCAGCTCCCGAAATTGATTTTTTATGAGTCAAAAACCTGGGAAATCGTTTGAAATCACCATCAATTTGTATAATAACACTGGAAAAAGTGTCAACAGGTGGATCAAGACGATTAAATGGCACTACCAATGATCAGAGATAATTTATTTAAAAAAAAGGAGCGTAGTTTATTCGAGTTTTGGGGGCCAAAATTGGTGGAAACCACCAGAGATAGCTATTTCAATTATTTTATATGAAAGAAACAATAAATAAACAGCCAACATCTCTGTAGGTAGGTATGTCCAATGGAATAATAAACCCATGTGACAAGGACTTTGCAGCGTTTTTTCTAGGCCGTAGTATAAAACCCGTACCTAGAACCAAACCCCCTAGCTACGTCAAAACATTTTTCAGTGGATAAGAATAGGTGAATATACTTTTATGCCCTTACTATATAATATAATATTATCAACGTAACCCCAATAATACCATACTGGCGACGCACGGATCATTCAGCTAGTTAATACTACGAGGAAGAATGTCGACACAGAAGTACAGAATTCGTTATATAATGCTCAGCTTCATTGAATAAAAACCTATGAGCAGAGTGAGGCCCATAAATAATGTGGGAATATAACAATATCTGACAAGAAGAATATTTTATCGGTCACGCGTTTTAAACGGGATTCAACCCATATTTCAAGGCACTGTTTGGTTTCCGCGCATGCAACTAGTTCTTTTAATATTAAATTTCCTTCTTACGTAACTTTTATGGGATTTTGAGAGTAGCCAGTCGATGAAAAGGGTTGCAACACTGTGTTAGCTATCACCCTGAAACCATCAACCCCTCCGAACGATCATCCCACGGTGAAATGCAGTAATCGATTCGGGCGATCGTAAAAAACTGTGATTACGCGGAGGAACGACGCAAGAGCTATTAAAATTCACGATGTTTTGATTAGCGAATGATAATTAAAAGCCAACGGACAATCGTGTTTTTTACAGCGAATTCCATGCCTTGGCATTGTTTTGTACCAAGCACCATCGTTTTGTACCTATGTCCATCAATTTCTAACAGTCAATTTTGTACCTATCTTCCTGTCCAAACTGCCGTTAAATGAGCGTTACCCATGGCTCTGAAAAATGAGTTTTTTTTTTTAAAGATGAAATTGGATTCCATCCTGAGAATTTTGGTACCAACCGCACTGTCCTACGATGAATAGTTTTAATTATATGATTTTTTTTTCAGTTTTCCAGCACTAGTGACGTCACACTTGGCAGGGGGGTGTTCCAGATGGGAGGGGTGCAATGAGGTCACTGGTGTAGAAAATTTTGAAAAATCGTAGAACAAAAACTGCTTACTTATTGTAGGAAATTGCGGTTGGTGTCAAAATTCTCAGGGTGGAACTTTCATTGAAAAAATAAATAAATAAAGTTAACGCGTGGGTAGTAAAGGCTCATTCAGTGGGATAAGCCCCTATTTGACCATTAACACTGGTTAGGTAGGTAGGTATCTAATACTTATTTATTTATTTATTTATTTACGGGCAAGCCCAATTACATGGTGAAATTACAAAATAGATGAATCAAGAAATAAAAATAAAAAAGATTTTGAAAATGATACTTGATGAAAACAATAGGTACTGCAGGTTAATAACTTATTAATAAAATGAATAAATGTCCATGTTCAATATTAATTACAAAAAACTACTTACAGCAGTACCGCCAAGTATATGAGGTTTGACAAAAATTCGTTTATCGCTCACAATTTTTTGCATTGGTAGGGTGTAGTTCTGCTGGTGGCTATACCGTGGGTACTCAATCGAAATATTATTTTTTCAGATATTCTATCAACGAAGACCTGTACAAGGACGCTCAAGGGAATCTGATTGTATAAAAATCACAGTTTCTCCAAAATCACTGCAGTTACCAGCAGGGACGTCCGTTGGATCGCCCATCACCGATTTAACCATCCTAATTTGTTACTATGGATATGTAACTACCTTTTTCTTTCAATGAAAAGTCCGTGAACTACGTCCAATATAAAACGAGGTTTTCGTAACTCACGAACCACAACAAACTATAATCATTGCAAGCAGTATATTGGTACCTAACCATGTACACAATGTTGAAGGGTTTTACAGCAACTGAAATTAAAAAGCCTCAACTATTTTCTAGAATACGCCGTCGATTTATTATCAGGTTATCAGGAGGTTTAATGATTGAAACCAGATCAAAATTGAATACGCTTTTGTGACGTTTTTTATTATTTTAGATTTAAGTCCTGCTATACTATCATTGTAAGTTGCTACTAGCTTCATTGTAAGTATTTGATAATAACAATGTTGAGCTCGGTTAAAATGTAGAGGTATGTAAATAATTTTACATTCTTACAGTTTGTTGTCCGAAGGTAGCAGGTACATTATAATGGTGATCAGTAGGTTAATGATCAAGCAGAACAGGATTTAAGTACAATATAGTATCCCAGAATGTACAATTTTATCACTTAGGTACATTAACATGTAATATAGTATACTTATTTAACAAGAATTCAAAAATGAATACATATCGTTCCCTCTGTTATCCCCACAACCCACAAACCATAAAATTTGATGAAGTTTTGGTCCGTACGATTTAAATAAAGTAGAATAAATTTTATGCACTTACCTACTACCATTTACTTACATCCTCATTGATGCCAAATTTTTTTTAATGATCTTTTTCCAATCTGGTATCTATATAAAACTGCTCATGTGTACCTCATTATAGTAATTTTTACGTTAACATATACCTACCTACATATTATGTATATCAACTCATTGTAGGTAATCCTTAAATTCGTTCCTTAAATGTTCAGCTGTACTTCATTTTGAATTACAATCTTACTTACATACTTTTATTTACAGGTACATATAGTATGTTTTGAGGAACCCATGCTCGTATAGCAACATTAAAACACAAATGTAATTACCGCTTAAAGAAATAGTTTCTTTGGCAGATAAGAACGTGAATATTATTTATTGAAATAGTTGTTAGCTTGTATTTTTTTAAACTATTTTTTACACTTGTTCAAGGAAGCCCAAATGCTCCTGTTGTACCTATTTATATTTTGTAAAATACATGTAAATGAAATCTCTGCTAAGTTTGTTCTACATATTCATTGCCCCATTGAATTATTCAAAAAATACGAGGGGGACTAAAAATAATATCTCTAACGAGCCAGGATTCACCTATTTGGGATCTAATTGATTGAAACCATAAATTGCCTGGGCATGATGAAATGATCCTGATTTTTGCTGGTTTTAAAATCATGCTACGAGAATACGAGTATATCCCAGTAATGAAAACGTGCACCCATTAGCGCTTAATGATGTGCTCCATCCATAAATTCCAGCCAAATTATATTTTCTAAATCATGACTAGGTAGTATGTATCTAGTAGTACCTAATATATTAGTTTTATTTTAACAAATTGGGAGGGTTAATCGTGGATTCTTTTTGCATTTTCATACCATATCACATCCACAAATGCTGCTCCAGCCTAAAGCGTAAACCCTACACTACCATCTTCACAAAGACCATCCCTTGCAATGAGGAACCAAATGATTACGGCTAGGAGGATTGCTCGCCCACAATATCAACCACAAGAACAGCTTCCTGGATTGAAATTTCCCTAACGGTTGATTGGTAGGGCCGTAACCGCAGGCTGATCCCAAATGAAATATTTCTTCTGGGTTACGTGAGAAATCAAGTCCACAAGGCAACAATACGTATCCACTGAGCCAAAGCAACTGGTCCTGAGAAAATTGTATCTACTAAAGTGTGGTTGAAAGGGAATCTTCACGTGTTCATAAATAGTATAATGGTAGGAAGTTTTAAACTAAGGGTCATTCTTTTGTTTCATCGACTGTCTTGACTGAAAAATCTGGGTTTGATCTCTCCGAGAAGGTGGCATATCAGGGGTATCAGATGAACAGATTTTGGCAGAAAGAGGTGGAATTAGGTAAGTGATAGCCCTCATCGCAACTTCCCTCCTTATATATCAATTATTTGGCCATGCTACACGGTGTTTCTTGCTGGAAACTGGCAAAAAGGGGGTTTAAGAGCGCTGATTCTGATGTAAAAATGCGACATTCTGGCACGCAGTAACTGTCCATAAATTTTATCCATTGAAATTGTTTATTCGCTATTTCTATGAAGTAAAACGTCCTTCTATTAAGGAGGAAAATGTCATTTTACCTACAGACAATTGATTACAGGAAAATGATTTACAATTTAATTTTAATGATCCCCATCGCGAACAAATATTTAGGTAGCTATGTAATAATGTGAACTAAACATCGAAAATACCAACTTCTCATCATGCTGACTGTTGACTGCTGCCGAAATCCGAAATTCATATTATGTTGATACTTTCAAGTGGTTATGGGCCCAGGCTGACCGACCTGTTTGAAAATATATCAGTTTTCAGTATTCAAGGTTTCGCTGACTGGACTACGCTGATGCAAAAACCAAGAAATCAACATCAGGGATTGTAGTCAAAATTTTGAGTGGGGGAATTATTTGATCGTCACATAAACAAAGGTCGGTCAGTCTGTCGACTAGTGAATCTGAATACGTAGCAGCTAGTCACTAAAAAGAGTGGAAGAGCTAATTTAAATAAAACGACTATGGAATGATGCAATTCCGTACTCTTCGTTGATCAAAGCGTGATTGGATTCATAAAAAAAACACGGAAATTTGTAAGCGTTCAAAGCATAAATATATAGATGTGTAACCACTTCATCAGGGAGAAGTATGAAGAAAAAATTTTCACTGTTGAATATGCGGAGACGCAGAACCAAATCGCAGACATCATGACAAAATTTTTGGCAAAGGAAAACGCTGCAAATTATTACACAACGGTGTATTATTCATCAGTATCCCCTTCTGCGTTGATCACTGTATTCAATACCTGTGGTCAATACCTACATACCCTCGTGTTCCGCTAAGGAAAGCCCTAGATCGAGCAGTGAGCCGGCGAGGCATCTCATTTCATAAAATGTTGTTAACCTTTGTTCAAATTAAAATAGTACTTATATCAATAAAATCTTGAATAACCATCATTCTTCTAGTGAAATAATATCTCAGAACAAACAACTCGACTTCATACAGCGATGCATGATTATAATCAGGTCTTCCCCAGCAATGATATCTTGGCCGGATTTATACCGTTCCATTCACGATCATGTTGACAAAGCTTTTCGGTGCAAACCAACGGCTGGATGTACAGAACTCCGGTTGGTCTAAAAAAAATGCTCAACTTCGAGATCAAGTTAAAACGCTGCAAAATCCTTGTCACATGGGTTTATCAAGAAATTCTGGAAATAAATTAATTGTTTCTTTCATGAGCAATAATTTAAATAGCTATTTTTTATGGTTTCCACCAATTTTGGACCCCAAAAACTCGAATTAGGCTCCTATTCTCGACAAATTACCTTTGATCATTGATAGTGTCATTTAATTGTCTTGATCCGCCTGTTGATACTACTTCTAGTGTTATTATACAAATTTATGGTGATTTCAGAAAGAAATTGTCTGAAATCACCATAAAATTGTAAATAAATTTCCCAGGTTTTTGACTCATAAAAAAAAGAATTTTGTGAGCTGAAACTTCGTTAGAACATCAATTTTCCACTCTTTGGTCATAATCGACTTCATATTCGATCTCCTCGTCCTAAAATACATGGAACATAAATCACAAGCTCATGTTACTAGAACACCAAAAAAAAACTATTTTTACAACCATTCTTCACCGATAAAACCTTCAGGTTTATTCCGATCGGGCTGCAAAGTTTCGGGATTCAACTAGAGCGGAAATGGAACCTGTTTGCGAAAGAACGAATTTTTTAGACCGAAAATAAAGGTGGAAAATAAAGTATGAAACGGTGGAAAGTGGACGGACATAACATTTTTGGAATCTACCCACCTTAAAACGTCAAAGAAAAAATTGTGAGGGGAAGTTATAAAAATTTTTTGCTGAGCGAATACATGTGTATTATTCACAGAATAATAAACGAAAAGTTCCGTGTTTGCTAAGAAAAGCTGGGGCTCATCACCATTGAGAAGTTTTTGTGAAGTCTCTGGTGCAGAAGTCAGAATGAAAGTGGGAGTAGGTACCGTTCTTATTAACTTGATGACTTCTACAGCTACCACCTACCGAAATCCAAAAATGCATTTGGTGATATTTTTGAGACCACACCTGCTACCCAGAAATGTCCGCATTCTCAATTATGTTCTTCTTCAAACAATACTTTTCTGATCATTTCATTTTCCCAATCTTCATTTTTGTCTATCAGTTCCACTACTTCGCTACAACTAATATTCTCAAGTTAGGTACTACCTACCAGCCATATTCAAATACCTTACTGGCTCCTTCCAAGATTACCTAATGCATTCATTCGGATTCTGCGATCCAAACCAAGCTTAATCATTTTCAAGTTAGGGAAAACTGCTACCCACCTGCCTATTATAATATAGGTACCTAATCCTACTGTAGGTAGGCACCTACTTATACTTAAATAATTATTATAAGCAGTGCGCACGACTACATTTTAAAACATGCTGCGAAGAAGCCCATAGGTCCTACCAAATACGACGCTATTCTGGTACCTGCAGTGCGGGAATGGCTGATTCGTAGGTTGGTAGGGCAGGAACAGGCTAAGTGGCTAAAATAATGTCACCGATTTTAAAAACAAATTGCACTCTGGGGGCAAATACGTAATTAGTTTTGTGCCCAAACGGCTGAGCCGATTTTCGATCTGGAAACTGTTTGTAAACCATAAATAAGTATAATTGATAAATGACATTTTTCCTTCATTTTTATTTATTGAATTGTTGTCCTAAATGTACGAGGTGCAGTAAGAGATTCCCGTCTTACTGCGGTTCTGTGATGTCTCTCAAGTCTCTACTTGGTACATATTTCTATTACCTACGAATTGAATATAAGCAAACTACCACTTTGTTATCGTTAGAATGTTTTAATTTTCAATAATAAAAAATGCTTTGTGCTCACTTTCCACAAAATTATGAACCCTCTGCTAATAGAATACTACCTCGACGATATCCCTCTCATAGGAACTAATTCTATAAAAGACCTTGGAATTATTTTAGATTCATCCTTAACTTTTAAAGAACATTTCAGTCACATAATTCCACGCTCCCTCAAACTACTTGGTTTTATTAATAGAATAACTAAAGGTTTCAAACAGATTCACACATTCGAATGCTGTTCATTTCACTCATCCGTAGCAAATACGAGGGTAGGAATACGATGTACAGCCTCTCAGAATTTGCACCTAATTTGGTACTGAGAAGTACATTACCAGGTATCTACATTGGGAGACCTAATGGTATCAAGCACTTTGAATCGGAATCTCGGAAGGTCACGCTGGATCTGCGAGATTCGCAAGTTGCGTTTTTCCATGCAGCATGCAGCGCTAGTGTTTTCGAATAGGGCGCTAACCCTTCCAGTATCCCCCTAACTTTTTATTATCCTTCAAATTTGTGAATGGTATTTCACTTAGGTTGGTACCACTGGCAGAATTTTTATTCATATGTCTGGAACTGATGATACCTAGTGTTATTGTATAACAGAGATTCATTCATACATATTGATATGTTTGAGTTTCCCAGGTATTACCAGAGAGTTTAATATCCATGTATCAAAACGCTGCAAATCCCTGCACAACGGTTTATTATTTTGTACAGAATACCCTTCTGTTACAGATCACAGCTCTCTGTATAGATAACCCGTCTATATAATATAATACGTACTATTCTATACATATTATGTAGATCGCAGACCCTCCGTAGGTTAGTACCTAACCCCGTACACGTTACTAGGTACCTACCTAAATCACGAGTTAAATGTTGCTAAAATAATTCTGCCGATGACAAACAGTACCTAACGAAAAGAAACACACATAATGAAGTTCTGAAAAGAAATTGTTGATGAGGAGTGAAAAAAGTTGCAAAAGTACCTACCAACAAACTCCAGCCCCTTCTACGTAGATGGTATAATGAACCGTTGTGTAATAATTTACCGTTGAGTAATGATTTACCGTAGTAATAATTGACCCATCAATAATACTTCAACGTTTGTTCAAGTGTCACTACCTACCAACAAACTCCAAAAGAGCCATCATTTTTCAGATGAAATAATATCACAGAACAACCAACTCGACTTCATACTCCGCCAATATAATCAGGTGCTCCCTAGCAATGATTTTATCTCCGCCAAATTTCCTATTGTGGGCGCGTCTCTGGTTACGAGATTTGGTATGAATTGTATACAATTTCATTCACACTGGAGTCGAAAATGCCTGTCTGTGCAAACTTCGGGGCCTTACTGTGAACGAACGGCTGGACGTACGATGCTCCGGATGGTCTTAAAAAACTCGCAAGTTCAAGAACTATTTAAAACCGTAAAAATATTTACGTAAAAAAATGGTATAGGCGTTTTGAAAATTTCAACCCCTATTTTGAACCCCTTAGAGATGACTCACAGTAACGCCGAGCTTCGAGGACCAACTAGACCCCGAACGGAACCTATAACCCGAATTTCATCAATTTTTTTTCATGGTAACTAAGAAAAGTGGCCCGTACGGCGGACAGACAGAAATATTTTTATTGCAGTTTTGGATTCTACATACCTTGAAACGTAAACCATCAAATTTTGAGGGGGGTAAGAATTTTTTTTTTCATGCTCGATTCCAATGGTTAATTATTGAAAATAATGAACCAAAATGGATAGAAAAAATTGAAGAAGCTCTTCAATCAAAAATGGTACCTACGTACCTACCAATTTTCAATAAATGCATCAAGAAAGTCGTAAGAATCTTACTTGCTCCAGCAGTTAGTTTGGATCTCTCATATCCATAGGGCCTTCCATGTGCTAGGTCGCTAAAATATTGGATTAATAGACTAATTTAATACAGACGTAGGTATTTCTAAAGGTACCTTCGTCATATTTCATTGTTGGATAGGTACCATGGAAGAAGGGAGAGTCCCTCCCTCTGTAAAGTACCTCCTTCAGGACAGGTACATTGGAACTGGATCATGGTAAGGCCCCTTTGAGCGTCATCTAGTGGGATTTCAAGAAACGACTCAGTGAACCGGTGGAACACGAGGTAGAGTGCGGCTGGTTGAAGGATTGTCCGACTGCCTTTCGCAACGAACGACTGCTCCTTATTGCAGAGTTCCTCCAGAGGTAAGTTGTAGAACTCGTCACTGTAAAATATTTCGTGCAGAATGTTTCACAGTACAGTACGGCAAATCATACAAAGTTTTAACGATATTATTGTAGGCATAGGTACATACATATTTTTATCACCACCTACCTTACACTATGTTTATTGGATGCCATTATTGAATCATGTTGAAATATTTCCTGTATTGTGAGCATTCATGTCTTCGATTCATTCTCATTATTGCAGTTTGAATGGAGGAATCCTAGTCATCATGGGGTTGCATCTGGTTTACATCAAAATTACATCTAATACCAACCATAGATACCTGTACCGTTCTGAACTAGGAACTAGGAAGAACTCTCTTGCCCCAAAATAATACCTAGTATGTATTCAGTTTGTGCGACATTGAACAACTTAAGTAAAACTTTTCGTAAACTGCGTCAGTACTACTTTACGAAGTGGTATTTTCTCTCAAATCCTGAAACCACAAAGATATTTGAGTTTTTATGTCAGGCAGAGTTGGTATCAGTCATGAAGAGCACGTCAGATGAGGATGATACTCGTACTGTCACACAATACGATACAATACGATTGTGGTATTCATACGATACCGCCCTACGTTATATTGTAATAAATTATTGAATGACATTTTCGTGATATCTACGTAAAATATGATAGTAATTGAGTACCTAAGTAGGTACATTTTAACTAAGTACCTATGTAATTTACAAAATTTACCGTTCATTACCAAGGTAGCAAGGTAGGTAGGTATGTACTAGAATAACACCGATTAGAATAACTAGTGTTGTGGCTAGTTTGGAGCATAATGATATGATAATCGAACCTGATAATGCCAAAAAATCATAGCTGTATTCAATAAAAAGGCAAACCGAAACACCTTCACGCCTTGCAGCATTGCTGGAAAAACATCTGCCGAATTTGACGTAGAAGTACGTCGAACATGATTATTATGTCCGGCTACTAAATCTGTCAATGTAGTCTGTAAAAGGTATTTTGTGACGACTCCGAGGTTCTGTTTAGCTTTTCTACATAATACAATTGTAAACCTGCAGAAACTATATATATTGCTCACAAACGATCATTGGCATTAATTTATAGTCGGAAATTTGATCACAGCGAGTTTTTGTCTGATGGATCGCCTCCCACTGTGGGGTCGTAGGCAGCAGATCTTGGCGTCCCGCGGCTGTTTCCCGTCCTGTTCCTGTCCTGTTCCCGCCTAGTGTGTGAGGACCTTTAGAGGGAAGTAATCCTCTTAGCCAAAACTGCCACTCCTGCACTCAACAGCTCCATCGAGTAGTCGATGTTATCTTGGATACCTTCGAGCAGAAGGAAATCTGTCATGCACTTTTTCTCGATACAGAGAAAGCCTTTGATCGAGTGTGGACACAAGGGCTACTGGCCATGCTTAAAGGGATCCTCACGGACTCATTCTATCGACTACTACAGTCATACCTACATAATCGGACCTTTAAAGTTAGAATAAACCAAACACTGTCTACCATTGCTCCCATTGGAGTAGGTGTTCCACAGGGGAGTGTATTGGGGCCAGTTCTGTACCTCTTATACACACATGACTTCCCGCAAGTAGATACAGTCACTACTGCCATGTTTGCGGACGATATAGCCTTGCTCTCAAGAGGTGCTTACCAACCGTCACTGGAAAACCTGCAGTTTCTTGCTGATGAGGTGACAACCTGGTGCCAAACATGGAAAATAAAGATGAATCCCACTAAATCCTGTGTCATGCAGTTTGCCCTTAAGCGTAACGCCCCAACCCCAACTATTACAATGAACGCTACACCTATCCCTTTCCACCACACAGTCAGATACCTTGGGCTACATCTCGACAGCAGGTTAACCTGGTACGAACATATAACCAACGTCTTAACCCGTGCAAGGCAACGCCTGAGGCAGCTGTATTTCCTACTTAATAAACAGTCAAATCTTCCACTCTACCTGAAGCGACAGATTTACCTCACTATCATTCGTCCAATTTGGCTCTATGGAGGTCAAATCTGGGGTGCGGCATGCAACAACACAATAAAACGGGTACAAACGTTCCAAAACCGAGCTCTCAGAATCATAACAGGAGCACCATGGTACATGAGAAACACTGCAATACATCGGGACCTCAACATCCCAGAGGTCGCCGATGTCCTCCCCATAGCATACCATCAACTCCATAGCTCGATGACCAACCATCATAACGAATTACTCACATGCATTACCTACTAACAATCCGCCACCACCCAGGGACCAACGAAGACTCAAACGCAAGAGGCCTCCGGATTTCCTTTGAATGACACTGATATTCATCATACAGCTAGCTACTATGAACTTGTTCCTATATTCACTCGTTAAACCTTGTTAACACATAAATTGTATTCATAACTCACTTAATATTTTTCTTTGACAACGCATAAATTTAGCAAGGGCTGTCACTGGGCAGTAACTTGCATCATGTTTACGAGGGCAACCTCTCTAATGTTCACTATTATGCTAAACTATACTGTAATATATAATTTATTACAATAACGTTATTATATTTAGAAAAAAAACGGGAAGTAATCTGAACCACCCATCGATGTGGACAGTGTGTGGTGAAACCGCGCAAAAATTTAAATGAGGTCCCAGATTTATATTTTAAAAATCCCTTAAATAAATCAAAATGTGCATTTAACTTGGCATCTTTCAAGCCACCAGAGATTGCAACTACCCCAGATTACCCCATTTGCAACACGGATGCTGAAAAGGACCTCGGAGACGAAAGCAGACACGTATAACAACTCGCAAATCCCCAAAAGGAACATTGACATCCTTTTTAATTAAATCTCAGACGAGTCCTGGAAGCCGATAGTAGTTCCAGTTCCGAAAGACTGGCGAGTGAAGCGTAAGAGTTGGCTGCCGTAAAGGCGAGATGAGGCAGTTGGTCGTTCACTGGCCACGATAATTGCTTTTTGAGCGCCAACGCACCAGCCGTTGCGTTTGCTCCCATTGCCGCTGGCTGCCCATCGAGGAAGCGGCTATTACTTCCTCTGTACTTCGCAATGAAGAAATGGTCTTGGGTTAGAGGAGCGATGGGGAGGGCTGATCACGTAAATCTCATCTCCTGCCCTGACTCCAAGGAGTTGATTATTCTGAATACTACGACAACCTGTAAAAGCGGATGCATTTGGAGACGTGTATAATTGCTGGCTTTGGCTGTTAGCCAACCACCATTGTGTAATTGTCGTCATAATACTGAAATATTTGAAAAGTCCGAGTCAAAATTACGGGAGAAGCACGAAAGGGGGAACGGGCTCCGAAACGCAACAGGTAAGGGTAAAATAGACAACACATTGAATGGTTCTGCCAACACATGAAAACGTTAGGGTAAAGAAAAACGTACACGTGAAACAGGAAACCCAAAGTCGTTTATTTTCAGATCAACCACATCCACCACGTATTATTTGTGTGTAGTATATCGAGGCAATTCCATTTTCAGTGGATTCTTTTAGTGGAATTTTTTCAGCACACAATTGGCTGGCGTCGGGGAAAAACCAGGCAAGTCGAATTTTTGTGAAAATAGAGATCTCTTCACTACAGGTTATTTTGCGTCATTTTTCGTTTGCGAGTATCAGCGTTTGTCTACGAGGCTCTTTAGAGCCAGCCAATAGAGAGCCTCGTAGACATACGCTGATACTCGCAAACGAAAAATGACGCAAAATAACCTGTAGTGAAGAGATCTCTATTTTCACAAAAATTCGACTTGCCTGGTTTTTCCCCGACGCCAGCCAATTTTTTAAAAGGAAAACTCAGCAGTAAAGATTTCCATTTAAAGCTTTTTCCACGATGTTTTTTGAAGGAATGTGTGGGGATTCATGCAAAAACCGTCGAACCTGTTTGGTCAGTAGGCTTTTATTGTAGATTTTGTTGCGACAAGAACCGTTAGGTCGAATCGGCACCAAAAGCAGGAAAGCCCTCGTCCTCCAGACTCCAATGTCGTCTGGCCACGTGACGGGGGTTGTAGCAATGGGATTTGCCAAGGTTTTCCTGCCACACCCCGCTGGGGTTCCAGTTCGTTGTGGAGATCACGGGACCGTTATTCTGGCGGTTTTGTGTCCTCTTGGGCAATAAAGAGCTGAGACGCTGGGAACAGAAACATGTAACGCAGTCTCCGAGTATTTGGTTAATGAGGAATTGGTGTATTACCAATTCATGGACCACAATATTATGTGCATGCACCGGATGATATATAGTTACCTAATATCTACCTTAGTAGTAGGTAGCTACAGGATAGGTCATGAGAGAGGGGATGGAGTATTACTAAATTACCATGTAATCAGTAAAGGGCAACGTATTTTTAAAAAAAGTCTGCCAATTCGAGTAGGCAGCAAAGCTTCCTCACTTGAATCTCATGAACGTATAGAATAGTTGGGTAGGTTCGTTTTGATACGGGACCATCTGCGATCCATCCTGCGTGTACCTTAAAATTTTAGCTCGCTACGACTGTTTTTCGCGTAGTTAGAAGCGTTACAATGAAATGGTCAACACTTAATGTTCAACCATGTGCAGACGAAATTTGCACTACTATTCCAATGAAATTGATATGGAACTATCGAAGTATTATTTCTGATCGACCATCTAAATCTGAACTCATTTCAACAATATTTAAGGTAGTTATGGGCATTTCAAGTATTTCACGTTTACGCATGCGTAGACTAAACGATTTCCATGATTTTGAAACGGGAACACCGGCGATTCAACCCGCGTGTACCCTCAAAATGTCAGCTCTGTACAACTATTTTTCGCGTAGTTAGAAGCGCTACAAAAAAATGGTCAACATTTCATGTTCGCGCATGCGCAGACGAATGTGACATTACGATTCCAATGAAATTCATTAGGAAGTATCAAAGTATTATTCCTAATCGACCCTCCAAGTTTGAACTCATTTCAACGATATTAGGGTAGCTATGGTCGTTCCAAGTAGTTAACGTTTGCGCATGCGCAGACGAAAGTTACGGTACTTTTTCAATGATTTCGGTACGGGACGATCTGTGACCCAACCCGCACCTACCCTCCAAATTTCAGTTCATTTCGACCATTATTTCGGGTAGTTATGGGCGTTACAAGGAATTACCACAGACAGACAGACATGGAACCAAAAATGTTCCCTGATATCTGAAACGCGAATGGAAGTGGAAATTTTCATTTTGGAGGACATAATTTTTTTAACTCTATCACCAGTCCTGCCTTCGGTAGTAAGGAAGCAAAAGTACGGGTTCTGAAAATAATGTTCGTAAGGATTTCTGTGATTCTTTTTGCTATCTGTTCTGCAAGTCAATCTACAGGGCGCTATGTCGATAAATTGGGACTGTTAACGAACTCGTATTTTGTTATATAACATTGTATTTACATGCACTATTCAGAAAAAAAATACAAAATTAGCTACTTTAAAATGCCTTTCTGAAACAATAGCTCAAGTAGGTAATGTATCTTGTTCAACGCAGCTCATCAGGCTCATCGAAAAGCATGGTCAAAAGGAAAAGAATCTTGTGGTATAAGACTGTGTACAGCTACCCACTACAAGTCAAGCCACCCATGTTAACAGGAATATTTTTTGTGATATTTGAATTGAAAGTATTTCCTGCAAAATAATTAGGTGGATATAGGTATGACATTATTATCACAAGGGATCGATTCTATTGGAGTTGAAACTTGTAACCAGGATCGGTTATAGGATCACACTTGCAGGCAAAATTTTATTTTTATTTCATTTTTTAATGGACCATCGCTAGGACATTGATTGCCATGAAATATTACCGTACCTACTTGGTAGCAGGGAAACCCGTTGTACTAAAAATATAACGGGCTCTAAAGCAGCAGGCGTCGAAGAGAAACCACGAAAAATTCGCCCTTGATCAGTTTCAAAAATTTCTGGATCGAAAATTCTGGGCTGGTGATTGTTGCTTTTTATTCCCCTTTTTCCGGTGTAAATTACGAACGGCCAATCCCACAGAAACCGTTCTGGTAACCACTGTTAGAATTGCTGCAAAAACATTATTTTGAACAAAATCTACTTCAGGCATGTCAAACTCAAATTTTCTCAAGGGCCAAATTCTTCTTTAAGAAGGGCTTCTTAAAGGTTGTGCGGGCCACAAGAAAATCACTAAACGGAATTATATCAAGTTTCCATATTAGACGTTTACAAGATATTTTACAGCAAAATGCAAGAAGAAAATAGGATCTTACCTATTATATTTTCCCTGACAGTAGACATATTTTTCGTTCCACCAAATTTTCCACGTTGGGAACAATATTGTTTGCTGCGGCCACTCTGAGAATCGAGCTTAGATGGCAGACTGTAAGCCTGGACCTTTCTGGAGACTTATTTCGTTTCATAACGGAGAAGAGTTGTTCACGTAGGTAGGTACTCCCAAACATAGAAATTATTTCAGCCGCGAAATGCCGAATTTTCGGGAACCGATGATGAGACAAAAATGTATAAAATGCGGGTGTGCCTATTTCGAGAAACTTGTGTTTCAGGACTGCAGTTCAATCACCTCCATTTGTAAATGATAGGGCACTTTTTCCGCGTTAGCGGAAAAGGGAGCACAAAAAGGGGCTAGGTCATCTTCAACACGTTTCACATCTTCAAACCTTCTGTCAAATTCTATCCTTTCTGAACTCCCTTCTCCCTTCGCCTTCACAACTTCTTTTACTTTTTCATGACATTGTAGGGTGGGCCGCATTGCACTGATTGCTAGCACCGACTCGTGGGCCGCACGTTTGACATGCCTGATCTACTTTAAACGGAATCGGAGGCGAAAATTGGTACACGTACCAAGACTTAGTTACCTACCACATGTTTACCCGGATGACGGTTGCGGTGTGCCGCTTTGAGGATGATGTACAGTGAGCATCGGAAAATCAAGGTGCCCTACGCTACATTGTGCGCCGGCCGTTATGCTAGGAATCCAACAATATGTACAGGAGCGAGAAAATCGGTCCAGTAGTTAGACGGAGAAGACGTACAAACAATATGCTTCGCGTTTTATCTAATAAAGGACGATGAAAAAAACGCTGCAAATCCCTGCACAACGGTTTATTATTTTGTACAGAATACCCTTCTGTTACAGATCACAGCTGTCTGTATGGATAACCCGTCTATACAATATAATATGTACTATTCTATACATATTATGTAGAGCACAGATCTTCTGTAGGTTAGTACCTAACCCCGTACTCGCTACTAGGTACCTACCTAAATCACGAGTTAAATGTTACTAAAATAATACAGCCGATGACAAACAGTAACTAAAACGGCAAAAAGAAACGCAAATAATGAAGTTTTAAAGAAAAATTGTTGATGTGGAGTGAAATAGATGCCCCTTCGGCGTAGATCACTGTTTTCTGTGGTCAATACCTATAATGAACCGTTGTGTAATAACTTGCCCATCAATAATACTTCAACGGGTGTTCAAGTTGCAAAAGTACCGATCAACAAAATCCAGCCCCTTTTTGGTACATGAACCGTTGTGTAATAATTTGCCGTTGTGTATTAATTTACCGTTGTGTAATAATTTACCGTTGTGTAATAATTTGCCGTTGTGTAATAATTTACCCATCAATAATACTTCAACGTTTGTTCAAGTTTCACAAGTACTTACCTACCAACAAAATCCAATAGTCCATCACTTATCAAATGAAATAATATCGCAGAACAACCAACTCGACTTCTGATTATAATCAGGTGATCCGTAGTGATGATATCCCGGCCGGATTTATACCGTTTGATTCACGAACGTGTTGACGAAGCTTTTTGGTGCACACGAACGGCTGGACGTACAATGCTCCGGGTGGCCTCAAAAAATTGTTTAGCTCAAGACAAATTTGATAACGTAAAAAAAAACCATACCCTTCAATCGAAAGTTTTCGAGATACGGCGTTCTGAAAATGTCAACCCTTACTTTGAACCCCTTAGAGATGACTGACAGTAACGCCGAGCTTCGAGGACCACTAGACCCCGAACGGAACCTATAACCCGAATTTCATCAATTTTGTTTCATGGTAACTAAGAAAAGCGGCCAGTACGGCGAACGGCGTACGGCGGACAGACAGAAATATTTTTATTGCATTTTCGGATTCTACGTTACCTTGAAACGTAAACCATCAAATTTTGAGGGGGGGTTAGAATTTTTTTTTCTTGCTCGATTCCAATGGTTCATTATTGAAAATAATAAACCAAAAAGTAAATTACTGCCAGTTCACACTGGGGCTTTTCGTCCGACTGCCCTGCTATTAAAAAAAAAAATTTTATAAAATAATATTTTTAAATAATAAAAAAATATTTTTATAAAATATTTTTATAAAATAATATTTTTAAAAATAAAAAAATATTTATAAAAAAAATTATTTTTATAGCAATATTTACTTAGGCATGTAACCTTAATTTATTATGATCCCAACTTTAGAAATTCATCGAAATTGTTTGGACAGCTCTTGGAAGTGATAAGGAAGCTCAAGGCCTACCTTATTCAACAAGCTCTAGGTACCTGCGTTTCAACAACAACAAAATCCCACGGAGTTCGACAATGAGTGACTACATAATTAGATTTCATAATCAAATCTAAAGTATAACCGGTGTCAATATGCCATTGGAAAGTAGCTCCTATAAAATGCCACATTAGGTAAAACACTACTGGAGCGAAAGTTATTTCTACCGTTATATAAACTATCGAACTACAGACTACCCGACCCTATGGCGACACAGTATATTCATCGAAACGGTCCACTATACGTAGAATATACTATATTAAAATAGCTAACACTTGTACCTCAAATACCTTGTACATATAGTGTATCATGTGTATATACAGTGAAAGCTCGATAAGTGAAACCTTGTTAAGTCCTTGTTAACCTCTAACTGCAAATGAAAGCCTGTTCCATTCAGCTCATTTTACATTGAATTTTATCTCAGAAATGCTCTTTTTAAATGGTTTTATATTCTCTTTTAGACTCTGTTTATGATAGTCTCTCCTTTTTCACCACAAAGCCAATATCCATTGGAAAGTTATTTGGTTGGGTGAGTCGTGAGTGTTGAAAAGGCACCTCTGGAGTCAGTCGTTTCTTAGCCAGTCGCTGATTTGAGGTGAGTCGAGCTAATTTTTGTGTGTATTTTCTGGTACTATTTTTCTTTCCCACAATCACTGTGTGCTGATTTTCCATGTTTGGGACCTTCAGATTTGATTTTCGTGGTTTATTTCGCCCGGGAAACTATTTTTAACCTGTTTCTGTGAATGAATGATAGGTACTGGTTACATGAAAACAAGCAAGTCCCCAGTGGCATTCGCAAAGTATAAAAATAGAAATACTGGTACATTTTGAAAATTTCAAAGTTTCAAATTTTTGGAGGACTATTTTAGGTGTTGGAGACTTGAAAACTCACTGCTTTTGCTCAGTACTTCCATCAATCAGACCAATATTATAATAGTTTATGGTACTGGTGCCAGAAGGTGTATCTTATTGATGTCACCCGATTTTTGCCCTGTATAACTGATGAAAAAAAAGGTCTCGAAAATAATCAACTATAATTACAGGGAAAATAATTTCGTCATGTTACTGGTTTCATTGCGTTCTTAATGAGTCGGAGCCTAAGTTACGACTCCCCAAATGCTTCTGGGATGAAAACTGACCACAGCATAATAAGAAAATGTGAAATCTCCACAACATACTGGTGCCACCACCCTACTCTTTTTAAAAGATAAAGCATGATCTAATCTAGAGTAGGTACTTTAGTATTGTTATACATTATTAGTGAATTATTTTTAGTAGTGGTTGCTATTCAGGGGTAACTAATTGCTACCTGATCCAATTTCATAAGATATAATTCATTCGTATTCTCGCCTTGAACCTGAGTATTGTCACATAAACTGTCACAGTGGCGACGAGGATGCCTAGAGCACATAGAAGAGGATCTGGTTCTTCAACAGGAGTGGGGGACGAAGGCGAAGCTCCTCCTCAGGATAAGGGAAACAAACTTGAAATCTCTTGAAAACAAACTTTTGATATAATATAAGGTTTTCATTCGACCAATATGGACCTACGCACTTCCAGTCTATGGTACATGCTCCAAGTCAGTCTTTCGCCAACTGGAACAGCACCAGAACCGAACCTTGCAACATAAAGTCCTCCATACGCCTCCTTACGTTCGAAACGCCACAATTTATGACGACTTCGGCCTTCCAAATCCGTCAGACACGCTTCAGGAATCAATGAGAAGATTCGCTGTCGCAAATATGAACCACAACAATAGTGCTGCCAAAGAGGGATTCAATTCACCCGTGAACAGGCGACTCCGTACTCCACGACATATTTTGGACTTTTTAGATCTGTAATTAACCAAGGCCTGTAATCTGTAATTAATTAGTAACAATGAAATACTCTTTGCCATTAAATACGGACCCATCCATGTGTGGGGATGTAGTTGAAATGATTTGAATGGACAGTGCGTGAAATTATCATGAAGGTGTATTACTGTTGTAATGGTCTTCAATTAATAATAACAAAAAAAAGGATAATGGAATATGACCGAAGGTGAACATTGGGCTTTTTGACCCTGAAGTGGAAGCAGTATTACTTGCCATACTTAGAGCTCGAGTTAAAAATAGCTCGAGTGCAAGAATATGAAAACAGGAGAGACTTGTTGTTGACGAAAGTAAGATTTCAAACATTTCGCATGCTTATCGATCATTTCCGACCTCGGGAAGTGAGCGAAACCTAATACGACGAGCTGATAAGAGTTATCTATATACGGGAAAATACTGCTAAGGAAAAGAGCCGAGGATGAAGATGTGAGGAGATATATCAATGAACTGAGGGATCTGGCGGGAAGATGCGAGTACGGCTCGTCATTGGCAGAAAGAGTTTGAAATCATCAAGTTGTCGTGGGCATCAGTGATAAGGACTGGTAATATGAATTCCTCAAGGCGTTCCCGGGAGATTGTCGTACTAGGGACCATTAGCTGTGAAGCTGGGACAGGGGCGGAAGGAGCAGAAATGTTAGCTAGTATGACGGGAAGGCCTGTCCACATCAACAAAACTAGAAGTCAGAAGGGATGACAAATTCGTGTGAGGGGAATACAGTATACCTCATACAGGTCCTAGACAAACAGTTAGGTATGCGGTACACACGTATTTCAAGATATTTGGAAGTGGTAGAGGGGTTCATAATGATATCACCTAAAAGTGCAATCGGAGTGTTGTCCCCTTGTTTAAATCTATTAAATCTATTAAATCTATTATCTCAACCAAATATTTTAGCAAATTGTTTTATCTGCAATTGGAAGGGCCATTTTAGATTTAGGATTTAATCAATATCACCTCTGAAACGTCCAGTCAACTGATTTGTCAGTTGTCTTATATTCAAGCAAGATAGCTGCCAATAGTATGAGACGTCCTTATGTATTTGATCTGGTCACAAGAGGACAACACTCAGCCGAAAATGAAAAGAGCCACATTCAAATCCGTGTCAGACCATCCTGAATCCAAATCCGTGAAAAAAAACCTTAGGTGTATGTATGTGTGCGCATGCGTGCGTGCGTGACAGAATCTTGTGTGCCTTGCGTTGCCAGAATTTCGAAATTTACTCCATGCCGAAAAAACGTAGGTTTTCGACAAAATCGTCAGAAATCACTCTTGACAGGATTTAGTCTAGTTGTGCCCTACGTAGCCGGAATTTCGAAATTTATTTCTATGGGGGGGGGGGGGGGAGAACGCGGGACTTGCTGCAAATCTTGTGTCCGCTACCCGACATAGGTGTATAAGAAACAATAGGTAGGTAGCAACCTAATCTTAGATCAGTCAATCACTTTATTCACAATATATTTTGGGCATTGTTATGATGATAACATCACCTACCTAATATAAGTAGTCTGACTGTATTTAGGTAGTTTGACTTTACCTAATACAGGTTAGTCAAACATGTACGTTAGCTGTTCATATTGCGTCAGTCCAGAAATTTTATAGGTAATTAAATTGCACAGTTAATTCATCATCATCATATAATAGCAGTTGCTCGCATATACTTCCAGACGATCTGCAAATGAGTGAGTGATCTATTCAACACCATAAGGGGCGTCCACTGTAATGCATGCATTACTCTACGGGGATGTTTTAATTTGACAAACGTTATACTTAATGAATAACAACAAATTATTAGTCACACAAGTGTTGAATCTACCGCATATTTATGAAATTTGATCCGGCTGGCTCCAGTACTCGATTTAGGGTTGGCTCCCTGTGGGGAAGCACGAAGATAGGTATTGGCCGCAGAAAACAGTGATTTACGGAAAAGGGGCATCAGTACAGGTAAGTAATAAACAGTTGTATAATAATTTGCAGTGTTCTTTCTTGGCAATCTTGAACGCAGTTTTCACCCGACCGTTCGCCAGTATTCACCCTACCATCATATTTATATTATTATGTGGTAAAATCGGGTTTTTTAATCTTCATAATCATAGAGAATATTGACACTTTTACTGAGTTTAAAAAAAAACGTATCATACTGTTTTTCGGCCGCGGTCTTGAGTTATTGTGTTTCGCCGGCTTTCTACTGTACGTCGTAACCAATTTTTCAGCTACTCCTCAGCCCAATAGGAAGGGGGCTCTCCTTTTCTTGAAGCCAAACGAACCTACTGCTGGGAATCCAGGTAGGTATTCTCAATGCTCAATAGAATAATGATTCCGATTAGAATACATCGTCATGTAACAACACATTTACCAGAACTCACTCACCAAAACTGAACTAACTTACTCATTAAAAATGAAATGGTTCGCTTCGAATAATAAATTAACAATTAAATTTATTCTAGAACCATTGTAAACTTCATACAAGATTCGAAGAAAAATTCAATAGTTTATTTTTTGAAAATAGACAATTTTGACCAATATGTTCAACTACTAGGTTTCAATATTGACAGATTGGTACAGTGTATTTATTTCGTACCTACCAACTGTAAAAAATCGTCACTTAATTTGATAGATCGTTGATTGAAGCTGATAAATGGATGGTTTACTTTAATTACACAAAGATGAATAAAATACTGGACAATTAAGTGCCGGTCGAATAATACTAAATGTAGGTAGGTACCTACATTTAGCTCTCACTGTACATGACTAGATACTTACTGTTCTGCTTCATCAAACAATGGTTCAGTTTGAATGGATTTCTAATTGGTTTATTACATCAAGATCGAATGGGGGGTTAGCAAACAGCTATTGGAAGGTTCTAATGAGCTCTTTTCAAATATTACGAAAACGGTCAGCTTCAATGGTTTCCTTTCGTGGTTGGTAGCTAATTTTGGACTAGTCACCCAACCATTAGTTCTTTCAGTTCATTCATAGCTCCTTTTATTCAGCCAACAACAAGTTTGCGGCAAGATGAACCTGACTCAATGAAGAGATGAATGCTCGGTTGGGACAATTAGCTATTATGATCTTTGCGGGACAGGTGGCACCCTAAACCCAACAATCTTATTCAGGTATAAGGATGATGAGAACGTCAGTTCGATAATGACGATCGCTTATTTGGTCTTGAAGAGAAATTTGATTGCGTATAAAATGTCAAGATGATACTTGAAGCTGTTTAGTCCGTTCACCCGAATATTAGAACTTCAGTAACCGTAGAGTTTGAATTTAAAAGAAAACGCTGCAAATTATTACACAACGGTTTATTATGTTCCTGTATAAGATGCCCCTTCTGCGCAGATAGTATAATAAACCGTTGTGTAATAATTTATCGTTGTGTAATAATTTACACAATAATACTTCAACGTTCGTTCAAGCTGCAAAAGTACCTATCAACAAAATCCAAAAGATCCATCATTTTTCAGAGAAATATCACAGAACGACCAACTCGACTTCATACAGCCGTCCGTGATTATAATCAGGTGCTCCCTAGTGATGATATCTGGGCCGGATCTGTACCGTGCTCCGGGTGGTCTCGAAAAATTCTTTAGTTCAAGATGAATTTAAAAACGTTAAAAAACCATACCCTTCTACTGAAAGTTTTCGAGCTACGGCATTCTGAAAATTTCAATCCAATTTTACACAGTTTAGAGATGACTGATAGTAACGCCGAGCTTCGCGGACTAAACCCCAAACGGGACCTACTAACCAAGTTTAATTAATTTTGGTTCATGGTAACTAAGTAAAGTGCGAAGTATGGCGTACGCCGGACAGACAGAAATTTTAGTTTATTATTTTCAATAATGAACCTTTGGAATCGAGCATTAAAAAAAATTTAACCCCCCACCCCCCAAATTTGATGGTTTCCGTTTCAAGGTATGCAGAATCCGAAAATGCAATTAAAAAAATTCTGTCTGTACGCCGTACTTTTCTTAGTTATACTATGAACCAAAATGGAGGAAATTTGGTTTATATGTTCCATTTGGGGTCTAGTTGGTCCTCGAAGCTCGGCGTTAATTTCAGTCATCCCTAAGGGGTGAAAAATAGGGGTTGAACCATCTCGAATTTTTTTACGGTGGGAGTTTTTAAAACCACCCGGAGCATTGCACGTCCATCAGTTCGTTCACAGTAAGGCCCAGAAGTTTGCACCGACAGGCTTCAACAGGAGGGTGAATGAAATTGTATATATTCAGCCCAGATAACATTGCTAGGGACGCCGCATCAATTTGGAATTGGCCGGAGATGATCATTGCTAGGAAGCACCTGATTATATTCACGGAGTATGAAGTCGAGATGGTTGTTCTGCAATATTATTTCATTTGAAAAATGATGGCTCTTTTGGATTTTTTTAATAGGTACTTTTTAACTTGAATAAACGTTGTTTCATGAATAACAACAATATTATGAAACGTAAGTAATTCCCCGGCTGGCTCAATACTCGATTTAGGGCATCTACACAGGTAAATTATTACACAACGGTTTATTATACTATCTACGCAGAAGGGGCATCTATACAGGTAAATTATTACACAACGGTTTATTATTTACCTTATGCTTCACGAATAACTACAAAAAATTATGAATGATGAATTACTGAATTATTGAATCCCGCGCATTTGTATGAAACTCAAATTCCCGGGCCGGCTCCAGTACTTGATTTAGGGCTTTCCTGGAGGGAGCTCGAGGGTAGGTACTGACCACAGAAAACAGTGATCTACGCAGAAGGGGCATCTATACAGGGAAATAATAAACCGTTGTGTAATAATTTGCAGCGTTTTTCAAGACAGTTCCGAGATTTAATTCACAAACAAATCTGGCCCTCCTTCTATCTGTCTGGCTCGGTGTCTGTATGCTAGAGCTCAGCCTCTGTATAGACAGCTTGTATAGACTGAAGCTTGCAAAACTCCAATCCTTTGAACGAATGGTCACTCGGACCTACGTGCCGAAAGGGACCAATCGGTACGGTCCGAATGAGTTGCAAGGTTAAACGAAAGCCCCCGTTGTGCCCGTTTTAAAAAGATCATGCTCCACTTTCGATTGGTTAAGGTTTGGTAAAGTGCGTTGAGCAATCAGTAAAGTTACGCCTTTGGTCTCCGGCCAAAAACTTTCTTAGTTGGTTCACCCACCGTCTGAAACCAAATGGGCCGCCAAGGAATTTCGGCGATACCATGAAAACAACAAGCGCCTATAGCGTCTAGGGTCGTTTTCCCGATCTCCACAGCTCATCTTATTTGATCTGACTATTGATCAGACAAGTGTGCATCCCAAATATATTTATGGTAGGCATGTGGTAAAAGTTTATCATTACGATGGTGCTATGAATTTGATATTTGAACTTGGGAAAAAAACCTAGTTCAGCAACATGATAGAATACAGACGAATACAGAACAGCAGATGGAATGGTAAAGTCTCTGCTCCCATAATTTTTGGCAACTCATTAAAAAAATTGGTAGAGAATCCTTAGAGAGTTGGCAAAAATACATCTATATGGGATCATTCAAAGAGGTATGTTGGGCGATGCAACTTTACATTCAGGGAGTTATATTATAGAAAAATATCAATAAAGTAGACGGAGGAATGTTGATAACCTAGAAATATTCGAAATACTTGTAATAACTCTAACTATCATGTTGACCAGACAGTCAGATTGATGGGACTGTTATCTGGACAAAAAGTCAATTTATTTAACAAGTGATTAAATTCCTTGGCTGGAAGTCAATTCGTGAGGAGTAGAATTCTCCTTCAAGCGAAGAAATTAACGAAATATAGAAGGACTGACGCAGCCATGCTCCATTGTCCAGGAACTAGTTCCTGTGAGCAGTTTCAGGTCACCTTCACGGAGCCAGGCCTTAGTGAAAATTATAATTTAAAATCGGGTTTAGAAGGTAAAAGGAATATTGCTTGCAATCCTGTAGGAGCTAATGTAACCGCCTTAAGTCTCCCACCTTTGGGCCGCTCTCTTGGAAGAAGTCTTGAGATGTCTGGAGGGAGAAGGCAAGGGCCCCCGCAAGAGTGAGAGTTGTCCAGCACCAGTCTGGGAGAGCTCCTAGTGTTGGTCATGTCATTTTCCGGAGTTTGCTATTGTCTATTGTGATTGATATTGGTAAAATTCCAATTTTCCGATTTTTCCCCGTTTTGTCTCACAATTCGTGGAGTGATCACAAGACTCTGGAAACAAGTCGGGAAATCGATTTCAAACTGGTGCAAAACGCGCGGTAGTGAGTCGACTCGATGCCTGTATGGTGCCCAACAGGGTTCACCTCTATATAGCTGCTGTCATCATCCAA
This sequence comes from Leptopterna dolabrata, assembly GCA_954871275.1. Classification (NCBI taxonomy): domain Eukaryota; kingdom Metazoa; phylum Arthropoda; class Insecta; order Hemiptera; family Miridae; genus Leptopterna; species Leptopterna dolabrata. The sequence continues at coordinate 8,604,323 of OX940983.1, read as the reverse complement.
AGTAAGTAATAGTCCACGCAGAATTACAGACACTAACTCGCTTTTCATTCTCTAATGACGCAATAGTCACAGAGCAGTGATAGTCTGGACCGAAAAACGAAACACTATACCTTCTGGATGCTCCCGAAGCTTTCAGTGCAGGGTACAGGTTTTCTCTCAACTCCGGCTGAACCATTTCAATTGAAAGTGGTCAGCTCTCTCAGAGCACTTCTTATCACTTTCCTATTGTTTCTTATCTCAGTGGTTTTGTGGAGATTTGGATCCATTTCCTCAATGTTGCCTAGCATCTGTACTATGCATTGCTTGCAACAGTTGGACCGTATGAATAATTATTTCTAACTCAAACACTTGAAAAGTCTTCTATAAATTCTTCCAACACCTGCCAACGAATGTCCCATGCATAGATTACTATTCACTGAAACTTTGCTGAAACTGCAACATTCAATCGATTTCGCACGTGTTTGATACAGTCAGCTACAATTTCATAGGTAGGTAGGCTTGTAGGTACCACCAGTTTTTTTGTTGTGAAATAGTGGGATTGAAAACTTGATACCTTCCTACAGGTTCTTGCTAAATCGCCTGTCCCCACCCCCATCAACATGTCCACCCCCCACCACGGGCTAGTTATGTTGAAATATTGACCTTACCAGCAGCCCCTTTCCTGATCAACAGGTCCTCGATCTTTGTACCCCAACTCTGTCATATAGCATGAACCAGTCTAAAATTTTTAAATTTTATTCGTATAATTTTGTTTTGCCTGTGATGTTGTATGTGGCTGGATGATTAAAGAAATGAATATTTGAAAAATAACAACCTTCAACATCCATTAGCTTCATGCAAAGGTTTTTCGGTTTATGATCTGCACTTTGATGGCTGTTTTGATATGGTGGTTTCCTATTGCAAATATATTTATGCATTAGGTTGATTTGATGATTGAATAATTTATTAATTAGCTTGATTCCTACCTATTCTACTTTACTTTCGCCATCATCGTCCTCCTATTTTGGAAGGTGGGTTGTGGCTCAACATAGGCTTGTAGCCCCCGTTAGAGGCGAGAACACAAGCAATCGGCGTTGAGCTCATCGTTAATGCCCTTTTGTAGCAAATCATTTCAACGATTTTGAGCCTTGTCAAACATTCAACTACACACAAACTCATAGGTATTTTTCTCCATGTGATTTTGTCTTTTAAAATTTGCATACTGGAAATTTTATTGCGGGGTGAGTCGAGGTTTGCGCTTTTCATAATCTATGGGAGGGGGTATAATATATTATATGATCATTATTGCTCACAATAGGCATGAAATTAGAACAAACAAACAAAAAATCAACATGAGCATGAATGTTTTATTCTTAATAAATTAGGCTCATTCAACCAGTGAGGCCACGAGCACCAAATTCGTGGATTGATTAATCGAATAGAATACGTTTATTGTACATAGGACAGATGTCGCTCATAGCGTACAATACAACATTAGTTCTCAGAACATAATAGGAGTTAAAGTGTTATAAAATGAGTGAATCAATCGGTAAAACTGTATCCCTGTTTTCTTAGTGACAGGAAACAGCTAAAATCATACGACGTGGTTTTATGAAGTCAATTTCCTCGTTCCAAGTTTCATCTAGACCTAGAGGATGGATGTTTTTGTTGGGAGTAACTTCATTAGAAAGTGACAATGTAATTAGGCACTAGCTCCATAGACAAAGGAAAATCGTAGGGTTTACCAGGGCCCATGAATGAACTGAAACCTATGAGAATTTCTTGAACCTATCTGTAGGCCAGTTCCCTACTGCCCCTTACATTGATGCACAGATTGCTGTAGAACTCGTTGTAGATACTTAAACGAAACTTCGGATTCCGGATAGGATACCATTTGGGAACCTACTCGTAGGTACGTATACCCCCATATAGTTGGTAGGTAGGAGTTTGCAGAGTGGTTTTTAGGGACGCTCCTTTGAAGCTTGGCGGACCCTATTGTTTTCTATTTCGGTTGGAAGGCGTCAACACTCAATGGAGAGAAAAAAACCGTTTCAACTAAAAATCCGTTTCAGACCATTCTAATACTGAATCCGTCGTAAATAACCCATAGGTGTATGTATGTCTGTGTGTGTTTATGTGCGCAAATTTTGCATCCGATGCCCAGCCCACAATTCTCCGCCGATTTGCGTGGTTCATTTTCTATACAATGAAGTTTTGGGTCTAGTTGTGTATTACTTCGCCGAAATTTCGAAATTCACTTCATGAGTGGGGGTAATGGAGGGGGTGGTTTTGAAAAAATCGACTGAATGCGATGCCCAGACCGCAGTTCTCAACCGATTTGCGTGATTTTTATTGGACGCATAAATTTATTCAAATATATAGCAAGCAGTTTTAGAACCAATATAAGATTTCTAACATTTTATAATATGCACCTAATAGGTATTGATTTTTAAAAAATTGACGAGGTGATTGGGGGGTCGATTCATGCACCTGTGATTGAACAATACACCACCAAAATGGGCGTCCCCTGTAATCATTCCTTACTTAACAGTATAATTATTTATGTTTCATATCTAGGCGGTATGCCTATCCAGTGAGTCTGTGTTAAGTTGGCTTGACTTTTACCTACTTAGTAAATTGTTAACCTCAACCTATCTGTATTATCAGCTACCATCGTTGCATCAATAACTAACTAAAAATAACGAAATCGTGACGAGAAACCGTATGTGTATTGTATAACTAACTACACGGATGCATGGACGCCGGAACTGGAAGGTTTAATGCACCATATATCATACCATACTATACCTACCATATTATGGTGATAGTCGTTGGAGTAACCAAGATCCAAAATGGATTTTACAGGCAACTATGAGGAATACAAGGCACACTAATAGGTACTTGTACCCTCAGCAGTGAAGATTATCGTGTACTTATCTTGGCAGTGATGGAACTAACGACGACTGCACCGGAATAAGTAAGAGCCCATTGAATCAGAAAGTGACGCAACCTTGGAAGTACTCAAAAGTGACACATTCGTAAGTAACAGTGTCACTTCACAGGTACCACCCCGGTAGGGAAAAGTCTCATAGCGCTAAGAGCAGTTCTCGATCGAATCGGCTCCCGGGTCATTATGGAGACCAAGTACTAAATAAAAGGTCGGATTCATTTCCCTTCCGACGGGATTCGGAAGCCGTTTCCCGGGCACGAGATTTCGTGTGCAGGCACAACTATTCAGACAAATATGTTACATAAAACAGGCCCCAGGTTGAAGGGGTCCCCTACTCGATTACCTACCTTTCACTACTGCGCATTGTGCTTTCTTTATCAGGCCGCGAAGACAGTCCTCTCGTCGGCCTGACCGCAGGCACCTACGCTTTTCCGATACTTTTTTTGGAAGAAATGGACAAATGGACAAAAACGTCAAGGAGAAAAACTGTACCTAGCGGCATACGTACGTGATTGTTGTTGCAATACACCTGCAGATTAATGGCACTATTTACTGCAGATCATCAGCTGCAAACTATCGTGTACAGTGGTGGAGCCAAAAAAAGTTGACGCGTCCTACAGATGTTTTACTTTTTGACCATTTGATTATGCAGACATCTGTTCGCTGGTGATGCTGTTGTGCTGCAGGAGTAGGTAACTCCATGGTCATTTATTTTTTCATCCCATTTTTGTTTCTCCGTACAGCGATTCATGAACCTGAATATTGGGCACCTTCCTCATCGCAGTCCCTACTGCTTGAAGATTGAATACATGACATAAATAGGTACCAAACTCCATCATGGACCTATGGATGTATACCCGCGGTGTATTTTCAGCATTTCATGGCATCAAATTCGTTGTTGTAAAATGAGCTGTTGACCGTTGTGTACGTAAATCAATAGTTACTCAGCCTGTGGTTCGAAGTACCATTTTTCCTAATACCAGTACCTACCATTTCCTGTTCCCGCACTTGAGAATGTCACAAATCTTCTTGTCCAGCAGGTCGCCTCCGTGGCGCAATCGGCTAGCGCGTTCGGCTGTTAACCGAAAGGTTGGTGGTTCGAATCCACCCGGGGGCGAAGTATTTTTGCCTCAACAACTAAACTAAAATTTTACCAAGTCTCTTTTCATTGCGCTCTCTCATGCTCTGTTGCCAGTGCAGTTCATTTTACACTAATTTTTCTTCTTACTTGGAAATCTTCATTTGCATTTTGTAGCGCTACCAACATAATTGAGATTATACGAGGCCTTGCCTCCATTCATCCGGCACTACATTTCTTCGACTCATTGAGCCCACTGAAAAAATAACCGCATAATATTTCACTTCTGAAGATTCTTTCCGTGCACTACGAAGTAAAAGCGCGAACCTAGTTATGTACAGAAATAGAATGTCGAGAAACAAGATGCTCTTGTGGCTGCGCCACATTTTAATCGAACTGTTGCTATTAGACTGCCATCATTGACATAGTGAAGGGACTGGTCCCTATTAGCTACACGATTCAAATACCGACCATTAGTCCGCATGACATAAGCGAACAAGCTACATTTCCTCACTTTGACGTTATGTATTTGCGACCATCAAAAGATAACGAAGTTCGTTAATCACTTCCTTGTGTCGTAAACTTAGGTACCTACTTGAATATTGTCGACGAAACGAAATTATTTGGTTCTACGAAGACTGCAGCATAACGGACGATTTCCTATGTCGAAGAAAACCAAGTGTTTGGCCCGGGTATTGTGAATACTTTTCTCTTAGTCACCATTCTATTCAGTTAAGCGTCGTCCCACGCTTGATGTTTCCGCACGCGATTTGATCTCCATGAGAAACGAGATGTGTCGTTGAAATACGTCTGGTGGAGTCTTTCCAATCGGAAGTTTCCATTTTCCGCCTTCTGCAGACTTTCGGTTTGTGAGTCAATGCAACAAGGACGTGATGTAATATGAGTTCTCATGATAAATGTTGAAAATGAGATGTTACGATTCGATAGTCGATGAGACAATAACACGACACAAACATAGTCATAAGATACAATTTTAGGAAAATTAATATTAGGCAAATATACCTAGGAGTGCATGGTGAAGTGAGGATGGGCATGGAAGGAATTGAAATGGTTGATGAGAGATCAACCATTGAAATAGTTGATGAGAGATCAACCATCAACCCACGAGATCTTGGCTTAGAAAAGCGGATAGTGAAATACAGGATATAGTAGAGCATAGCAGGACTCTGTAGAGGTTATATTGTGGAACAGCGCTAGCAAGATTGGCGCGATAACTTCTTCTTCTTTCGATATGCCCTCAAACCTGTGGGATCCCACGAGTGCTTAGATGTTGGAACTAAATCGTTAGGCCTGACCTGCTGTTTCCTGCAAAACTGTTCTTCCAGCTCTTTGCAAAGCGTAGCTGGCATCCTCGGTGGTGTATCCCAAGAGAAGGTGTAAACACAGTCAGCACCCGCTTTGTACATTTCGAGAAATGTCGGTTGAGTATCGCGAAACCTAAGTTCACATAGCTTCTACTACAAAATGCATCTAGATGCATCTCCATAGTGTAAATATTTTTACTTCAAAACATAATCTGGCAAAATATACTTAGCGTGAGTCGACCTCCTGCCAACGTGCAATCACCTCCGTGCGGGAATCCCTTCAAAAACAATTTGCCTCGAAAACAATGGGTGCGTTGCAAAGACGAAGAAATTAGCGTTTTTCAATCCCAAGGCAAACTAGGTTATGTAGAAAGAATACATTCCCTCCTACAGTTGGTCAGTTAGACCTTGCTCTCGACTCACTTTCCTTGCCTTGTTGATCCAAGCCACACCCAAGACATTCCCTTTGAATTCATCACGGAAAATATTTGATAGTTTTTTGTTTTTGCCTGGAGAAGACAAAAGTGTGAAAGATTTGCGATCGTATTGTATGCTAATATAAGTTTCACTGGGAGAAACGGATATTTGTTTCCCTTTTGTTCTGCCAGGAGGTCTACAACCTGGCAGACAACTGCTGAAGATCACTTCTCTTTTCCGCCGACGAAATTTTCAAGGAGAATCTGGCAGTAGTTGGAAATCTTTGTTACAAGAAATTCTTTTGTAGTGGAAGTTTCGATTGAAAGAGATATGTCCCAACTTTTAACCTACTCGAATCCAGCAATCTTGAAGTAGGTTCCCACCGAAGTTTTGAAATGAAATTATGGGAAAATTGCGCAGATTTCGTTTTTCACTATATTTTTGAGGTTCGAGTGGTTGTTGGACAGGAGTGGGGGTAATCATATTGATTCTCTAATTCTAACAGTATAAAATCGGGGAAAAAGGGTTTCACTATGTAAAAATTACGCGGATTTCAATTACATAGGCTAATCGTGTTAGGGTGGTGGATGGAAAGGAGTGGGGGTAATTATATTAATTCGCTAATTCTAACAGTATAAAATCGGGGAATGAGTTTGGGATAATCACCAATTTATTACAACAGGAAACTACCTTGACTTACAACTGTTCTTCCCGAAAGCAACAAGTGTCGCACAGCGGGTACCCTTGATAGCTGTGGTGAGGGTAACAACGCTATATTATTGTGCATAGTAATTCTCGAAAAAACAAAAAACCCTACCACCAAAAAAACCACCATGCAAAAAAAGCCTATCCTTTAAACGTTTAGAGAATTTTTTAGGAAAAGACGCTACTTTAACGCACTGTGTCCAAAATGTTTGGTGTATGTCTTTTTGAGCAGTTTTTCAATGTGTACAAATCAGTTCCCAAGCATTATGAATCCACCCTCGGATTTTAAGAATTTCATGTGAACCTTTGTGGTATGATGTTTCGATTCATTCCAGGAGGTAGATACCTGTCAAACTTTGGCCCCTGGATTTAAAAAACGCTGCAAATCCCTGCAAAACGGTTTATTATTTTGTATAGAATACCCTTCTATTGCAGATCACAGCTCTCTGTATGGATGAGCCGTCTATATATTATAATATGAACTACTCTATACATATTATGTAGATCGCAGACCCTCCGTAGGTTAGTTCCTAACCCCGTACTCGTTACTAGGTACCTACCTAAATCAAGAGTTAAATGTTGCTAAAATAATTCTGTCGATGACAAACAGTAACTAAAATGGCAAAAAGAAACGCAAATAATGAAGTTCTGAAGGAAAATTGTTGATGTGGAGTGAAATAGATGCACCTTCTGCGTAGATCACTGTTTGCTATGGTCAGTACCTACCCTCTGGTCAAGTATAATGAACCGTTGTGTAATAACTTGCCCATCAATAATACTTCAACGGTTGGTCAAGTTGCAAAAGTACCGATCAACAAAATCCAGCCCCTTCTTGGTAGATTAACCGTTGTGTAATAATTTACCGTTGTGTAATAATTTACCGTTATGTAATAATTTACCGTTGTGTAATAATTTGCCATTGTGTAATAATAATTTACCCATTAATAATACTTCGTTTGTTCAAGTTTCACTACCTATCAACAAACTCCAAAAGAGCCATCATTTTCCAAATGAAATAATATTTATGAGAGAACAACCAACTCGACTTCATACTCCGTGATTATAATCAGGTGATCCCTAGCAATGATTTTTATCTCGGGCCAATTCCCGATTGTTAGCGCGTCCCTGGTGACGAGATTTGGGCTAAATGTATACAATTTCATTCACCCTGCTGTCGAAAATGCCTGTCGGTGCAAACTTCGGGGCCTTACTGTGAGCGAACGGCTGGACGTACAATGCTCCGAGTGGTCGAAGCACTTGAACTTCTTGAAGTTCTTGAACTCGTAAGTTCAAGAACTATTTAAAACCGTAAAAAAATTCACGTAAAAAAAAGGTATAGGCGTTCTGAAAATTTCAACCCCTATTTTGATCCCCTTAGAGATGGCTGACAGTAACGTCGATCTTCGAGGACCAACTAGACCCCGAACGGAACCTACAACCCGAATTTCATCAATTTTGTTTCATGGTAACTAAGAAAAGTGGCCCGTACGGCGTACGGCGGACAGACAGAAATATTTTTATTGCAGTTTTGGATTCTACATACCTTGAAACGTAAACCATCAAATTTTGAGGGGGGGTTAGAATTTTTTTTTTTTTCATGCTCTATTCCAATGGTTCATTATTGAAAATAATAAACCCAAAACGCTGCAAAGTCCTTGTCACATGGGTTTATTATTCTATTGGACATACCTACAGAGATGTTGGCTGTTTATTTATTGTTTCTTTCATATAAAATAATTGAAATAGCTATTTCTGGTGGTTTCTACCAATTTTGGCCCCCAAAACACGAATAAGGTACGCTCCCTTTTTTTTTTAAATAAATTATCTCTGATCATTGATCGTATCATTTAATCGTCTTGATCCACCTGTTGACATTTTTTCCAGTGTTATTCTACAAATTGATGGTGATTTCAGACGATTTCCCAGGTTTTCGACTCATAAAAAATCAATTTCGGGGGCTGAACATCTGGTAGAACCTCAGTTTTCTACTCTTTGGTCAAAATCGACTTCATATTCGGTCTTCTCGTCCCCAAAAACATGAAAAACGATACCTTGAAAGCTCATGTTACCAACATGTTGCTAAAACGCAAAAAGTACCTATTTTTACACACATTTTCACTCATAACATCCCTGGGTATATTCCGATCGGGTTGAAAAGTTTCGGGACACAACTAGGGCCCAAATGGAGCATATGTGTGTGAAAGAACGATTTTTTAGACCGAATATGAAGCCTGTACACGTGATACGGCGGACGGCGTACGGCGGACGGCGTACGGCGGACGGACATTGCATTTTTGGAATCTACGCACCTTGAAACGGAAAAGAAAAAATTTTGAGGGGGTGTTATACAAATTTTTTGCTGAGCATACATAGGTGTATTATTCACAGAACAATAAACCAAAATCGTCAAACGTATGTGATATTGCAAATGGATTAGTACCTACAAAGTTGAGAATTTTTGGAAGAAAAAGTAGGTGCGCTTTAAAAAGGTTGGCGTTATTTCTTGATGTTCTCTCTCAGTTGATGACTAAACCCTCAACGCTCAACTACCGCTGGAGCCGGGCGCGGCGTGGTGCCCCCCTAACCTTTCCTATTTTCCTCGTCGCCAGAACAGAACAGCATACGAGGCTCAGTCATCAGAAAACGAAGAAGGAAAATGAAGAGAAAAAAAAAGAGTTACGTAAAATAGCTTGGGCGTGTAGGTATATGACGTTCGCGTTATAGTGTTAGAGGGCTCTTCCTGATTCTTCACTTGCAACGGATCGTTCCAGATGATAAAACGTCTCTGCCGTTCGCTTCGTTGGCACGCTCGCTAAAAAGTCCTCAACGCTCTGTCGATCCTCCGAATTCTCCTCCTAGGCAGCACCTACCTCTTGCGATATGCCGTTTCGTCACAGAAAAAACCCACGGGGGGGGGGGGGGGCTTCCAGAAAAGGTAGTTGGGGACCCCCTCTCCCCTCATTATGATCTGGTACATGGAAAACTGGTTGGGACTCAGAATCCGAGGGCCTTTCACATTTCATTCAGCCGTTATTTTCGTTGGCAGCGATCGACAAACCGTGGATTGCAGTTCGTTTTGGTTTATTATTCTGTGAATTATACGCCTATGTATTCGCTCAGCAAAAAATTTTTATAACACCCCCTCAAAATTTTTTCTTTTGCGTTTCAAGGTCTGTAGATTCCAAAAATGCAATGTCCGTCCGCCATACGCCGTCCGCCGTATCACGTGTACAGGCTTCATTTTCGGTCTAAAAAAGTCGTTCTTTCACACACATAATTATGCTCCATTTGGGCCCTAGTTGTGTCCCGAAACTTTACAGCCCGATCGGAATATACCCAGGGGTGTTATGAGTGAAAATGTGTGTAAAAATAGGTACGTTTTGCGTTTTAGCAACATATTGGTAACATGAGCTTTTGAGGTATCGGTTTCCATGTTGTTTCCATGTTTGGTTTACCGAATATGAAGTCGATTTTGACCAAAGAGTGGAAAATTGAGGTTGTACCAGATGTTCAGCCCCCAAAATTGATTTTTATGAGTCAAAAACCTGCGAAATCGTCTGAAATCACCATCAATTTGTTGAATAACACTAGCAAAAGTTTCAACACGTGGATCAATACGACTAAATGGCACTACCAATGATCAACGATAATTTGAAAAAAAAAAAAAAAAAGAGCGTACCTAATTTAAGTTTGGGGGGCCAAAATTGGTGGAAACCATCAGAAATAGCTATTTCAATTGTTGCACATGAAAGAAACAATAAATGAACAGCCAACATTTCTGTAGGTGCGTCCAATAGAATAATAAACCCATGTGACTAGGACTTTGCAGCGTTTTGGTTTATTATTCTGTGAATAATACACCTATGTAATCGCTCAGCAAAAAATTTTTATGACACCCCCTCAAAATTTTTTCTTTTCCGTTTCAAGGTACGTAGATTCAAAAAACGCAATGTCCGTCCGCCGTACGCCGTCCGCCGTCCGCCGTCCGCCGTATCACGTGTACAGGCTTCCTTTTCGGTCTAAAAAAATCGTTCTTTCGCACACATGCTCCATTTGGGCCCTAGTTGTGTCCCGAAACTTTTCAGCCCGATCGGAATATACCCAGGGGTGTTATGAGTGAAAATGTGTATAAAAATAGGTACTTTTTGCGTTTTAGCAACATGTTGGTAACATGAGCTTTTGAGGTATCGTTTTTCATGTTTTTGGGGACGAGAAGACCGAATATGAAGTCGATTTCGACCAAAGAATAGAAAATTGAGGTTCTACCAAATGTTCAGCTCCCAAAATTGATTTTTTATGAGTGAAAAACTTGGGAAATCGTCTGAAATCACCATCAGTTTGTATAATAACACTGGAAAAAGTGTCAAGACGTGGTTCAGGACGATTAAATGGCACCACCAATGATCAAAGATAGTTTAAAAAAAAAAAAGAAAAAAAAAGAGCGTACCTAATTTGTGTTTTGGGGGCCAAAATTAATGGAAACCATCAGAAATAGCTATTTCGATTATTACGCATGAAAGAAACAATTAATGAACAGCCAATCTTTCTGTAGATATGTCCAATAGAATAATAAACCCATGTGACAAGGACTTTGCAGCGTTTTTTATTATTCAAAAACCTGGGAAATCGTCTGAAATCACCATCAATTTGTAGAATAACACTGGAAAAAGTGTCAACAGGTGGATCAAGACGATTAAATGGTACTATCAATGATCAGAGATAATTTGGGAAAAAAAAGGAGCGTACCTTATTCGTGTTTTGGGTGCCAAAATTGGTGGAAACCACCAGAAATAGCTATTTCAATTATTTTATTTGAAAGAAACAATAAATAAACAGCCAACATCTCTGTAGGTATGTCCAATAGAATAATAAACCCATGTGACAAGGACTTTGCAGCGTTTTTATTAGTCTACTTACATTACCTTCAACTGTAATATGATACAAAACGTCGCTCCAGCGGACGTCGTGGTCATTAAAGCTTGCAGATACCCCACTTACATGACTTAATATTTACATCATTTTTATCATTACATTATATGAGAACTGTTGGATTAAATAAACTCCATGAGACTTTTGATTACCTGCCGGAATTCTCACCATTACCTAAGTAGACCATCTGATATTTCTCGAGCCATTTGCTCTTCTACATGCTTCAAGAATTAATGAAATGATCCTCAAATTCCGTGGTTCAACAGTTGAGGAGGAAAAACCGTGGGAAGTCGAAATAGTCGATTGAGAAGAATTGTAACGAAGATCCTGGCATACCATTCAGTACAACATGAAATGTCTGTACTTTCCCTATTATAAAATGATCTAGTGCATACAAATTTTCTACCCTAACATGACAGGGATAACGCCCCTCGAAATAATCCCGGATGGGTCTGTGTTTTGTTGCCATACACTACACAATATCATTATTACCTATTGCAACTGAATAAGGTTTCAGGGAACCACTGATAAAATCAGATGAGTGGACCATTCGGGTTCCTCAGTCAATTAAGTGACCTATGAGGCCATTTGTGAGGCCGAATCAGCTATGAGGGGCATGAGAGACTTGAGTCAGCAGTTGTATGTTACTCGTTTCGTTGAATCGTGTTCTAACTATCTGATCCGTCCATCCGTCGTCAGTTTTTAAATGACAGGTGTAGGAGTATCACTGCCTGCACCTACCTACCTATATTACGACGCATCAAGTCAAGCTTCACAATACTCCAAATGACAAAATAAATTGGATAATATACAGCTATAATACATTGAATAATAAAGGATATCTAAAGTTTTTTCTGAAAAATAGAATATAACTCCAAAGAACGTTCATCATGTGCTTTTGTTTTGTTGCCATTTCAAAGAAATAAGCGATGGAAGGTAAATATGGCGAAATGAACGTTGACCATGGTTTACAGCTCTGACGCAGACAGTCATGACACGGTTGACCCAGTAGGTACCTAACCTACCTACCCACCACTCATACTGACTAAATATACAGCCATACGCCTTCTAATATCACACTGATATCCATTAATTACACTTTTAATATACTTCCAGTCTCCCTGTAGATATGTAGGTGGTGGCGCTAATTTTGATACCCCTCCAATATCTTTAGGAATATTCATGTTGAAGTACAATATGTCAGTCTCAGATGATCGTCATCCGGCAAAGCGCATTTCTCTCAAGGTTCCCCATGCGTCACTTTCGATGGTGCGTGACGCCCAATCGGCTGAAGTCTCCTCAATGGACGAGGGCGAAGGAGGATATGACACAACAGGCCACGCTCTGATAACTACCGACTTGGAATCAGTACTTACATTCCTTTCGAGAGTAAAAAATATATTCCAGTGGGGAGGAAGCAGATTTAAAAAAAAAGGATTTCTGAGACCACCCAGGAAGTTCTCATCGTTTGATCCTCATTTAGGTGTAGATACCACCTGTTATTCGAATATTTGCCAAAAGCTTCTAAGCCCACATGAAAAGCCACTATCTTTGATGCTGCAGTTGAGAACTGGTCACCCATTGATCCCACATTTTTCATCTCAAAATCATAACAGAAATCCATGAAATGTTGCGTAGAATCCAAATCTGAAATAAAAACGCTGCAAATCCCTGCACAACGGTTTATTATTTTGTACAGAATACCCTCCTGTAACAGATCACAGGTTTCCGTATAGATAACCCTTCTATATAACATATGTACTATTCTACATATATTATGTATATCTCGGAACCTCCGTGGGTTAGTACCTAACCCCGAACTCGTTACTAGGTACCTACCTATACCGTTGTGTAATAATTTGCCCATCAATAATCAACGGTTGTTCAAGTTGCAAAAGTACCTATCAACAAAATCCAGCCCCTTCTTGGTAGATGAGCCGTTGTGTAATAATTTACCGTGGTGTAATAATTTACCGTTGTGTAATAATTTACCGTTGTGTAATAATTTGCCATTGTGCAATAATTTACCCATCAATAATACTTCAACGGTTGTTCAAGTGGCAAATGTACCTATCAACAAAATTCAGCCCCTTCTGAGTAGATGAGCCGTTGTGTAATAATTTACCGTTGTGTAATAATTTGCCATTGTGTAATAATTTACCCATCAATAATACTTCAACGGTTGTTCAAGTTGCAAAAGTACCTATCGACAAAATCCAGCCCCTTCTGGGTAGATGAGCCGTTGTGTAATAATTTACCGTTGTGTAATAATTTACCGTGGTGTAATAATTTACCGTTGTGTAATAATTTACCGTTGTTTAATAATTTACCGTTGTTTAATAATTTGCCGGTGTGTAATAATTTGCCATTGTGTAATAATTTACCGTTGTTTAATAATTTGCCGGTGTGTAATAATTTGCCATTGTGTAATAATTTGCCATTGTGTAATAATTTACCCATCAATAATAATTCAACGTTGGTTCAAGTTTCAGAAGTACCTACCAACAAAATCCAATAGTCCATCACTTGTCAAATGAAATAATACCGCAGAACCACCAACTCGACTTCATACAGCCATCCTTGATTATAATCAGATGCTCCGTAGTTATGATATCCGGGCCGGATTTACGAGTATACCGTTTGATTCACGATCGTGTTGACGAAGCTTTTTGGTGCTCACGAACGGCTGGTCGTACGATGCTGCGGGTGGTCTCAAAAAATTGTTTAGCTCAAAACAAATTTCATAACGTAAAAAAAAACCATCGGAAGTTTTCGAGCTACGGCGTTCTGAAAATGTCAACCCCTATTTTGAACCCCTTAGAGATGACTGACAGTAACGTCGAGCTTCGAGGACCAACTAGACCCCGAACGGAACCTATAACCCGAATTTCATCAATTTTGTTTCATGGTAACTAAGAAAAGTGGTCAGTACGGCGGACAGACAGAAATATTTGTATTGCAGTTTTGGATTCTACATACCTTGAAACGTAAACCATCAAACTTTGAGGGGGGGTTAGAATTTTTTTTCATGCTCGATTCCAATGGTTAATTATTGAAAATAATAAACCAAAATGGGTTCCCATTTGAAAAAAAAACGAAGTTAGGTAGTGCCAATCTGGCATATTTGGAGCGCTCCAAAAAGTGGCTATAAGCTAGACTGAAAGAGAATTAAGTACTAATTGTGGGGGGTTATGCCATTTTTGTATTGGGCTCGAAATAAGCTGAAAACTGGGATGGTGCACCTTGGATGGGCCACCTAGTATAGATGGCGTTTGTGGGTTACCCATAAGGCCGAATGACAGGTACCTACGGATCCAATAAAGGGGGTTCTTAGCTCACTCAAAGGATCGGGGGTGGAGATATGGAAGGATAATAATGAAAGAGGTCAGCCAGCTTGATGTTTACCGGGGTGAAAGAGAGGATGGTCCGGAGGGATGACAATAGGACATTGTCTTGAAACGTGACCACGCGTGTCGTGAAGACGCTCGTGAAGATGCCGCTCGATGAGTTTCGTAATGTTTTTTCTTCAGGCTCTTCTAGGATCTGCTCCAATCTACGATGCTGAAAGATCTGCACGACTACGTTTGAAAAGAAAAAGTACCTACCTAACGACTGAAATAGCTGCAACTGCGTTGTAGCAACAGTTGTAATCAGTAAAAAACCACAGTCATGCAGCATGGCTATAAGAGCAAATTTTCGAAGTTTTCGGCATCTTCCTCCTCCGCCTAAAATTTTCTGAAAATTAATTTTCGGCCAATGTTTTCCCAACTTGATACCATACAAAATTAAAACAGGAGTAGTTTTACGCAAAGTAAAATTTGGGGTGGAAGGAGGGGGAGGGGGAAATCAAAAATGTTTTGAATACCAGAAGAGTAGGTATTGGGTACGTAACAAATTTTTTGTTCCATTTTTTGCCGAGTAGCACCTCGGTTTGTAGATTTTCCAACGCTGAACACGAGGGTGAAGTCAGAATTGCGATATCCCATTCCGTTATCAGATTAGAGCAGACGAACCAGGAAGAACATCTCAAGAAATAACCACGTTCCTTCATCTTCAAAGTGCTCCAGTTTGAGAATGGAATGAGATATCGCAATTCTGATTTCACCATCGTGTTCAGCGTACAAAAACCTTTAAAATGAGGTGTCACTTGTCAGACTTTTTCATTTTGGGAATCTATGGGTAATTTTCCCCCCCTAAAACTCCCCAAAACTCCCCCTTAGGGTGACCCGATTCTGCCCATCTTCGAACTTAGCCTGTCGATTGCCAAGACAGATTTTTCATGCAAATTTGAACTTTTTATCTCAATTCTTTCGAGAGTTATCGTCTGGAATGACACATTCATATATAAATATATAAATATATAAATATATAAATATATGAATATATAAATATATATATAAATATATATATATATATATATACATATAATTTTTGGTGTCTTTCGGCAGGGAATTCAGGATGGTCTGAAACGGATTTTGGTATAAAAATCTTTCGGAAATTCGAGTTTTAAAAATTTTGGACCGAGAACAATAGCTTCCTTTTCTTCGAAAATTCGCTAAAAACCGTGCGCTTGTTCATTACTTCTTTATCAGTATGCTTATGGCGTTAGAACCCTAGATTCACGATTTAGTCTTCTATAAATTTGTGGAAATGATAAACAAGAAAGAAATGTCACCCGTATAACAGCGAAATCTATAATTTTGATTTGACGCAAGCTTGATTACATTACCAATTGAAATAATCGAATCGTTGCTCTGTTCAGTCCACAGATTGTAGTTAACAATAAATTTTCTCAAATGTGGCCTGTATGTGAGTCGTCTCAAATAGCTTTTTCTTTTTTCAAGTTGTGTAGTAATTAGAAACTGTTATAGTTCCTACTTCATTTTTCTGCTCTTAATATAGTCAGTTTGATTGATAAACCAGCTGATAGATAATACCGGTGTTTGTTACTAACTCACCGAAAACCAGTGTAACATTGTATTTTGTTCTTAGTAGAAATGGACAACGTTTCAATAACTCCGTTTTTATTTGGGTGGTTTATCGAATAGGTGCAGAATATTCAGGCGTGAGGGAAAAAGTAAAATATTAGTACAGCTTCTTTCTCATCGCTGTTTTATGAAGCCAGGAAGGTAGCATTCACATTCCAAATCTTCCAATTAGAACTTTCATGATTATAATCCAATTGGACTGAACTCATCTGACTTCAATTCCAGAAGTTTGAATGAATTCAAGTAGGTATATACTACGTTATGGTACAAATCTATCCATCTATTTGATTCAGAGTTTTCTGGGAAATAGCAGTCCAGACTGTCACTGATTATTCGGGCTTTACTGTCTTCTCGATCTCGGGAAATAAGAAGTGAGGACCCCTCAGATCCATCATGAGAGTACTAACAGCAGTTAGTTCTCATGAAAATAGTTCCTCAGCCACCTGCTCGGTCCGGGTAAGAACTGCGATCGCCGGAGGACCGAAAAACAGCTTCGTCTGAGGAACGAGGGAACTTCGGAGTCGGCCTTGAAGAAAGTGGACCAGAGAGGATGTAGCTGCCTAACCAGGACGAGTCAGAGAAAAGAAAAGTGGTGGTGGCAGAGGATAGCAAGTGTCGTTTCTCTTTGACGTCACAGCTATAACACCGTGAACGCACTAGGAGCTTTTACATCAGTTCTACAGAATGAAACTATGCAATATGAGCATGACTGCAGACGGCTACGTTCAGCGATTCGAAAGCAATTTGTGTTTTATTGATACCTAACGCCAATTACAGACACAATGATGAATGATGAAAATAAGCTTGCATCGAGCAAACAAGGAGCTTTCATCATGCCAACGATGTTTCTGTGCTGTGAATACTGAAAATGTCAATTGGTCTACCTAACAATATTCTTCTATCCCTCGTTCAATAACCCGGGGTGAACGGGAAAACCCGCCACACGGGAGCAACCTTCCTACGCTTCTATTCGCCCGTCTAGTTGGCTGCCAGACGAGATAAGGGAATCGCTTATTATTCACGATGGACAAGACAGACGGGTCCGAAGAATAACAAATCATCCTAAAGGTGAGAATCCGTTGCTTTCACGTTTGAAATCTGATCACTTTTGAACATTTCGATATCTGAACAACTCGGGAGAGTGAATTACGTGATGACAACGACGTTTCATGTCCTACCTATAGTTGAACGAGAAAATACTTTTACACCAGGAATTTGACATTATAAGGAACTTTCGATAGCGCGATGAAATAAGAGCGTACCAAACAACAATTCAATTTTTGGTAATCCTTGACCAAATTTTTTGGTTGGTAGGTATAGTCCCTCAGAGCCTACTGTACATGTTGATCAACGCTTCATGGCATGGTCTTGTTCAATAATGTTGATTTCGAGCTGATCTCGATGTTAATTGGCTTCCAAAGGCCTGCGAAACACGCTTCTTCAGTTTTTTGCGCTTACCCCTGGTTATATCTGTAGTTTTCAGCCTGACTGAATAATTATTATCACTGTACGACCAACATCATGTCTAAGTGAAATCTAAGAATGTAGTGTTTTAAGGAGCATGAGGACACTGATGTACCTAAATCTGTTCAACGTGTCTTAAATATGGCCAAAGGTAGTTGACCCTAGTTCAAATCTCATTCCTTCCATCATGATTATCATCGATTTTCCCTACAGCAAGAAGTCTCCTAGTACTTCATGCGAACATTTAATCGAATCCGTCATTATTGAATTGGTTTCTGAATCCATCAAATTTGTTCCTGTTCAAATTATGAACGAAAGTTGCGTTACAACGTTCAATAGGGTCATTAAAATAAAGAAGTTCCCCTAACGTACACGCGCTGACCCAGTGAAAACGAAAGTGGAAGGGAACCTGGCGATTTTGAATTTATTACGGGCAATTTCATGAAACGGATGGGCGGCGCTTCTTCCAGCAGGTTTCTCCATGTCAAGCGCTTAGTTGAACCTGTTCTCAGATATCGAGAGGCCGCTCTATTGAGAAAATTGGAAACCAATGGAGCTAACTAATGTGGATTGTGTCTTCAAAAAACCTCATAGTATTTGATGATATTAAGCGAAAAATCATCACAACTCATGGGGATACGAGGATCTGATTGATGAACAATACTTGGTGTTGAGTAATATTTTGATATTCGTTATCGTGTTACTAACTAATTTATTCGGAGGAGGGGAACATGACTCATTCACTATTACATTCACCAGTTTGTGGTTTATTCGAGCGATTTACAGATTGCAAGGATCTTTTACTTATTAATTGCAAGGATTGTAGCGGGTGATTTACAGATTGCAAGAATTACAGCTCTTTACTTTTAAGAAGATCTTCTTATACCTACGTAGAATCAATTACTGGGACAGCAATGGCCCTGGGTTTCTCAATCACTTGCCAAAATCATCTTCTTTAAATGATTAGAGGAATGAGTTGACGAATACATATTCTAATATATCTGCTCAAGTGTCGACAGCTGTCGTACCCATGTGACCTTATTATTTGTCCCACAAATGACACTCCCGTAGTGGTTTTTTCGGCGAAGGGAGTCCATTCATATCGAGGGATGATGGTGACAAGCGATCTGGGTAAGTTATGGCTAGCGTCCAGAGCAGTTTAGGTCATAGGAAATTGACGATCAAATCAAGATGAGAGCTGCGTCATCACAGAACCAAGAAATGATATCCAACCAATCGGTGCTATCAGAGAACCCCGCACACTTCTTATGGGTAAGTGGCTTCGGTCAAATTGGCTGAAATTGACATATGTTATGTATTTTGACCTCCTGAACAAAAGTCTCAATGGGCACAACAAAATCTACCGTCAGGATTTTGAGCTATGGCCAGATTAAGCGCTTCAAGTTCGACTTTTTAAACACCTTCAATTGCTTATATCTCTCTAGGGATGCATTTTAGAGAAAAAAGTGCACGAGTAAAATCGTCTTAAAATCGTCCGAAAAACTCGATGCCATACTTGTTTTAAGTCAAAAAATGTTTCTTAACGTTTCTTATATTTTATTATACATAAGCACACGGGGACTTATTGGCCAAAAATGAAGAAACATTTTTTGACTTATAACAAGTATGGCATCGAGTTGTTTGGACGATTTTAAGACGATTTTACTCGTGCACTTTTTTCTCTAAAATGCAACCCTAGAGAGATATAAGCAATTGAAGGTGTTTAAAAAGTCGAACTTGAAGCGCTTAATCTCGCCATAGCTCAAAATCCTGACGGTAGATTTTTTTGTGCCCATTGAGACTTTTGTTCAGGAGGTCAAAATACATAACATATGTCAATTTCAGCCAATTTGACCGAAGCCACTTTCCCATAAGAAGTGTGCGGGGTCCTTTGTAGAGGATGAACTGTGAATGTCGAATATCCATAGCATATTTATGTGATAGACACTGTTGGCTCTAGTTTGGAATTCTCCAAAATTGGTCCAAAATTGGATGTTCTGTTTTCTCGTGAACTACGTTCCGGTTAACAAGAAATATTGTAAATGCATAAAGGACGATACTCCTATCGTAAACTGTCGTAAAAACATAGTTCCACGACCGAAGGACGATGAAGTAAATGACAAAAATATCAGTCAGCTGAACTATCTACCCGTACTCTACAATCGTGATCATTGAAATTGGCAGTCGAGATTAGCGATCAAATCCAATGACTGGCCCGATAAATTCAGGTGGTGGAGCCAATTCAACTCAAACAAAAGTGAGAACAATGCGTTTTGCAATTATTCACAGCATGCTAGTAGGTACTTCTTGTATCACCATTTCCAAAACATCGTGTAACCAAATTTGAATAGAGATGGTCTGTTACCAACCTATCACTTTCTAGCTTAGCTAACAAGTACAAAAATTACGAATCGAAGTGTCTTCCTGTAATTTTCCTTTCGAAACGGTGTGGCGGTTTACTTCGCTGAAAAACCATACAGGCCCAGCCAGGAAAGGCGAAATCACATTTAGAAGCCGCCAGAAGAAGGCGGTAGAAAGAGTAACCGACCGTTTCCTAGGAAACGCTCAGGTTACGACTGACCATTGAGCAAATTTCAAACGTGGATCGTGAAGTGCAGGACCTGCCGACCAGAAACGGCTTTACGATCCGTCTTCTTCGGAGATTTGCAACTTGGCAATTGATGGGTGACAACGATTGGCACAGTGGCCAATCATTGGAACGAACGGGCCTTTTCAAGGTTGAGTGCACCTCGCTGACTACGAGACTCTCTCTAGTGCGTTAGGACAGGTTGGATACATCCAGGATGTGATGGCTAATCGGTGTCACTGTCCATCGCACTAGTTATAGGGCCTAATAACCAAAATCCAAACAAACCTTTAAAGTAATATTACAATTCATAGCTTATTCACACACTATCTGCCAAATCAGCCAGAGCATAGGATGGGTTTGATTGCCTTGAAAATTATTATAAGGTCCATTCATAACTAAATTACTTCCAACGGTATGACTTTTACAACTTGGATGATTTTTCGTCGTCCCCTATCCGTTCATACAACGCTTCCCCAGGCTGTGGGGTTAAAGCAAGGTGACATAATTCAAAATCCACTGTATGACTGTTATCCTAAAATATCCTGAACGCAAATTATTCAAAACTTCTGTTCCTAATAAATAATTCTGTAGAACTTTCTAGGTCCGAAATAGGAAATTAATTGCGCATATTATACTTTTTTACTTGAGCCACGTTGGCCATGGTATGGTAAGAAAGCCGTATGATAATGCCGTGTGACATATATCTTCACGTGACCGTATATGTGCGCTATGATTTACCACGATTCATTAGTCTGAGGCCTCTAAGCATGATGCATGACCGCGAAAGTGATTAGGATTACCCCCCATAGCGGCATCACCGCGGATCAAGATGCTTACGACTAATTGCAAGCTCATTCTGAGAAAACCATAGACTTCCCATTGATAAACAAGGCGTATGAAGGAGCCGTGTGTTCCATAATAGGGTGTTCCTTTTCGGAATATGGTGATTCATTTACATCTGATACCAATTCCAGTCGGCGGCAGTCATTAGGTAGCCGATGCGATTGGCCTTTGATGGAGTTTTGATGGGTACAGTGAAGATGCAGCGATTAAAACTGTTAAAAGACAGTCGTAAGGTTGTGAAGGAATGGTATCAATATTTTCAAAAATTCAACCGCCTTGGATCTCAAATTGGGCTACCCTTGATCCTCAGAACATCCTGCTGGTGATATTGCGATGTTAACTTTATAGCCAAGCCCCCCATTATCACCATCAAAGATGTAAATATATGCTAAATGAATAAATACTATCCCCTCGCATTAATTTATATGAAACTACCAAATACGTCGAGGTTAATACAATTAGTAATCAAGTCCTACTTATATGTTTCTTTAAAATTAATTAGTGAACAGTTGTACGTACCTAACCAAAGTATTTCCGATCAAAAAAGGTGAACAACATGCTATTTCATTATATTATGCTAGATTATTATTATTTTTTATTTTTATAGGTAGCTGAAACTTATCCTACCTATGCGAATGACCATAGTCCATTATTTGGGTGATGTCAATTCCGTGAGCACCTCTTGCTCTTCACGAGGAAGTGTTATTACCATCTTCCTTTCCGTCCCGATGCGGCTCCTGACCTATCCAAGATTAGCCCTAGCTTCTAAACCGTGTCAAGGGCCATCGTAATGACGGAAAACATTCTTCATTTGACTGTTAGTTTTTAACGTTGTTTCCACTTTGTTTTTCTTCCGTCCACCTGTTCGATTACTCAGGTAAACTGTGCAATCAATAGCCGGGAGTCGTGTTATGGGCTAAATTCATGTTTCAGAACATGAAACTACTAGGTACTAGGGATGGGACATCGAAATCGATATTATCGAATCATCGATGTTTTACTTTGATATTCCGATTTTTCGCCATAGATGCCTCACATTCGATAACATCGATATATCGATGTTATGGTCCGATAATATCGGCAGAAAACACCTTTCAACCAGCTCTTGCCTCTTGGATCCCCTCCCCACTCTTCCTTGATCCACATGTTACTCCTTCTCCTTACAGGTCATAAAATAATCAGAAGTGTGTAAAGTCAAAAGTTGTCTTCATCAATGACTTTATTTTCATTTTCAGAAATATTTGAGTAAAAAAAAAGAAACAGAAACATTTTATTCCGAATTCAGTCATTTACAAAATAAAAATAAGAAACATTCCAACTCTGAATTATATATGTAGGCACTTGATTAGAAAAATAACTCTTCGTCGAGTGAGTGGAGGAAAACAAGTTTCTTCAGATTTTCTGCTTTCAGCCTATTGCGCTGGGGCGTCAAAATGTTGCCAGTTTCAGAAAACAAACGTTCTGAAGGTACATTCGTAGAAACGCGTAGAAGAGGGATATCGATATCGATATCGAAAATATCGATGTTTCGGCTTGATAAAACATCGTTATCGATGCTGTCTACAAAATATCGACATCGACATCGATATCGATATTTTCTTTCGATGTCCCATCCCTACTAGGTACATGAATTATAGGCAGTTTGCGATCGACAGGTACAGTTTCATAAGTCTCAATTTTAAAACTTTCACAGATATATGTTTTAACGTCTCAGAGTGTATTCATTTTGCATAAGGATAAAGAGCGAGGCATTTTCAGTTTCAACGACTTCATTCATTACACAGTTCATTTTATTATATGAATCTCGGACGTTTAATCCTTCAGCGGAGATTCTGCGATCACATTCTGTTACTAAAGGACGCCACACACGGTCAAGTAAATTCGTCAAACTTAGCTTGTCAAGCCAGTTTGACATGCTTGATCGTGTGTGGCGTAAATTTGTGAGTATGAAGGTTTGATGTTGAGTTTGACGGACTTCTGGTTTTGTCAGAAATTAAGTTTGAAGACTGACGGTTTGACAGGTAAGTTTGATCGTGTATGTCGTCAAGCTTTCAAACCAACCAGTTCACAAACTTGTCGTTCTCCTTCTGTCCATTAGGGGAAGGTTTCAGCTGTATCAGTTGTTGTTTCATTATCAGTTGCTGTTATCAGCGTTTCTTGTGTTTTGATTGAGAGAATTTAGTTGACTCTTGTGCTTGCACCACTTTTATCTTATTATTATATATGGTGAATTTATGTGTGATTAAAATTCACCATGAGAGGTGGAGGTGATTTGGATGTTGGAAATTGAAGTTAAATTGACATGCAGGAATTTGGTATGGTGTGGTTAAGGGCGGACCTCCACCGATCTTTTCGGGACTTAACCAGTTCTGGTTAAGGGCGAAACCTCCACCATATTCTGGTTGAATTTAGGTATAGGTAAATTTGGTAGGAATATGAGAAATTGTGAGTGTGCGGTTAAGGGCGGACCTCCACCGATCTTTTTAGTGTATTTCGCCAGTTCTGGTTAAGGGCGAAACCTCCACCATGTTCTGATGAAATTTTAGTGCAGGAAGTTGAGAGGAATATGTGTGTGCGGTTAAGGGCGGACCTCCACCCATCTTTTATAGGGTTTTGCCAGTTCTGGTTAAGGGCAAAACCTCCACCATGTTCTGGTAAATTGTGTGCGGTTAAGGGCGAACCTCCACCGATGTTTTAGAGTGGAATAGGAGAGAGAGGAGGTGAGGAGTGAGAAAGAACAGTCATCGACTAGAGGAGAACGTAGAATGACGAAAATGGCGCAGGATCCGGGGTTATATAGACCCAGAAGCCACCACCAGGATGGTGGGGTTCCAGGTTGTGCACCGGATCCTGCGTCCCTTGCCCTACTCGTACTGTTTATTTGCCGGTATCTTAATTTAGCATCTTAATATTAGCGAGAACTTATTCTTGGTGGTTGTAGTTCCGGGAGGGACTCACAATATGGTGAATTTAGGTTGATGTAAAATTCACCATGAGAGGTGGAGGTGATTGGATGTAGGATAGGAGTGAATTTACAGCAAAATTGGTGTGTGTTGAATTTTGGTGTGTTTGCGGTTAAGGGCGGACCTCCACCAAGCGTGTGTTGAAAAGGTTAATAGAAGTTAATTTAGGTGAGTGAATTTGGTTGCATGAAGTGCGTGAAATTTGGTTGTGTGTGTGTGTGTGCGGTTAAGGGCGAACCTCCACCGAGCGTGTGATAAATTTCGTCAGGTTGGTTAAGGGCGAGACCTCCACCATACCTGACTAAATTTATGTGTGTGTTGAATTTAAGTGAGTGTTGGTGCGGTTAAGGGCGGACCTCCACCGAGCGTGTAGTGTATGTCATCCGGATCGGTTAAGGGCGAGACCTCCACCTGATCCTGATGAAATGTGTGTGAGCGAATTTAGTGGTGAAATTTGTGTAGCGAGTGTGTGCGGTTAAGGGCGGACCTCCACCGAGCGTGTAGTGTGTTTCATCAGGGTTGGTTAAGGGCGAGACCTCCACCTAACTCTGATGAAATGGGTGAGTGTGAATTTACTGTGTGTGTGAATTTACTATGAGAGCATTTGAGAAGTGAAGTTTGAGAGAAGAGGTTTGAGGAGGAAGAGAGAGTAGCCAGCAGCTAGAGGAGACGTAGAATGGCGAAAATGGCGCAGGATCCGGGGTTATATAGACACTGAAGTCCCCACCCTGGTGGTGGGGTTTCTGGTTGAGCCGGATCCTGCGTCGGTTGCCCCACTCTTACCGTTTATTCCCAGAGCCTTATTTTAACAGGTTGTTTTTGGTGAGAACTTAATTCTAGCGAGTTGGAGTTCCGGGAGGGACTCACGACACACAACGTTATACGTCTCTTTTCTCGTTTAGCATAACGCAGTACAAATAATATGATAACCAATCCCTTTTCAGAACCACTGCTTCCAATGAATGGTAGAAAAAACAGA
The DNA here is from genome assembly GCA_954871275.1 of Leptopterna dolabrata. Taxonomy (NCBI): domain Eukaryota; kingdom Metazoa; phylum Arthropoda; class Insecta; order Hemiptera; family Miridae; genus Leptopterna; species Leptopterna dolabrata. The sequence goes on along the minus strand of OX940983.1, from coordinate 8,579,113 downwards.
ATAGCAACACTGATTATTACGTATTTCTACGTGATTCACAACAATCCGCTCCAAACGGATGGACCACACTAGTGATTCTATCCGTTTGACAATTTTACTTCAACTTGTGTGGCTCAACTTCAGCATCAAAACTTACTTGGCAAACTATTTTGATCGCCTGTTTTGTGGCCGCCTTAAGGTGCATGACTATAAGTACCTACCAATAGGAATTGTTGAAAGATGATGTTGGTGTATCTGTAGTTATTATGGTGCTTGGTCCGAAGAGGTTATAAATACACGAAAAATAGACATTCATCAGTGTATATTCGCCGCCTGTAAATTGGTCACGTGGTTTGAACGGGAGAAACAAACAATACGTTCTAGCAAAAGGGCAGGAAGTTGGGAAGACGATGGCGCCAATGTGGCCTCTGGGGCGTCGAACTGAGTACCCGACCAAGCTCAACGATCGTGCGTGCCGTACCGTCTGCCTGGTACTCCTACGTGAGAATATTTCATATGGAATCCGACCGAACCTGTGTTTCGGGGGTTGACGTAACCCTATTGTAGCCCGTATTTAGTCGCGTTACTCTGGGCTGAGGCCAGGGCGTAGGCCCAGTTTCTTTACATAACACACAGGAGACCTCGAAGGCCCTCGTTACATAAAGTTGGTTTTCTGATTGAGACTCCCGATCCAGATCTGGGGTCGGGAGAAGTGCTTCGCCGGTTTTAATGTGATACAGAAAGGACTCATTCGGCCAACTATCGCAGTTCGGTTGTTAAGATCGACTGTTGCGACTAACAATCGTCCCAAGAACTGCTACACCCATTCAACGACTATTCTACTGATCTATTACTCGCGTTGGCTCAGATAAATGATAATTGCTCTGACGCAACAGTATCGACAGGATGAAATGCACGAAAAAGTATGCGGACGTATGAAAGATAGATTATGATATAACGTCAATTCTCAACTCTCTTTAATTACCTACCTGTGGCATGAGCATGGAGACATGATCTGAATCAAAATCGTATCAAGGCTACCAATATTTCAACCCCATGACTGTTAGTAATTATACCTACAGCAGTTATAAGATACGTTAGAGCATAATGACCTCACATGCCTGGAAACCAAAGGCAGAAAAACCACACATATAAATGTTTCATTAGAACTGCATACATACAGGGAGAAAATGGGTCCGAAAAATGGGAAAGAGCTTCGATAGAGCCGATGAGGATTTGTTGTTTATCGTTCGCCAGTTCACGCTTTTTCAGCCATTCCTTAAACCCAGTTTAATGCTGCAAATCGCTGCAAGCAGATGCTGCGTGTCTATTTTTAGCTGTTCACTTTTGAACTGCGTGAAATAAATCCATTTCATCTCCACCATAGAAAGAACATATTTGAAGGAGACACTGAAACATGAGGCTGGTTTAATAGTTAAAAGTAATCAAACCTTTTGCTTCCCCCGCCCAACCGCTATGCACGGTTGGGCGACTTTTTATTTATTCATTTTATTAATTCTTTTTATTTCTCTCGGTTTTATAAAGCCATGTGTAATTTGAATCATCTGATCCCCATCACTGATGACTAGGGCTCGGATCAACATGCAAAAATTTGAGGCGAAACATGCACTGAAAAATGCCAAAACATGCAAAAGCATATTTAAAAAAAAAATTCAAAGAAAAATTAATTTTAGGCTATGAATGCTTGTGGAACCCCGTTTTAACGAATAAGTACGTAAAATGTTAAGAATATTTGAAAAACCATGAAAAAAAGTTGATGAAATGTATCAAACTAATAATAAATAAATTAATTTTTTTTAAATTGAAAATTTTATATCATGCGTGTATAAATAAATTTGCAGTCATCAATTGCTTTTCATCAAAAATCTCTCAAGCAAAGGGATGGGTTGTAAGGAAAGAACAGTATTTCACAAATTGGTAAAACTTTTATTGTCAAACTATACTATACAACTCTACAAAAATTAATAACGGGTTAGAAGATTGAAAAACGGTTTGCATTATATGCACAGGTAAATCGGGCCTTTCCAGTCAGCCTGGTTTCCTGCATTCTTTTGCCTTTGAATCTTGAGTGAGGCCAATCACCCCATTTTAGTTTGAAAAATGCTATAGAAAACAAACTACCACTCGTTTTAGTTGGTAATTTTTTTCAAAAAATTTGATTTGTACCTAAAAATTAGCTAAAAAATCCATTTTTGGTCAATTTTTTCTATAAAACTGCTAAGAATACACGAAACATGCACAAAACATGCAAAAATTTGGAAAAAACCAAAACATGCTAAACATGCAAAATAAATTTTGATTTTTTTGGTTGCAAATGGTCTGAAAACGATCAAAACGAACTTCTATGAAGGTTTGGGGCTTCTGAAAAAAATATGCAAAACATGCAAAATCCTAGCCCTACTGATGACTGAGCTGCAGTTATACCTTCCTATTCAGCTCATGTTGATGATGTTTTTCGGTTCCCCTGAAGGTTTTGAAGTTTCGTTCGATTCAGCGTTTGTTTATTGATTATTGGTCTTCGTGTTAGAACAAAGGTTATTTTTTTTTTATTAGTACCAACTTTATTGTCTTTCATTGTATTTTTGTATTGGGCAATCGCCCGTAATAAACGAATAAATAAATAAATAAATGTTGAACTTGCTGAACCAATAACAGAATCCATCTCAATTTTTTTCAAAGTATCAGTTTCGACCCAGTTTAAACGCTACGCAGCCATTCTGGACCTACAGACGATACAATAAAGTATCACTGAAAGTTGTTTGTCTCGCTCATTACATTTTCTTGCCCGCGGGTATTAACTGAAATTCGGTCCCGCAAGCGAGAATTCAATCCATGCAAGCGGATCATTAATGTTATTATTCACCGCTTGTTGACTGTTAGATATTTATGGGGAGTAGAAATCTTTTGGAGAAAATCGTGTTTCTTCATTAAACCATGATTAGCAGAGAAAGGTTCTTATTCTATAATTATATTATCATGAACTGAAGGCTCCTTGGATAAGCTCTATTACCTACCCATTCTGATATATCAACTTTTATAAACCCTGGGAGTAGGTACTTGATGTGGGCCAAACCCTTTTTCCGCTACTAATGCGACAGATGGGACATATTCGGGGGTACGACCATTCCTATATCGGAGAAAATTATAGAAAATATAATCGAAGTTGCATTAGTTTTAATCTTTGGCAGGAGAAACGGAAAACCAGGGACGCGGGATTTTTCGTACACCCATTCTCGAGGGGCTTCTGAGGACGTGTACCAAATTTCAACCCTCAGGTGCCGGAGTTGTGGAAGTTTGAAAATCACTACTTTTTTAGTTTTTCTACTTCTTCTTGCCGTTCTCGTTGTTCTTTGACAGGGCTCGAAATTTCAAACTGTGTGGGGAAGGAACAGGTTTCTATATGCACATCCCAGAGCGAGGTGCGAAGCACTGAGCATGCTATTTTGGCGGGCAAAATGGATATCAATCCTTTTTGCGGCTGAGGTTTTTTTGGCAGGTAAGAATTTACTTACCCATTGCGCTAAAGCCGCGTAAGATAACGACGTCCACGAACACCAAGGCTTTTTTTGGTTTACATTATTTATGAGTTTCGATTGTTCACAAGCTTAGTTGTAATTTATTACTAACAACTTTCCTGAGTCATCTCGATAACTACAGGAAGATCCAAAGATCCCGTTCTCAAGAGTCAACATTATAAAAGAGGCCTCTCTCCTTTTTATAAGTCTGCGTTATTAAATTATTAGTCCGGCAGAGTTCCCAAATGATTTTCCAAAGAGTCCGGTCTTTCGATCATTGTGTCAGAGAGGAAAGTTGGAGAACGTTTCGGAATCGTATCGAGGTTTTACAGAGAAAAGAAAAACTGCAATAAGCAAGTGAAAGGGACCGCCATTCGGAGGGAAGAATAGATTCGTGCGATTGAATATTCCATACGTGAATGCTAGATGTACAAATCTGTGACATAACATTCCAGGGGAAATGCGTGAGGAGGGAAGGAAAATTGAATAATTCGAATAATGAAAACCCCATGTTTCTAGAATCTATCACTACCAAAACCAGGAGGTATGCTATAAAAGTGTTTGAGTTTATTATTCTGGGAATAATACACAGTCCATTTATTTTTCACACAAACCCTCAAAATTTTTTCTTTTGCGTTTCAAGGTGCGTACGTAGATTCCAAAAATGCAATGTCCGTCCGCCGTATCGTCCATACCTACCTTTATTTTCGATCTAAAAAATGTGTTCTTTCGCACACAGTCTCCATTTGGGCCCTAGTTGTGTCCCAAAACTTTGCAGCCCGATCGGAATATCCTAGCCTAATTGGAGTTTTTGGAGGCCAACATTTGTGGAAACCATCAAAAATAGCTATTTCAGTTATTGCACATGAAGGAAACAATAAATGAACTGCCAGCATTTCTTTAGGTATGTCCAATAGAATGTCCAAAGTCCTGGAATGCGCAACGTTTTAGCTTCTGAAAATTGCACTAGGGAATCATTCGAGTTTTTTACGACTTAAAATTAGCAAAACTATGCTGCTTAGATACTCATGTCGATTTCTCTCACACACGATTGCTCTTTTCATCCGCTGGTTTTTTTTTTACAATTTCTCCTATTCATTCTTAAAATCTGATTACATCAACAAAAATTTAATTGTAGTCGGCTATTTCAAATTAACAGTCCAGACATTGAACTGTGGTACACATGAATATACAGTCGGATCTCGAATTAGCGAACTCCTGGGGACTCAGCCAAATGTTCTTTAAATCTATAAATTCGTTAAAATCTCAAATTCGTTATATCATGGTCAGTGACCGATAAATGCGTTGAATCGAGGTTTGAATATAACGTTGGTGCCATGTCGCGTAGTTGAACGCAACTAGACAAGAACCGAATGGATGTTGTGATTCTTCGTAGAATGTTGGGCAAATAAAATAAAGTCGATCGTTGTTTACACTGAATTTTACGAATCCTGATCCAGCGTGACCGGACGGTAACTCCCTCCGGATTCTCTCACAGTTCGTTATATTATAGGTACTTCGTCCTGGATAATTCGTAAAATCGCGATCGAGCTTCCTGAAAAATAGTTTGTTCAATATGTACATCCAAAATTCGTTATACCGCGGCAAAACCATTGGGACTGGGACTTCGATTCGTTAAATCACAGAAATCGTTAAATTGCGATTCGTTAAATCGAGGTCCGACTATTGCAAAAACAGTACTTGGAAATACATATTATACTTATATGGTTTCAGTGAGTCAGCGATGAGAGAAAGACAAAATCCTACACTATCGAAACTGCTGACTGTTTGACACTTTACCGTTTGGCACTTCTTACTTTGACACTTCACTATACCGAAACTATCGGTAGTACGAAGTAGGGTTGTACGGTTAGTACGAGGTAGGGCGTAGGAAGGATTGTTGTTTACCACAATCCTAGCTATTTATGTAGGTGCTTATTTGAAAATTTTCGAAGGAATAGACCAATCCATTTCAATAGAAACAATGATTTTAGGTAGGTGGTGAAGAAATTCCTCCTGCCACTACTTCAGTTCTTAACGCTTCTACACTCCACCGCAAACATTTCTGTCGCATTACCAAGCGCATGGCGATCATTTGGCATCACTTCATAAACTAGGTATGTAAATGTAGAATCTATGTGGAACTCTTCACATTTTTGCTCGTTTGTCAAGAAATTTGGATTGAACTAGAGTGCAGACAGGCACAGAACGGATGGTTTCTTGATGTCCGAATTATGGAATTTTCAGTTATAATAACGTGCGTACATTCATTCTCGGTTTGTGCTTGAACACAAGGCTTTGGCTGTGAGGAAGCGAAAAATTAACCTGAAATTATACGTGTCGTGGATCCTCCCAGACCCACAACCACTATATTCGCAAACATTAGATCTCGCAAATAAACACGCAGCAGTGGGCTTTCATCCCCTGCGTCTTTCGTCCCCACTGCTCTAATGAGATCTAATGTTTGCGAATATAGTGGTTGTGGTTCTGGGAGGATCCACGACATACCACTGTGATGAATTTAAATTGGCGTATTTCATCACGAGTGATGTGAGGATATGCCCAGGCGGGTTATGAGCGAATCACCACCCTTTCCTGGGATCTTTTTGAGGGATGCTGCCGGGTAAGGTTATGGGCGGACCACCACCAACACCCGGATCTTTTTGGATATGCCCAGGCGGGTTATGAGCGAATCACCATATGTCGTGGATCCTCCCAGACCCACAACCACTATATTCGCAAACATTAGATCTCGCAAATAAACACGCAGCAGTGGGGACGAAAGACGCAGGGGATGAAAGCCCACTGCTGCGTGTTTATTTGCGAGATCTAATGTTTGCGAATATAGTGGTTGTGGGTCTGGGAGGATCCACGACAATGCGATTTCCAATTTGCATGGGAAAATATAAGAGGGCAACAATATCTATAGACGATACGTTCGAGTTAAAGTCTCTAGGTTTTTTCCAAAGTCAGCATTTTATTCTCGTCGTTTTCGTGGTGTTTCTTTCGCAGTTATCCAGTGTGATCACGTAGCATGACCGGAAATTTATAATGGCAGACAGAGCCACGATTTTGATTCAGAAGGCAGTCGTAATAATTACATTTCCAATTGTCCGAACTAGATCAATACGAACTGATCTCGACTCCGAGTGGTTGCAATAGGTACCTTTCAAACAAAAGGCCTGAGACAACCCCCGAAGGTCAACTAAAGCGATCCGTGCTTCCAATCAATCTCCTCCATAGTATCGACAGATTGGTATAACCCATTCACGAGTTAAACCGTGGAGCTAGGGGGGGCTCTGTATTGATAACACCGTGACAGGTGAGGCTATTCAGACTGATTCGAACTCCTCCGCCAGCCTCCTTGTGAAACAATGAAGCCATTAACGTCTGGGCTTTTTATTTTGATGGATCGAAGCTGCATCGTTGCGATTGCGGTGCGTGGGAGTTTCGACCCGCGAAGAAATCGACAATGGAAGGAAATTAATTTTTCAAACTCATCTCAAGCTGTTTCTAAGATATATCAGTCCCTTTCATTGCAGTGTATTTAACAATAAAAAACATTTTCTAATCAGCACAGGTATTGGGGCTTCGCAGGTTGCGCCGAAATTCACATGACCAGCTAGGCTGGTGTGAATAGTTGTTATTGGCTCATAGAATCGTTCGGTTATTACAATAATTACAGATTACTAGCAATTATAGTTGCGAAAAAGGTAAATGTCACACACTTGTTGTTAGTGAGGCACTGAACGTTGGTTAGGTACGTGATGGAGTAGCTTACCCCAGCATTATTACTGTTATCTATTACGAATGGCCAACACGTTGGTGAAGATACGTTAGGATTTGGATATCTCATTACCTAAGGGAGTACAGAAAACCCGTTCAGTATAGTTCGTGAAGGTCCCAGTTGGTTTAGCCGCTGATTGAGCGTCGTCAATGGGGCACAGCGCAGAGGCCAACCGGCTCATACCCTATTTTTTGTGCATTTTTACCCCACTACCAAATTCTTTTTCATTTCATTATAACTATTCTTATTTATTTTTGTTAATCATGCTTGGCTGCGAACGAGGCTCGTAAAAATTTTTGTAAGAAACCTGTACAAATTCAAAACGGGTAATTGGTTTTTTGTCGTACTTATCCATCATCCCTTTAATAAAATGAACTTTTCGCCCTTTATCTCAGGTTTTTCTCGGAAGGGTGTCCAGGGAAATCTAGGCCATGCCAGAAAAGTATTGAATTTTCGTTTGTCCCAGGATTTTCTCTCCGAACGGTCCTTTTTCTCGTGATTATGCTCCCCAGCTGACTGGGTATTTATATGAACATAGGTAGAACGAAGCGGTTAGACTGGCGATGGTCAACTAACAGGATATGTAGGAAATTCGAGAAAACCCAAGATACCTAGGCCTGATACTGCTCAAGGAACGATAATATCAGACAAACAGTTCGAAACAGGTTCAGACTCTGGAACAGATCGGGAAGGAATTCGCCGTGGGATTTTTCAGGTGCTTGAAGGTCCGCGAACAGGGTTACCATACGTCCTTCATTTGGAGGACATGTACCGCTTTTTACGCCCTGTCCTTGAATTTGGGTCCTACTTTTAGGATTTACAGTCAAAATACAATAAATAAAATGAAAATCGGCGGTGTTCGGCAAATTTAGCAGTTCAGAGAATATTTTCAAAGTCCGACCGAGAACCCGAACTCAAAAATGTTTCAACGGTTGTTAATTTTTGCAGCGTGCAACCCCAAGGCTTCCTAAGCTTTTGTATTGTACGACATGTTCACATCTCTGTTTTCGAAGTTTACCGGTAACTTTTGAAGAAAAAAAAAGCTTATGACAATTTCGTTTTTCAATTAACAACATAAGTCCTACATTTTTATGTTTTTATATAAATGTGGTACATTCATTAAAAATGAGATGGTAACCCTGTCCGGGAAGGAATTGTAGCCTTTTAATCCCAAGCAACTACCGGGAAGGAACTCGACAGCCCTCCCATGCATACACTGAATTAAGTATATAATGGATTCTGGCGCAAATGCAGTCTCAGAGCTTGTTCTTTTCCACGTTATTTTTCATTTAAAATTCATGCAAATAGACGCTGCTGATCCTTATGGAAGTGATTTCAATAGTTCCTATAGTTCCGCTGTGCGTAACAGTTTTTCCTCAGTTCAAGAATTTGTAATTGCAGTTTTTCGTTGCTATTCTAATGGTGAGAATACAAAATTCGCAGCAGTCTCAGGGGAAATGACAAATCGACTTATGTCACTCGACCGGGTATGATGACACCGCGAGAATCCGTGCGATGAGTTCGTACTGTAGCGGAAGTCCGACGTGTCTGTCTAAACTCACTTGAACAAACTGAGCACGGAGTCGCGAGCTCCCGCTAGCTCTGTGCGTTGCATACGGCCTCCTCATAGATGCCCTCAACCTCAGAACAGTCAAGAGGCTTTGCTCCTCTTCGGCTTCTAAGAAAGGCTTAAAAAGTCGTGTACCTTTTTAATTTGCGACTCTAATCTGGTCTGGCAGATTTCTCTGGTGTCCTATCTAACTCGATCTTGTTCATCTTGGCAGGTTTCTCCGTAGAGTCGTTTTACACTCTTTCGTGTTCGAAGAGCTGACGCGACGTGACGTGAGCCCCATGCTGGGCCTGGCCAGGCCTGCTCACTAGCCAGACGTAGAATGATAAATGTTTTCACAGTTGGTGGACAAACGAACTGCACAAGACGCTTCCAGATTTTTTTATGATCAACTACCAACACTGTTTACTGAACTGTTGTATACTGAAACCATGAAAGGTTGCAGTATACAACAGCCAAGTATACTAATCCAACATTCACGCCACTTCTCCTACATCAGAATTATATTTCTAATGATTCTATATACTACTTGTAATTCAGTCAGTACTAATAGCTTCTCTATACAAAGTTGAAAACCATTTTTGTTTATTATTCTTAGAATAATACACCTATGTATTCGCTCAGCAAAAAATTTTTATAACAACCCCTCAAAATTTTTTCTTTTCCGTTTCAAGGTGCGTAGATTCCAAAAATGCAATGTCCGTCCGCCGTACGCCGTATCATGTGTACCGGCTTCATTTTCGGTCTAAGAAATTCCTTCTTTCGCACACATGCGCCATTCGGGCCCTAGCTGTGTCCCGAAACTTTGCACCCAATCGGAATATACCCAGGGGTGTTAGAGTGAAAATGTGTATAAAAATAGGTACTTCTTGTGTTTTAGTAACATGTTAGTAACGTGAGCTTTTGAGGTATCGTTTTCCATGTTTTTGTGGACGAGAAGACGAATATGAAGTCGATTTTAACCAAAGAGTGAAAAATTGAGGTTGTACCACATGTTCAGCTCCCAACATTGGTTTCTTATGAGTCAAAAACCTTGGAAATCGTCTGAAATCACCATTTATATGTATAATAACACTAGAAAAAATGTGAGCACGTGGATCAAGACGATTAAATGACACGCACTACCAATGATCAAAGATAATTTGAAAAAAAAGGAAAAAAACCACAGTCATGCAGCATGGCTATAAGAGCGAATTTTCGAAGTTTTCGGCATCTTCCTCCTCCGCCTAAAATTTTCTGAAAATTAATTTTCGGCCAATGTTTTCCCAACTTGATACCATACAAAATTAAAACAGGAGTAGTTTTACGCAAAGTAAAATTTGGGGTGGAAGGAGGGGGAGGGGGAAATCAAAAATGTTTTGAATACCAGAAGAGTAGGTATTGGGTACCTACGTAACAAATTTTTTGTTCCATTTTTTGCCGAGTAACACCTCGGTTTGTAGATTTTCCAACGCTGAACACGATGGTGAAGTCAGAATTGCGATATCCCATTCCGTTATCAGATTAGAGCAGACGAACCAGGAAGAACATCTCAAGAAATAACCACGTTCCTTCATCTTCAAAGTGCTCCAGTTTGAGAATGGAATGAGATATCGCAATTCTGATTTCACCATCGTGTTCAGCGTACAAAAACCTTTAAAATGAGGTGTCACTTGTCAGACTTTTTCATTTTGGGAATTTATGGGTAATTTTCCCCCCCTAAAACTCCCCAAAACTCCCCCTTAGGGTGACCCGATTCTGCCCATCTTCGAACTTAGCCTGTCGATTGCCAAGACAGATTTTTCGTGCAAATTTGAACTTTTTATCTCAATTCTTTCGAGAGTTATCGTCTGGAATGACACATACATATATAAATATATAAATATATAAATATATATATAAATATATAAATATATATATATATATATACATATAATTTTTGGTGTCTTTCGGCAGGGAATTCAGGATGGTCTGAAACGGATTTTGGTATAAAAATCTTTCGGAAATTCGAGTTTTAAAAATTTTGGACCGAGAACAATAGCTTCCTTTTCTTCGAAAATTCGCTAAAAAGAAGCGTATCTAATTTGTGGTTTGGGGGCCAGAATTGGTTGAAACCATCAGAAATAGCTATTTCGATTATTTCACACGAAAGAAACAATAAATGAACAGCCAACATTTCTGCAGGTATGTCCAGTAGAATAATAAACTCATGTGACCAAGTACTTTGCAGCGTTTTAGCGAATTTTCGAAGAAAAGGAAGCTATTGTTCTCGGTCCAAAATTTTTAAAATTCGAATTTCCGAAAGATTTTTATACCAAAATCCGTTTCAGACCATCCTGAATTCCCTGCCGAAAGACACCAAAAATTATATGTATATATATATATATTTATATATTTATATATATATTTATATATATATTTATATATGTATGTGTCATTCCAGACGATAACTCTCGAAAGAATTGAGATAAAAAGTTCAAATTTGCACGAAAAATCTGTCTTGGCAATCGACAGGCTAAGTTCGAAGATGAGCAGAATCGGGTCACCCTAAGGGGGAGTTTTGGGGAGTTTTAAGGGGGGAAAATTACCCATAAATTCCCAAAATGAAAAAGTCTGACAAGTGACACCTCATTTTAAAGGTTTTTGTACGCTGAACACGATGGTGAAATCAGAATTGCGATATCTCATTCCATTCTCAAACTGGAGCACTTTGAAGATGAAGGAACGTGGTTATTTCTTGAGATGTTCTTCCTGGTTCGTCTGCTCTAATCTGATAACGGAATGGGTTATCGCAATTCTGACTTCACCATCGTGTTCAGCGTTGGAAAATCTACAAACCGAGGTGTTACTCGGCAAAAAATGGAACAAAAAATTTGTTACGTACCCAATAGGTACCTACCTACTCTTCTGGTATTCAAAACATTTTTGATTTCCCCCTCCCCCTCCTTCCACCCCAAATTTTACTTTGCGTAAAACTACTCCTCTTTTAATTTTGTATGGTATCAAGTTGGGAAAACATTGGCCGAAAATTAATTTTCAGAAAATTTTAGGCGGAGGAGGAAGATGCCGAAAACTTCGAAAATTCGCTCTTATAGCCATGCTGCATGACTGTGGTTTTTTACTCTTTATACCCCTTATGACAATATGCCTATGCTTGCTGATAAGCTTTCATATAAATTATTCCCCTCTAAACAAATTTAAAAACTGATCAAATAAATATACAAAATAAAAAAATAGATTGCGAATAAATGTTTTTCTAACCCTGATATAAACGCAAATAATGCTTGTTCTGTACTCCATTAATCTCTTCTTTCTAACATACTTACCTACTGACGTTGAAAAAGCCTAGGTTAGTGATCTACTCCGTAATTCAAGGGTTCGGTTCATGTTCTAGTTAAGTGTTTTCTTTTAATTCAGTGCTGTATTTTTCTTAATAGTACTGACTTGAACAACGGTAGGTGTATTCTTCATGATGCACTGCCTCCCAACGAAAACGCTTGTGAAATTACAAAAACGCTGAAATTACTTATTGCGGTTCGGCCCTCTGTCAAAATGTACTTATCCTGTGTTATCTTTGTTTCAAGTTACCAACTTAACACTCTCGTGGTACCCCTACAATCCCTACATGTCCCTATGTCCTACCTTTGTACCTTCGTAAAACCGGAGAAAACCCACCCCCCACCCCGGAAGGCTTTTGAAGGAAACTGTTCACCAGAAAATCAGTTTTTAGCCTGATAATTTTCATGTCACACTCGTGGCACATGATTGTTCTGTCTAAATGTTAATTTCTCGATTTAGTTCCGAGATTGGTGTATGTGTAGGGAGAGTGGGGCATTGGGAATCAGTGGGGAATGGGGATCACCAAGGTTTTTAGAAAAAGGCAGCCTGAAAGAGGGTTACAACTACTACTGCGACCTGTTGAGGTGCCTGCAAACTAATTTGTTGAGAAGAAACGTTTCCCTGTCAACCAGATTCAGTTCGGCCGCCAGACGTTGATGAAGCTTGTTTTGCTTCTAATTTTGGTTGATTATCAACGCGAGGTAAGTTCACTTATTTTCTTTTTTTTGAAATATTCAGCCTCTACAGTAGTTGTAGCAACTATTCAGGTGTAAGATATCATAATTATTTTTGCAAAATCGATCAAAACTATGGCAACAGCACGCTTTGTTGTACACATGTCCAAGTGGGGTAATGGGAATCACAAGGGTGGTGTAATGGGGATCACGAGGTGAGGTTATGAGAATCACAAGTAAAGTGATCCCCATTACCCCATGGTTCATTTTAAACATCATTTCTGTTTTCTTTGTCTCTGCTTCGTCTTTTAACAGTTTCTATTGATAGACTGAAAATTTTATGTTTTGCAGATGGTAAGAAACAGGCCTAGAACGACGCCCAAAGCGAGCTGGGATGCAGACACTGAAGATTATTTGGAATTCGATCGTGATATTTGTTTCATTTTTTGTCGAGAGTCTTTCGAAGAGGATAATGTTATTTGGCAGTGTAAAGCCTGCAAACAACTAGCACACATTATGTGTTCACTGGGAACCCCAGAAAATGAGATGTGTAATATCTGTACCAATGTTTTTTAGTTAGTTATTTCTTTTTTTTTAACACCTATTCCATTTGTTTGCCATTTTGAGTCAACTTTTCATTTCAATTTAGGTAGGTAAGAAATGGGGGAATTGCAAAACGTGCAATAAGACTGTGATTTGATTTACTTTTGAATCAATTAATATTTTCGCACTGACATTAAGAAGTCTAGTAATGTTCGAGTCATTCTTATAAATTGAGCTTAATTTTTTTTTATTCTTGAAGTTTTACTTGAATTTTAGAGTTTAAAATACAAGTTATCGAAATTATGTTGGCGTTTGCATATATTCCCATGCCCAAGTCCTTTGAAACTACGAAAATTTAAGTTATCCTGCTACAATTCCTCTTGACCCTGATCCCCATTACCCCACACTGCGGGGAATCGGGATCAAAGCACCTTTTCAGCTTTTCCTTATGAATCGTGGAAACAGATAACGATGAGGGAAAAAACGCTGCAAAGTCCTTGTCACATGGGTTTATTATTCTATTGGAGTTCTAGAGATTTTTGTTGGCTGTTAAATGTATTGTTTCTTTCATGTGGAATGATTGAAATAGCTATTTCTGATGATTTCCACCAATTTTGGCCCCCAAAACATGAAATAGGTACGCTTTTTTTTTCTTTTTTTTTTTAAATCATCTTTGATCATTGGTAGTGGCATTTAATGGTCTTGATTCACCTGTTTACACTTTTTCCAATGTTATTGTACACATTGATGGTGATTTCAGACAGTTTTCCAGGTTTTTGACTCATAAAAAACCAATTTTGGGAGCTGAACCTTTGGTAAAACCTCAATTTCCGCGTCTTTGGTCAAAATCGACTTCATATTCGGTCTTCTCGTCCTCAAAAACATGGAAAAAGATACCTCAAAAGCTCATGTTACTAACATGTTGTTAAAACGCAAAAAGTACCTATTTTTATACACATTTTCACTCATAACACCCCTGGGTATATTCCGATCGGGCTGAAAAGTTTCGGGACACAACTAGGGCCCAAATGGAGCATGTGTGCGAAAGAACGACTTTTTTAGACCGAAAATGAAGCCTGTACAAGTGATACGGCGTACGGCGGACGGACATTGCATTTTTGGAATCTACGCACCTTGAAACGGAAAAGAAAAAATTTTGAGGGGGTGTTATAAAAATTTTTTGCTGAGCGAATACATAGGTGTATTATTCACAGAATAATAAACCAAAATGACATGGATTCTGATGATTGAATGATTTTGTAAGTGAAGCGTCCAAAGAAGGATGTTTTTAAGCGCTCGAGGACGGACATACACCCTCTCAAAGTTAAGTGATTCCAATTGCCCCGCTCTCCCTAAGTCGATAGCGTTGGGAAATGGAAACTCGCTCCCGATTTACCCCTTTGTAACTTGCCATCACAAGTTTTATTGCAGGACTATGAAACTTTATCTGCTATAATACTTACCTATAAAACCGTTTGCGACAATCCTACGTCGGATTCTCATTTTACTCATCACCATCCCGGATCGATCCTCGATTGCACACGAGACGTTGTCGCCTCATAGTGAAAGGAGCGCAGACACGCCGAAGTGCAACGTGACAATGGCAAGGGTATCAGTCCGTTCAAACTGATGAAAACCGTGTGATCAAGGATGCTGTTACGCACTCGCCACACGTACGCTAACATCTAGTTAGTGCTGCCTGCTCGAGGGTTAAATCTATTTCGCCCAGGGCTGGTAAGGACAGCCAGAGCTAAAGACAAAACAGAAATACAGGGTAACTAGAATAACCCGCTATAACAGGCGTATATTATTTTGCAACGGCGCCAGGAGGTTGTCGGTCGGTAGGTAAGTACTAGGTTTTGTAACGCGTGGCTATGTCAACTAACGAGACTAATACTTATCTCGACTTTTCCGTTTATTTTATCGCTAACAGTTAGGAGTTTCCACCACCTAGCCCTGAAGTTTTTATTTATTCTGGTAGCTAGTAATAAACTCGTATTTTAGAATGTGATGAGCATAAAAATAGTCTCCCTCATCATATTTCTCCTCTACTGTTACATCATATTACCAGCTTCGCACACTTCTTATTCGATTAGGAAAATCGAGAGGTAACAAAAATGTTGTAACACATGTTTCTGCATTCCCTCGGTCATGAACCGTTTTCGGTTTGTTATTTTAAAAATTTGAATAGTTCTCGATCGTAGATTCACGTGGAAGTGATGTTCTAAGTAAGATACACATACGCAGAAGTGGACAGAAATGTGATTGTGCAAATAATCGTTCACAAATATGAAATGACAAAAATGACAAATCTTAAGCAGAGTTGCGATTTCATGTAGGCGCTTAGATAACAACTCTACCTATAAATCTGCTGTATGCGATATGAAACCTGTGGGAATGCCAGAACTGTGAAGAAATATATGATTTCGTACACGCTCACCAGTCCTGGTTAGGGTTTGAGGATTCGGTGAGAGGACAGATGAATTTATAACGTCATCTCACCATCTTCCACTTTATGTCGAATATTGCGTAGACGTCGACCCGTCCAGGGTTTTCATCTAACATTCACGGGTGCCAGGTAATATAAAATACCGACTTTATGGCGAAAAAATATACTCCCTTAGGCGCCTGAAGACGTCTTCCTTCATATCGCTGACTTTCTTGATGTCTCAATACACCTGGCGGGTCATCGTGTGATGTGCGACCCGTGTAATCGCCTGCCGATGCTGCTGCAACGATCGAAAGGTTGTATGTACTGGTCATAAACCTGGAATGCGTCTTATAAGTGCAATGACGTCAACAGGTTTGCATAACGAATTTCAACTATATTGTCGTGATGTACGTTATGCCCTTTCTGATCTTGACGAAAGAATAATAATGCGTGCATGAAAACATCGAGGTTTCATGACCAACATTTTTTAACAATCAACCTCTTCAACTGCCCACATCATATTCATATTAGCTTTATTTCCAAGTTTATCACAACTTTGTATGATAGGAATTGTCACAAAATAAGATATCCCATAGGCAATGAACACTGACTGGCAATTGGAAAAACTAATAAATAACATATCTAGACCAATAAATAGCGACTGTTTGCAAAAAAAAATCTTTCGGATAATAAAACTCTTTGTCGATTAGATACAATTTTACGCGTTTCCTAAACAGCGTCATTCGTTTTGATTCTACACTCGTTTTATGTACTGATTACTGAAAAATGTTCTACAACTTTGATTATTTTAGAAACTTAGGTATTAGGTAGTGAATAAATACCTAAGTAAATGTACAAAATTGACCGGAAATTGTTCACCGATCGAACACAATATTGTGAAGGATCTTCACAGTTATTTCTGTTCAAACCCAACAGAATTTCAACAAACTGTCAGGTTTCTTGGTGACAACGGGATCAACTTTCTGTGACAAGACTACACACTTTCGGTAACAACAGGAATTTCAGGATAAACAACTTGAAAACCAGGTAGGCACCTCAGGAAACCACCTACTTTGCGTATGATAAATGAAGCACCCCACGATGTTGAACATGTTTCATTCATGAGAAAACCTAAGTTCTGAGGGCTACGAGAAGCTCAGATGACCATCCGCTTTGAAACGCAAATGATACCAGGGATCTGTGGGAACTATCGGTGTAGGGGCGGGGTGTTTTCAGGAATAGGGTTTCCTTTGACAGTAAATCTTTGTCATCATCTTCGTAGAAGTCTAAGATAAATGGGTACCAAGAGTACTCTCTAAATAGAACACAGCTAATGATATCAATCTGTTGTTTGAAAAATTTGCTCTCTCGAGTCTAGACCCACGTGATACTAGTAACAATATATAGCATTATGATGCTATATAATGTTCTTGAGCTTGGATAAGAGGAAGAAGGTATGTTAATACTTTTCCACTGAGAAGAAATAATGGTGCTGTTAACTTAATAACTACCTGTATTAACTGTTCACCTAATCAAAATTGAACTCGCACTTGAGATTTTTTTGCCGCCAGACCAATTTCTTGGTAGGGTTCTCCACTCCACATTCAGCGTTGGGATTCTCATGATTTGGAAATCCTAAAAACCGCAATCTAAACCAGAATCGACCTTGGCCTACAAAAATGGACTCGCTTCAAGACTGCAGAGAGAGGTAGAGAGCAAACCTTCTTCTTGTGAGGTTACTGCCCTGAAGTTAGCTGCATATTCAAAATCGAAAACTTTAAACGTTTGCCACGGCTCGTCAGGTCAAAATTTTTGAATTTTGATCATGGGAATGAATTCAGCTACTCAAATGCTAGGAGGTATACCTTTTAGAATTTCGAAATTTTGATCCAAAATTTTAAAATTTTGCCCAACTTTAAACGTTTGCCCTGACCTGATCAATGACATATTTGATGTTCTGATTTCAAATTCTGTTAGTATATATTCTCCTCTCGATGGTATATCTTCCGGATTTTCGAAATTCGACCTTGAAATGGTAATATTCATGCCCTGAAGTTAGCTGCATATTCAAAAAGTTTAAACGTTTGCCACGGCTCGTCAGGTCAAAATGTTTGAATTTTGATCATGGGAATGAATTCAGCTACTCAAATGCTAGGAGGTATACCTTTTAGAATTTCGAAATTTTGATCCAAAATTTTAAAATTTTGCCCAACATTAAACGTTTGCCCTGACCTGATCAATGACATATTTGATGTTCTGATTTCAAATTCTGTTAGTATATATTCTCCTCTCGATGGTATATCTTCCGGATTTTCGAAATTCGACCTTGAAATGGTAATATTCATGCCCTGAAGTTAGCTGCATATTCAAAAAGTTTAAACGTTTGCCACGGCTCGTCAGGTCAAAATGTTTGAATTTTGATCATGGGAATGAATTCAGCTACTCAAATGCTAGGAGGTATACCTTTTAGAATTTCGAAATTTTGATCCAAAATTTTAAAATTTTGCCCAACTTTAAACGTTTGCCCTGACCTTATCAATGACATATTTGATGTTCTGATTTCAAATTCTGTTAGTATATATTCTCCTCTCGATGGTATATCTTCCGGATTTTCGAAATTCGACCTTGAAATAGTCAGCTGCAACAACTGAGGCAAACATGATACACGGAAAATGGCTGTATGCTGAATTTAAACGCTTGCCCTGACCTTATCAGTGACATGTTTGATGTTCTGATTTCAAATTCTGAAAGCTTATACCTTTCTCTAGATGGTATATCTTCCGGATTTTTGAAATTTGACCTAGAAATAGTCAGCTGCAACAACTGAGGCAAACATGATACACGGAAAATGGCCGTATGCTGACTTTAAACGCTTGCCCTGACCTTATCAATGACATATTTGATGTTCTGATTTCAAATTCTGAAAGCTTATACCTTCCTCTAGATGGTATATCTTCCGGATTTTCGAAATTCGACCTAGAAATAGTCAGCTGCAACAACTGAGGCAAACATGATACACGGAAAATGGCTGTATGCTGACTTTAAACGCTTGCCCTGACCTTATCAGTGACATATTTGATGTTCTGATTTCAAATTCTGAAAGCTTATACCTTCCTCTAGATGGTGTATCTTCCGGATTTTTGAAATTCGACCTAGAAATAGTCAGCTGCAACAACTGAGGCAAACATGATACACGGAAAATGGCCGTATGCTGACTTTAAACGCTTGCCCTGACCTTATCAGTGACATATTTGATGTTCTGATTTCAAATTCTGAAAGCTTATACCTTCCTCTAGATGGTATATCTTCCGGATTTTTGAAATTCGACCTAGAAATAGTCAGCTGCAACAACTGAGGCAAACATGATACACGGAAAATGGCTGTATGCTGACTTTAAACGCTTGCCCTGACCTTATCAGTGACATATTTGATGTTCTGATTTCAAATTCTGAAAGCTTATACCTTCCTCTAGATGGTGTATCTTCCGGATTTTTGAAATTCGACCTAGAAATAGTCAGCTGCAACAACTGAGGCAAACATGATACACGGAAAATGGCCGTATGCTGACTTTAAACGCTTGCCCCAACCTTATCAGTGACATGTTTGATGTTCTGATTTCAAATTCTGAAAGCTTATACCATTCTCTAGATGGTATATCTTCCGGATTTTTGAAATTTGACCTAGAAATAGTCAGCTGCAACAACTGAGGCAAACATGATACACGGAAAATGGCCGTATGCTGACTTTAAACGCTTGCCCCAACCTTATCAGTGACATATTTGATGTTCTGATTTCAAATTCTGAAAGCTTATACCTTTCTCTAGATGGTATATCTTCCGGATTTTTGAAATTTGACCTAGAAATAGTCAGCTGCAACAACTGAGGCAAACATGATACACGGAAAATGGCCGTATGCTGACTTTAAACGTTTGCCCTGACCTTATCAATGACATATTTGATGTTCTGATTTCAAATTCTGTTAGTATATATTCTCCTCTCGATGGTATATCTTCCGGATTTTCGAAATTCGACCTTGAAATGGTAATATTCATGCCCTGAAGTTAGCTGCATATTCAAAAAGTTTAAACGTTTGCCACGGCTCGTCAGGTCAAAATTTTTGAATTTTGATCATGGGAATGAATTCAGCTACTCAAATGCTAGGAGGTATACCTTTTAGAATTTCGAAATTTTGATCCAAAATTTTAAAATTTTGCCCAACTTTAAACGTTTGCCCTGACCTTATCGATGACATATTTGATGTTCTGATTTCAAATTCTGTTAGTATATATTCTCCTCTCGATGGTATATCTTCCGGATTTTCGAAATTCGACCTTGAAATGGTAATATTCATGCCCTGAAGTTAGCTGCATATTCAAAAAGTTTAAACGTTTGCCACGGCTCGTCAGGTCAAAATTTTTGAATTTTGATCACGGGAATGAATTTAGCTACTAAAATGCTAGGAGGTATATCGTTTAGAATTTCGAAATTTTGATCCAAAATTTTAAAATTTGCCCAACTTTAAACGTTTGCCCTGACCTTATCAATGACATATTTGATGTTCTGATTTCAAATTCTGAAAGCTTATACCTTTCTCTAGATGGTATATCTTCCGGATTTATTGAAATTTGACCTAGAAATAGTCAGCTGCAACAACTGAGGCAAACATGATACACGGAAAATGGCCGTATGCTGACTTTAAACGCTTGCCCCAACCTTATCAGTGACATATTTGATGTTCTGATTTCAAATTCTGAAAGCTTATACCTTTCTCTAGATGGTATATCTTCCGGATTTTGGAAATTTGACCTAGAAATAGTCAGCTGCAACAACTGAGGCAAACATGATACACGGAAAATGGCCGTATGCTGACTTTAAACGCTTGCCCTGACCTTATCAGTGACATATTTGATGTTCTGATTTCAAATTCTGAAAGCTTATACCTTCCTCTAGATGGTATATCTTCCGGATTTTTGAAATTCGACCTAGAAATAGTCAGCTGCAACAACTGAGGCAAACATGATACACGGAAAATGGCCGTATGCTGACTTTAAACGCTTGCCCCAACCTTATCAGTGACATGTTTGATGTTCTGATTTCAAATTCTGAAAGCTTATACCTTTCTCTAGATGGTATATCTTCCGGATTTTTGAAATTTGACCTAGAAATAGTCAGCTGCAACAACTGAGGCAAACATGATACACGGAAAATGGCCGTATGCTGACTTTAAACGCTTGCCCCAACCTTATCAATGACATATTTGATGTTCTGATTTCAAATTCTGAAAGCTTATACCTTTCTCTAGATGGTGTATCTTCCGGATTTTTGAAATTTGACCTAGAAATAGTCAGCTGCAACAACTGAGGCAAACATGATACACGGAAAATGGCCGTATGCTGACTTTAAACGTTTGCCCTGACCTTATCAATGACATATTTGATGTTCTGATTTCAAATTCTGTTAGTATAGATTCTCCTCTCGATGGTATATCTTCCGGATTTTCGAAATTCGACCTTGAAATGGTAATATTCATGCCCTGAAGTTAGCTGCATATTCAAAAAGTTTAAACGTTTGCCACGGCTCGTCAGGTCAAAATTTTTGAATTTTGATCATGGGAATGAATTCAGCTACTCAAATGCTAGGAGGTATACCTTTTAGAATTTCGAAATTTTGATCCAAAATTTTAAAATTTTGCCCAACTTTAAACGTTTGCCCTGACCTTATCAATGACATATTTGATGTTCTGATTTCAAATTCTGTTAGTATATATTCTCCTCTCGATGGTATATCTTCCGGATTTTCGAAATTCGACCTTGAAATAGTCAGCTGCAACAACTGAGGCAAACATGATACACGGAAAATGGCTGTATGCTGACTTTAAACGCTTGCCCTGACCTTATCAGTGACATGTTTGATGTTCTGATTTCAAATTCTGAAAGCTTATACCTTTCTCTAGATGGTATATCTTCCGGATTTTTGAAATTTGACCTAGAAATAGTCAGCTGCAACAACTGAGGCAAACATGATACACGGAAAATGGCCGTATGCTGACTTTAAACGGTTGCCCTGACCTTATCAATGACATATTTGATGTTCTGATTTCAAATTCTGAAAGCTTATACCTTCCTCTAGATGGTATATCTTCCGGATTTTCGAAATTCGACCTAGAAATAGTCAGCTGCAACAACTGAGGCAAACATGATACACGGAAAATGGCTGTATGCTGACTTTAAACGCTTGCCCTGACCTTATCAGTGACATATTTGATGTTCTAATTTCAAATTCTGAAAGCTTATACCTTCCTCTAGATGGTATATCTTCCGGATTTTTGAAATTCGACCTAGAAATAGTCAGCTGCAACAACTGAGGCAAACATGATACACGGAAAATGGCCGTATGCTGACTTTAAACGCTTGCCCTGACCTTATCAATGACATATTTGATGTTCTGATTTCAAATTCTGTTAGTATATATTCTCCTCTCGATGGTATATCTTCCGGATTTTCGAAATTCGACCTTGAAATGGTAATATTCATGCCCTGAAGTTAGCTGCATATTCAAAAAGTTTAAACGTTTGCCACGGCTCGTCAGGTCAAAATTTTTGAATTTTGATCATGGGAATGAATTCAGCTACTCAAATGCTAGGAGGTATACCTTTTAGAATTTCGAAATTTTGATCCAAAATTTTAAAATTTTGCCCAACTTTAAACGTTTGCCCTGACCTTATCAATGACATATTTGATGTTCTGATTTCAATATCTGTTAGTATATATTCTCCTCTCGATGGTATATCTTCCGGATTTTCGAAATTCGACCTTGAAATGGTAATATTCATGCCCTGAAGTTAGCTGCATATTCAAAAAGTTTAAACGTTTGCCACGGCTCGTCACGTCAAAATTTTTGAATTTTGATCACGGGAATGAATTTAGCTACTAAAATGCTAGGAGGTATACCGATTAGAATTTCGAAATTTTGATTCAAAATTTTAAAATTTTGCCCAACTTTAAACGTTTGCCCCAACCTTATCAGTGACATATTTGATGTTCTGATTTCAAATTCTGAAAGCTTATACCTTCCTCTAGATGGTATATCTTCCGGATTTTTGAAATTCGACCTAGAAATAGTCAGCTGCAACAACTGAGGCAAACAGGTTAATTGCAACTTTATCATAGAGGAATGCAGAGGAGCATGGATAGAGAGTAGATGAGTCAGTGAAGAAGGCAAATGGAAGCTTGGAATAGATGAAGATGCATGGATAGTCGACTATGGAGGGGCATTGATGTAGCGATGAGGAAGAAGGTGAAGGAGTGTGGAAAAGGAAAAGAGACATTTTTGCAAACCTTGTGTCATCATCATGAAGCCGGTAACATCAACATCCAGGACTGTTGTGTGGAAGTAGGATAAGGATAGGAGTTAATTTGCCTTGAGAAAAAACTATAATATCGAAGTCGTTCGATTTATTTGATTTATATTGATACCCATACCTATATTGGGTTGTGAACGCATCAAAAGGCGGACAGTCATAGAAAAAAAAGGAGTAGTAGGTACTAGCAGTGTTGTCTGTAGGACAGCGCCATTGTTCGGAACAATGGCGCTGCTGGGTGTGAAGGGGGTTTATGAAAGGGCTTAGAAGGTTTGAGACATTTCTGGACAACAATTTCTGGATAACAATTTGTTCCCTCTTAAACCAACGCATTCGTTTCTCTGGCGAACTACTACAACCCAATTTCTACAACCGAGAGCCTAAAACGAAGGTTCACCGAAGGTGAGTGATAAAATTGTAAGCCCCCCGCCACAATTCGTATCTTCACCATCCGCCCGTCAACCTCTTCATCAACGCCTCCAACCACCGACGTATTTTACCAGGATCCCACCGAGTCAGATCTCCACTGCAACAGCGAAGTTATTGTGGAATACCAACAGATAGCATCCATGCTGCCGGCGAAGGGAGTTGGCGCCAGCAATCGGGGAGGCTGTGGGCAGGATAGAGCCGGTAACCCCTCAAGGGGGAACCTGACACCTGACTCTCCCCTCCCCAAAGCCTCCCAACTACGCATTTGATGTAACGAACTTCTCCACACCGTCAAAAGGGTAACGTAAAACCTGTATGCCAAGTATTTTTGCTTTACAATTTAAACTTTTTGAATATGCAGCTAACTTCAGGGCATGAATATTACCATTTCAAGGTCGAATTTCGAAAATCCGGAAGATATACCATCGAGAGGAGAATCTATACTAACAGAATTTGAAATCAGAACATCAAATATGTCATTGATAAGGTCAGGGCAAACGTTTTAAAGTCAGCATACGGCCATTTTCCGTGTATCATGTTTGCCTCAGTTGTTGCAGCTGACTATTTCTAGGTCAAATTTCAAAAATCCGGAAGATATACCATCTAGAGAAAGGTATAAGCTTTCAGAATTTGAAATCAGAACATCAAATATGTCACTGATAAGGTTGGGGCAAGCGTTTAAAGTCAGCATACGGCCATTTTCCGTGTATCATGTTTGCCTCAGTTGTTGCAGCTGACTATTTCTAGGTCAAATTTCAAAAATCCGGAAGATATACCATCTAGAGAAAGGTATAAGCTTTCAGAATTTGAAATCAGAACATCAAACATGTCACTGATAAGGTTGGGGCAAGCGTTTAAAGTCAGCATACGGCCATTTTCCGTTTATCATGTTTGCCTCAGTTGTTGCAGCTGACTATTTCTAGGTCGAATTTCAAAAATCCGGAAGATATACCATCTAGAGGAAGGTATAAGCTTTCAGAATTTGAAATCAGAACATCAAATATGTCACTGATAAGGTCAGGGCAAGCGTTTAAAGTCAGCATACGGCCATTTTCCGTGAATCATGTTTGCCTCAGTTGTTGCAGCTGACTATTTCTAGGTCGAATTTCAAAAATCCGGAAGATATACCATCTAGAGAAAGGTATAAGCTTTCAGAATTTGAAATCAGAACATCAAATATGTCACTGATAAGGTTGGGGCAAGCGTTTAAAGTCAGCATACGGCCATTTTCCGTGTATCATGTTTGCCTCAGTTGTTGCAGCTGACTATTTCTAGGTCGAATTTCAAAAATCCGGAAGATATACCATCTAGAGGAAGGTATAAGCTTTCAGAATTTGAAATCAGAACATCAAATATGTCACTGATAAGGTCAGGGCAAGCGTTTAAAGTCAGCATACGGCCATTTTCCGTGAATCATGTTTGCCTCAGTTGTTGCAGCTGACTATTTCTAGGTCGAATTTCAAAAATCCGGAAGATATACCATCTAGAGAAAGGTATAAGCTTTCAGAATTTGAAATCAGAACATCAAACATGTCACTGATAAGGTCAGGGCAAGCGTTTAAAGTCAGCATACAGCCATTTTCCGTGTATCATGTTTGCCTCAGTTGTTGCAGCTGACTATTTCTAGGTCGAATTTCGAAAATCCGGAAGATATACCATCTAGAGGAAGGTATAAGCTTTCAGAATTTGAAATCAGAACATCTAATATGTCATTGATAAGGTCAGGGCAAACGTTTAAAGTTGGGCAAATTTTAAAATTTTGGATCAAAATTTCGAAATTCTAAACGGAATACCTCCTAGCATTTTAGTAGCTAAATTCATTCCCGTGATCAAAATTCAAAAATTTTGACCTGACGAGCCGTGGCAAACGTTTAAACTTTTTGAATATGCAGCTAACTTCAGGTCATGAATAATACCATTTCAAGGTCGAATTTCGAAAATCCGGAAGATATACCATCGAGAGGAGAATCTATACTAACAGAATTTGAAATCAGAACATCAAATATGTCATTGATAAGGTCAGGGCAAACGTTTAAAGTCAGCATACGGCCATTTTCCGTGTATCATGTTTGCCTCAGTTGTTGCAGCTGACTATTTCTAGGTCAAATTTCAAAAATCCGGAAGATATACCATCTAGAGAAAGGTATAAGCTTTCAGAATTTGAAATCAGAACATCAAATATGTCACTGATAAGGTTGGGGCAAGCGTTTAAAGTCAGCATACGGCCATTTTCCGTGTATCATGTTTGCCTCAGTTGTTGCAGCTGACTATTTCTAGGTCAAATTTCGAAAATCCGGAAGATATACCATCTAGAGAAAGGTATAAGCTTTCAGAATTTGAAATCAGAACATCAAACATGTCACTGATAAGGTTGGGGCAAGCGTTTAAAGTCAGCATACGGCCATTTTCCGTTTATCATGTTTGCCTCAGTTGTTGCAGCTGACTATTTCTAGGTCGAATTTCAAAAATCCGGAAGATATACCATCTAGAGGAAGGTATAAGCTTTCAGAATTTGAAATCAGAACATCAAATATGTCACTGATAAGGTCAGGGCAAGCGTTTAAAGTCAGCATACGGCCATTTTCCGTGAATCATGTTTGCCTCAGTTGTTGCAGCTGACTATTTCTAGGTCGAATTTCAAAAATCCGGAAGATATACCATCTAGAGAAAGGTATAAGCTTTCAGAATTTGAAATCAGAACATCAAATATGTCACTGATAAGGTTGGGGCAAGCGTTTAAAGTCAGCATACGGCCATTTTCCGTGTATCATGTTTGCCTCAGTTGTTGCAGCTGACTATTTCTAGGTCGAATTTCAAAAATCCGGAAGATATACCATCTAGAGGAAGGTATAAGCTTTCAGAATTTGAAATCAGAACATCAAATATGTCACTGATAAGGTCAGGGCAAGCGTTTAAAGTCAGCATACGGCCATTTTCCGTGAATCATGTTTGCCTCAGTTGTTGCAGCTGACTATTTCTAGGTCGAATTTCAAAAATCCGGAAGATATACCATCTAGAGAAAGGTATAAGCTTTCAGAATTTGAAATCAGAACATCAAACATGTCACTGATAAGGTCAGGGCAAGCGTTTAAAGTCAGCATACAGCCATTTTCCATGTATCATGTTTGCCTCAGTTGTTGCAGCTGACTATTTCTAGGTCGAATTTCGAAAATCCGGAAGATATACCATCTAGAGGAAGGTATAAGCTTTCAGAATTTGAAATCAGAACATCTAATATGTCATTGATAAGGTCAGGGCAAACGTTTAAAGTTGGGCAAATTTTAAAATTTTGGATCAAAATTTCGAAATTCTAAACGGTATACCTCCTAGCATTTTAGTAGCTAAATTCATTCCCGTGATCAAAATTCAAAAATTTTGACCTGACGAGCCGTGGCAAACGTTTAAACTTTTTGAATATGCAGCTAACTTCAGGTCATGAATATTACCATTTCAAGGTCGAATTTCGAAAATCCGGAAGATATACCATCGAGAGGAGAATATATACTAACAGAATTTGAAATCAGAACATCAAATATGTCATCGATAAGGTCAGGGCAAACGTTTAAAGTTGGGCACAATTTTAAAATTTTGGATCAAAATTTCGAAATTCTAAAAGGTATACCTCCTAGCATTTGAGTAGCTGAATTCATTCCCATGATCAAAATTCAAAAATTTTGACCTGACGAGCCGTGGCAAACGTTTAAACTTTTTGAATATGCAGCTAACTTCAGGGCATGAATATTACCATTTTAAGGTCGAATTTCGAAAATCCGGAAGATATGCCATCGAGAGGAGAATATATACTAACAGAATTTGAAATCAGAACATCAAATATGACATTGATAAGGTCAGGGCAAACATTTAAAGTCAGCATACGGCCATTTTCCGTGTATCATGTTTGCCTCAGTTGTTGCAGCTGACTATTTCTAGGTCAAATTTCAAAAATCCGGAAGATATACCATCTAGAGAAAAGTATAAGCTTTCAGAATTTGAATTCAGAACATCAAATATGTCACTGATAAGGTTGGGGCAAGCGTTTAAAGTCAGCATACGGCCATTTTCCGTGTATCATGTTTGCCTCAGTTGTTGCAGCTGACTATTTCTAGGTCAAATTTCAAAAATCCGGAAGATATACCATCTAGAGAAAGGTATAAGCTTTCAGAATTTGAAATCAGAACATCAAACATGTCACTGATAAGGTTGGGGCAAGCGTTTAAAGTCAGCATACGGCCATTTTCCGTGTATCATGTTTGCCTCAGTTGTTGCAGCTGACTATTTCTAGGTCGAATTTCAAAAATCCGGAAGATATACCATCTAGAGGAAGGTATAAGCTTTCAGAATTTGAAATCAGAACATCAAATATGTCACTGATAAGGTCAGGGCAAGCGTTTAAAGTCAGCATACGGCCATTTTCCGTGAATCATGTTTGCCTCAGTTGTTGCAGCTGACTATTTCTAGGTCGAATTTCAAAAATCCGGAAGATATACCATCTAGAGAAAGGTATAAGCTTTCAGAATTTGAAATCAGAACATCAAATATGTCACTGATAAGGTTGGGGCAAGCGTTTAAAGTCAGCATACGGCCATTTTCCGTGTATCATGTTTGCCTCAGTTGTTGCAGCTGACTATTTCTAGGTCGAATTTCAAAAATCCGGAAGATATACCATCTAGAGGAAGGTATAAGCTTTCAGAATTTGAAATCAGAACATCAAATATGTCACTGATAAGGTCAGGGCAAGCGTTTAAAGTCAGCATACGGCCATTTTCCGTGAATCATGTTTGCCTCAGTTGTTGCAGCTGACTATTTCTAGGTCGAATTTCAAAAATCCGGAAGATATACCATCTAGAGAAAGGTATAAGCTTTCAGAATTTGAAATCAGAACATCAAACATGTCACTGATAAGGTCAGGGCAAGCGTTTAAAGTCAGCATACAGCCATTTTCCGTGTATCATGTTTGCCTCAGTTGTTGCAGCTGACTATTTCTAGGTCGAATTTCGAAAATCCGGAAGATATACCATCTAGAGGAAGGTATAAGCTTTCAGAATTTGAAATCAGAACATCTAATATGTCATTGATAAGGTCAGGGCAAGCGTTTAAAGTCAGCATACGGCCATTTTCCGTGTATCATGTTTGCCTCAGTTGTTGCAGCTGACTATTTCTAGGTCAAATTTCAAAAATCCGGAAGATATACCATCTAGAGAAAGGTATAAGCTTTCAGAATTTGAAATCAGAACATCAAACATGTCACTGATAAGGTCAGGGCAAGCGTTTAAAGTCAGCATACAGCCATTTTCCGTGTATCATGTTTGCCTCAGTTGTTGCAGCTGACTATTTCAAGGTCGAATTTCGAAAATCCGGAAGATATACCATCGAGAGGAGAATATATACTAACAGAATTTGAAATCAGAACATCAAATATGTCATTGATAAGGTCAGGGCAAACGTTTAAAGTTGGGCAAAATTTTAAAATTTTGGATCAAAATTTCGAAATTCTAATAGGTATACCTCCTAGCATTTGAGTAGCTGAATTCATTCCCATGATCAAAATTCAAAAATTTTGACCTGACGAGCCGTGGCAAACGTTTAAACTTTTTGAATATGCAGCTAACTTCAGGGCATGAATATTACCATTTCAAGGTCGAATTTCGAAAATCCGGAAGATATACCATCGAGAGGAGAATCTATACTAACAGAATTTGAAATCAGAACATCAAATATGTCATTGATAAGGTCAGGGCAAACGTTTAAAGTCAGCATACGGCCATTTTCCGTGTATCATGTTTGCCTCAGTTGTTGCAGCTGACTATTTCTAGGTCGAATTTCAAAAATCCGGAAGATATACCATCTAGAGGAAGGTATAAGCTTTCAGAATTTGAAATCAGAACATCAAATATGTCACTGATAAGGTCAGGGCAAGCGTTTAAAGTCAGCATACGGCCATTTTCCGTGAATCATGTTTGCCTCAGTTGTTGCAGCTGACTATTTCTAGGTCGAATTTCAAAAATCCGGAAGATATACCATCTAGAGAAAGGTATAAGCTTTCAGAATTTGAAATCAGAACATCAAATATGTCACTGATAAGGTTGGGGCAAGCGTTTAAAGTCAGCATACGGCCATTTTCCGTGTATCATGTTTGCCTCAGTTGTTGCAGCTGACTATTTCTAGGTTGAATTTCGAAAATCCGGAAGATATACCATCTAGAGGAAGGTATAAGCTTTCAGAATTTGAAATCAGAACATCAAATATGTCACTGATAAGGTCAGGGCAAGCGTTTAAAGTCAGCATACGGCCATTTTCCGTGAATCATGTTTGCCTCAGTTGTTGCAGCTGACTATTTCTAGGTCGAATTTCGAAAATCCGGAAGATATACCATCGAGAGGAGAATATATACTAACAGAATTTGAAATCAGAACATCAAATATGTCATTGATAAGGTCAGGGCAAACGTTTAAAGTTGTGCAAAATTTTAAAATTTTGGATCATAATTTCGAAATTCTAAAAGGTATACCTCCTAGCATTTGAGTAGCTGAATTCATTCCCATGATCAAAATTCAAAAATTTTGACCTGACGAGCCGTGGCAAACGTTTAAACTTTTTGAATATGCAGCTAACTTCAGGGCATGAATATTACCATTTCAAGGTCGAATTTCGAAAATCCGGAAGATATACCATCGAGAGGAGAATATATACTAACAGAATTTGAAATCAGAACATCAAATATGTCATTGATAAGGTCAGGGCAAACGTTTAAAGTTGGGCAAAATTTTAAAATTTTGGATCAAAATTTCGAAATTCTAAAAGGTATACCTCCTAGCATTTGAGTAGCTGAATTCATTCCCATGATCAAAATTCAAAAATTTTGACCTGACGAGCCGTGGCAAACGTTTAAAGTTTTCGATTTTGAATATGCAGCTAACTTCAGGGCAGTGTGAGGTTGAGGTGTAACTACCTGCCACTGGGCGATCCGAGTCGAGAATTTATGTACCTTCATTCTCACCTGAGTTTACTCATAACTTTAAAATCCTTTGCGGTATCGAAGTTCTTTCCAATAAACTCCGCACAAATAAATCCGTCGGAGCCTGGACTACAAACTGGGAACGATTGCTTCGCTCATCTTGTTACTATTTTCCACCACTCCACTGATGACCACCACCTAGACACTACCTACAAAATTTATCGACCATATAGACGACTATGTTAACTCGATTGTTACAAGTTTTTAACATTTTCATGTCTTTACTTTGGCACACAAACTCGAAAAGCGTTACCAAAAAGCGACAGGAAAACGCATTATACACCATTTCTGATGATTTTCGCATACAACCGATCCGTTTCTACGGAACTTCATGTTTGACATTTTTCATCGTGGAAAAATCGTTCACCACTCGTTAGAATCGTGTGATTTTACTGAATATTTTGTTGTTAACCGTACCCCCGTACCTTGCGCGGTAGCTGAGCTGATCTGAGCATGATGAAAAAACGCTGCAAAGTCCTTGTCACATGGGTTTATTATTCTATTATTTTATTGGTCTACAGAAATGCTGGCTGTTCATTTATTGTTTCTTTTATGCGTAATAATCGAAATAGCTATTTCTGATGGTTTCCATTAATTTTGGCCCCTAAAACACAAATTAGGTACGCTTTTTTTTTTTTAACTATCTTTGATCATTGATAGTGCCATTTAATCGTCTTGATCCACGTGTTGACACTTTTTCTAGTGTTATTATACAAACTGATGGTGATTTCAGACGATTTTCCAGGTTTTTGACTCACGAAAAATCAATTTTGAGAGCTGAACATCTGGTACAACCTCAATTTTCCAGGCCTTGGTCAAAATCGAATTAATATTCGGTCTTCTCGTCCCCAAAAACATGGAATACGATACCTCAAAATCTCATTTTACTACTATGTTACTAAAACACAAAAAGTACCTATTTTTATACACATTTTCACTCATAACTCCGCTGGATATATTCCGATCGGGCTGAAAGGTTTCGGGACACAACTAGGGCCCAAATGGAGCATGTGTGCGAAAGAACGATTTTTTTAGACCGAAAATGAAGCCTGTACACGTGATACGGCGTACGGCGGAGCGCGGACGGACATTGCATTTTTGGAATCTACGCACCTTGAAACGGAAAAGAAAAAATTTTGAGGGGGTGTTATAAAAATTTTTTGCTGAGCGAATACATAGGTGTATTATTCACAGAATAAGAAACCAAAACGCTGCAAAGTCCTTGTCACATGGGTTTATTATTCTATTGGACATACCTACAGAAACGTTGGCTGTTTATTTATTGTTTCTTTCATATAAAATAATTTAAATAGCTATTGCTGGTGGTTTCCACCAATTTTGGCCCCCAAAACACGAATTAGGTAGGTACGCTCCTTTTTTTTTCAAATTATCTTTGATCATTGATAGTACCATTTAATCGTCTTAATCCACCTCTTGATACTTTTTCTAGTGTTATTCTACAAATTGATGGTGATTTCAGACGATTTTCCAGGTTTTTACTTATAAAAAATCAATTTTGGGAGCTGAACATCTGGTACAACCTCAATTTTCCACTCTTTGGTCAAAATCGACTTCATATTCGGTCTTCTCGTCCCCAAAGACATGAAAAACGATACCTCAAAAGCTCATTTTACTAACATGTTGCTAAAACGCAAAAAGTACCTATTTTTACACACATTTTCACTCATAACACCCCTGGGTATATTCCGATCGGGCTGAAAAGTTTCGGGACACAAGTAGGGCCCAAATGGAGCATGTGTGCGAAAGAACGAATTTTTTAGGCCAAAAATGAAGCCTATACACGTGATACGGCGGACGGCGTACGGACATTGCATTTTGGTTTATTATTCTGTGAATAATACACCTATGTATTCGCTCAGCAAAAAATTTTTATAACACCCCCTCAAACTTTTTTCTTTTCCGTTTCAAGGTGCGTAGATTCCAAAAATGCAATGTCCGTCCGCCGTCCGCCGTACGCCGTCCGCCGTACGCCGTATCACGTGTACAGGCTTCATTTTAAATCTAAAAAAGTCGTTCTTTCGCACACATGCTCCATTTGGGCCCTACTTGTGTCCCGAAACTTTCCAGCCCGATCGGAATATACCCAGGGGTGTTATGAGTGAAAATGTGTGTAAAAATAGGTACTTTTTGCGTTTTAGCAACATGTTAGTAAAATGAGCTTTTGAGGTATCGTTTTCCATGTTTTTGGGGACGAGAATACCGAATATGAAGTCGATTTTGACCAAAGACGCGGAAATTGAGGTTTTACCATTGGTTCAGCTCCCAAAATTGGTTTTTTTTTTGTCAAAAACCTGGAAAACTGTCTGAAATCACCATCAATGTGTATACTAACATTAGAAAAAGTGTAAACAGCTGAATCAAGACCATTAAATCGCACTACCAATGATCAAAGATGATCTGGGGGGGAAAAAAAAGTGTACCTATTTCATGTTTTGGGGGCCAAAATTGGTGGAAATCATGAGGAATAGCTAATTCAATCATTCCACATGAAAGAAACAATAAATTTAACTGCCAACAAGAATCTCTAGAACTCCAGTTGAATAATAAACCCATGTGACAAGGACTTTGCAGCGTTTTTTGAATCCACGCACCTTGAAACGGAAAAGAAAAAATTTTGAGGGGGTGTTATACAAATTTTTTGCTGAGCCAATACATAGGTGTATTATTCACAGAATAATAAACCAAAAGATGTGTAAACAAGGTAGTCAGCAACATAAGTAATGAAGAAAGTCGTTGTTTACTAGTATCGAATGTTGTAACCTTGCACCACTGTGTTACCCGGATCGTGGTAACCTTGCAACCCGTAAATGAGTCCGTAAATTATCCCTAAACTGTGGTATTCGTGTGAAAGAGCGCAAAATTAAGAAATCACACTAAACAGCGTTACAATTTCTTTTCTAATGATGAAGAAAGAACAAGCGAGAATGATTGTTAAAAGTTAGGTACCTACCTACTGTCAAGATGAAGGTTGTGATACAACATGAAAATGCCTCACCGTGTTGCGGACTTGTGCGCAAGCGTTTTATATAAGTTCGTTACCTACCTGTGTAATTTTTTATTTAACAACCAACATATTCACTAGAAATAATTTATATGGCACAACAACGTTTGCCGGGTCAGCTAATGTTATTATACAAATGTGTTTCGATTGGTTTGGCATTCAGGGGGACCTATGACGACTTGACTGAATTAGCTCCACGCGACAAACATCGCGTTAGACCTTTACAATTCCGCTTGACAGGCTAATAATTGAGTCGCTTAAAATGCACCATTATTTATAGATACACTCATACCATCGAGTATTAACTAACTGAAAAGGGTTATTTCCGGTGCTGTTAACAGTAGCATCACCATACCTTCCGGAGGAAGCCGCCGTCCTAGCTGGCCCCAGTATTTAAGGCGAGCGCTTTCTATTCGATGTAAGGACATCATCATCAGGCCGTCGAAAGTACACTAGAGTCAGTTTGTCCCTGCCTATTTATGTGAAGAGGGGGGAAGTGAAAGGAGGTGAAAGGTGTTTTGGCGTTAGGGGAACAAAGGAAGTGAGAAGAGGAGTGAAAGGTTGTTGGGGTTGGGGTTGTTTGTCTGCCCTGTTTTATGTTAAGGGCTTAAGGGCCAGGATGGGAAGGGCTTTTCATTGGTATCTCAACTAAAAATACACTGCCAAGGTGATGGCACAGGAGCTTCCTCGTCACAATCAGAGTGACCCATTATAAAATAGAACAGACTCGGAAGCAAAATAACATAACCTTACATTACATTACATAACATTACATAACGTTAAATATACATATTACATAACATTACATTACATAACATAACATTACATAACATTACATGAAATATACATATTATACATAACATGACTTCCATAATACATTACGTCCATTATACATAACTAGCCTGACCGCTCGCTTCGCTCGCTATCCGAGATTCGCTGTACGCAGTATCGTGGAACCAACAAACGACGGAAAAATCCCATACCCTACCGGGTATTTGTGCCCAATTTTATCAAAATCCGTCAAGCCATTCAGGAGTTGACCATGGTCGACCATATTTCCGCTATGGTCAGGGAATTAAAAATGCGCCTACGTTCAACTTGGGAGGCTACCGGATATTGGTGCCAAATTTGGTCGATATCCGTTGAGCAATTCGGGATTCGACCATGGAGGGGCCCATGGATGCGCTAAGGTCGACCGCGGGGGTAGTCCGAAGGGTCGATCGTAGATAGAATTTCACGTAGATTACGAATACGCGATAAAAAATAGGGGTTACCATTTCAATTAACGAAGTTGACCATGGTCGACCATAGTTCCGCTATGGTCAGGGAATTAAAAATGCGATGTTGCACAACTTGGGAGCCTACTGGATACTCGTGCCAAATTTGGTCGATATCCGTCAAGCCATTCAGGAGTTGACCATGGTCGACCATAGTTCCGCTATGGTCAGGGAATTAAAAATGCGACGTTGCACAACTTGGGAGCCTACTGGATATTCGTGCCAAATTTGGTCGATATCCATCAAGCCATTCAGGAGTTGACCATGGTCGACCATAGTTCCGCTACGGTCAGGGAATTAAAAATGCGACGTTGCACAACTTGGGAGCCTACTGGATATTCGTGCCAAATTTGGTCGATATCCGTCAAGCCATTCAGGAGTTGACCATGGTCGACCATAGTTCCGCTATGGTCAGGGAATTGAAAATGCGACGTTGCACAACTTGGGAGCCTACTGGATATTCGTGCCAAATTTGGTCGATATCCGTCGAGCCGTTTGGCCGTGCATAGAAGGACAGACAGACAGACAGAGCGCATGCGCAGGGCGAACCGCTGGCTCTATCATGTTGAAATTTATATGGGACCTCAATGGGCCCTACCCGCTTAATCCCTGAGAATTACATTGAAATTGGGTGAAATCTTTGGTTACTACGGCTGTAACAAGGAAATTGAATCTATTTCACGCCAGCGCATGCGCAGAGCGCACCGAGGGTCCGATCATGCCGAAATTCATACTGGAACTCACTAGGCCTTGTCCAAACAATCCTTGAAAATTTGAGCGAAATTGAATCAAAATTGTGAAAGTTATGCGTGTTTGTTGAATTTAACGTTAGCGCATGCGCAGGGCGTACCGCTGGATCAATCATGTTGAAATTTGTATGGGACCTCAAGGGGCCTTATCCGCACCATTCCTCAAAATTTGAGCTGAATCAATTCAAAATCGTGGAAGTTATGGCTGTAACAAGGAAATGCGGACAGACTCACAGACTCACAGATTCACAGACTCACAGACTCACAGATTCACAGACTCACAGACTCACAGACTCACAGACTCACAGACCGACAGACACGGAACCAAATTTGTTCAGTAGGCTTTGAAACGCAAAATGCAAGTGGAAATTTTGATTTCTGAAGACAAAAATTTTTTGGCTCACGAAAGTGAACACAAGGCTTCCGCTGCTTCGCAGACTCGGAAGCAATACACTGCCAAGGTGATGGCACAGGAGCTTCCTCGTCACAATCAGAGTGACCCATTATACATTACATTACATTACATAACGTGAAATATACATATTACATAACATTACATTACATAACATTACATGAAATATACATATTACATAACATTACGTCCATAATACATTACGTCCATTATACATAATTGCGAAAGTTATGCGTGTTTGAAGAATTTCACGTTAGCGCATGCGCAGGGCGAACCGCTGGCTCTATCATGTTGAAATTTATATGGGACCTCAATGGGCCCTACCCGCTTAATCCCTGAGAATTACATTGAAATTGGGTGAAATCTTTGGTTACTACGGCTGTAACAAGGAAATTGAATCTATTTCACGCCAGCGCATGCGCAGAGCGCACCGAGGGTCCGATCATGCCGAAATTCATACTGGAACTCACTAGGCCTTGTCCAAACAATCCTTGAAAATTTGAGCGAAATTGAATCAAAATTGTGAAAGTTATGCGTGTTTGTTGAATTTAACGTTAGCGCATGCGCAGGGCGTACCGCTGGATCAATCATGTTGAAATTTGTATGGGACCTCAAGGGGCCTTATCCGCACCATTCCTCAAAATTTGAGCTGAATCAATTCAAAATCGTGGAAGTTATGGCTGTAACAAGGAAATGCGGACAGACTCACAGACTCACAGATTCACAGACTCACAGACTCACAGATTCACAGACTCACAGACTCACAGACTCACAGACTCACAGACCGACAGACACGGAACCAAATTTGTTCAGTAGGCTTTGAAACGCAAAATGCAAGTGGAAATTTTGATTTCTGAAGACAAAAATTTTTTGGCTCACGAAAGTGAACACAAGGCTTCCGCTGCTTCGCAGACTCGGAAGCAATACACTGCCAAGGTGATGGCACAGGAGCTTCCTCGTCACAATCAGAGTGACCCATTATACATTACATTACATTACATAACGTGAAATATACATATTACATAACATTACATTACATAACATTACATGAAATATACATATTACATAACATTACGTCCATAATACATTACGTCCATTATACATAATTGCGAAAGTTATGCGTGTTTGAAGAATTTCACGTTAGCGCATGCGCAGGGCGAACCGCTGGCTCTATCATGTTTAAATTTATATGGGACCTCAATGGGCCCTACCCGCTTAATCCCTGAGAATTACATTGAAATTGGGTGAAATCTTTGGTTACTACGGCTGTAACAAGGAAATTGAATCTATTTCACGCCAGCGCATGCGCAGAGCGCACCGAGGGTCCGATCATGCTGAAATTCATACTGGAACTCACTAGGCCTTGCCCTAACAATCCTTGAAAATTTGAGCGAAATTGAATCAAAATTGTGAAAGTTATGCGTGTTCGTTGAATTTAACGTTAGCGCATGCGCAGGGCGTACCGCTGGATCAATCATGTTGAAATTTGTATGGGACCTCAAGAGGCCTTATCCGCACCATCCCTCAAAATTTGAGCTGAATCAATTCAAAATCGTGGAAGTTATGGCTGTAACAAGGAAATGCGGACAGACAGACCCACAGACCCACAGACCGACAGACACGGAACCAAATTTGTTCAGTAGGCTTTGAAACGCAAAATGCAAGTGGAAATTTTGATTTCTGAAGACAAAAATTTTTTGACTCACGAAAGTGAACACAAGGCTTCCGCTGCTTCGCAGACTCGGAAGCAACAACTATGTTTACTAAGTCCTTATTCCCGGATAGTTCATTAAATTTGTGAAACAAACTAGGTATAAGTAGCATTGTCTCTTATTTGTGAAGGTAGAAGTTCAAGGACTTCGAGTTTTTCCTAATCGGTCTCGTTCCTCTTGTTCCACTCACTTGGGACGTTGAATATATCATCTGACGACCTTCACTGGTTGTGCAACGGTATTATTCATCTTGGGTTAGGTCCCCTGGTCCCATCCCAATGCCCTGGCCAAGGATGAGCTTTCGCTTGCAGGGCGTCACTAAATTTATGTAGTAGTCTCAAACCGATGTCTGTTGCTTCTGTTGTGACCTAAGCGCATAGGGTTGACCCAGAACTGTGAATTGAATACCCTTCCCGGTCTGCCCATAACAATCGGTTTAAAATCAAACATTCTCTATCTGTAGGTATAGCAACACTTTTGAGGTTAAAAAATGGTTTAAAATCATTTTTTTAAATATATAATTACAAAATGTGTCATAGAATGGTTATTAGAAAACTCGCTCAAACAGCCATGCTGCATGACCGGACTTTCATCCACCCAACCCATTCACTCGAGGAGCTTCGTATGTTTCTACTGATTTCGATGAAAATTGTAGGAACCCTTTAAGGGTCGCTATTCCTAACCCAAAATCATATCATTTGTACCAAGCATTGTCACAACCACGTCCGCTACCTAGCGAAATATCCTAAAATCGGTTAATCTCAAGGCTATTATATTCATAAATCGTATATAATTGTTGTCATTCTGCGTTATGTACGTAGGGGTTGATCGAATTTTGCGTTTTAATCATCGGTGGAAAAATTTAAGCAAGATGCTAAAGTTAAACTCTTATTATATTTTTGAGGGAAATTATAATTATGCTAGAGCAGGTGTTTCTCGGATAGAAAGGAGAAAAATGTTGAGCAAGTGGGACGATTGTGTGTTTCTTAACGTAGGTAGGTACAGTAAGTAGGTACCTACCTACGTACATAATTACCTACGTACATAATTACCTACGGTTCCGCACAATAAGCTTATTATACGTTTCGCTTATTATAGCTTAATATTAGGTTTCGGAATCTGTACCTAATATCCCAACAACGGCTGTATCCATCCCTTGCGTTGAGCTGTAGATCATATCTGGCAGATCTAAAATAAGATCTGGCGGGTTGATATTATGATGTTGTTAGCCACATATTGTCATATCATAACATTGTTGTACATTTCTTCATGGTTCTTTGTACATGGTCTACTCAGAATAGAGATGCAAATAATGGGTAAGGAAGGTAGATTGAGTTCTGCTATAGGAGTTACTATAGCCAAAATGTAAATGTCATCTGAAGAACCAAGTGGTATAGTTTGAAAAATAGCCGATGTTATACTCCATATAAAATATAATAACATATTTTGGGACACATCTAAATGTCGAAATTTCACTGGAATTGTTATTCTGTTTCAGCAGCAGATCATGCGGCGGCATGAAACATGGATAGCATTATGTAAGTAATTAAGCATCAATTCCATACGTACTTCAAGTTTTTGAATGTTAACAAACGATGAAACTAATAATGCCTTGTAAAACCATCAGCTCTCCATCCATGAACGACAGTAGTTTATTTAGCACTTGCTGTACCCGGCATGCGTTGCAATGCCACCCAAAGAAGGAAGAAATACTGTTTTTGGTTTAATTTTGTTTACTGAAGGGCCATGCCTACACAATATTCGGCGTGTTTGGCGCGCGCGCAACTCACCAAAGTTTCATCGCAATCGGATGAATACGAATAAAACAACATTAATTTATATTATAGAGTTAAATATTATAGTGTGCAAAGTAAAAACCATAAACGGCTTTCCTGCAACTGGATGAATATTTACTTTGTCCAAAAAACGGTGAAACTGTAGCACCTACTACCTATGAAATATCTACCTATACCAAAGTTTCATCGTAGTCGGATGAATGGTAGTACAGGAACGCACACGGTACAAGGAAAGAAAGAAAGATTATTTATTTTCATATAATATAGATTACATTTTCCTGAGGTGATATTGCCTCCATGTGCTACGAAAATGCTGCAAATCCCAACACAACGGTTTATTATTTTGTATAGAACACCTTTCTGTTACAGATCACAGCTCTCTGTATAGAACACCCTTCTGTTACACATCAATGTATAGATTACCCTTCTGTATAGATCACAACCCCTTCATAGTTCAGTACCTATTCGCCACTACAAACTAATACCATTAATACCATGTTAAGCAGTACCTAGCTAATATGGCAAAAAGGAACGCAAATGTAGTTCTGAATGGAAAGTGTTGGTGTGAAGTGAAAAATATTCTGTCACGGAACTGGGATTCGAACCTCTGGTTTAAAGTGTAAGAGCCCGACTCCCAACACCACTCCGCTACGGCGGCCATCTGGCCGAGAGATAATGGATGTGCGCTCTCAATACAGCTTGATGCCTGCCCTTTAGGGCAAATTTTACAGACAATTTTATGGCGACATCCTACAATACTCTAGATGGTCTCAAAAATTCAGAAAAATATCGAACTATTGAAAAATGCGAGAAAAACCACATCTCAAAATAAATTTATCCGAGATAGGGATACTCTGGACATTTCAACCTCTATTTTTCACCCCTTAGAGTTGAGTGACTGTAACGCCGAGCTTCGAGGACCAACTAGAGCCCAACTAGAGGACCAAACGGGACCCATATACCAAATTTCGTGAATTTTGGTTCATGGGAGCGAAGGAAAAAGCCGCGGACGGCGGACGGACGGAAATATTTTTATTCGATATTCTTATTCTACGTCCCTTCAAACGTAAAACCATGAGATTTTGAGGGGGGGGGGGGGGGTAATTTTTTTTTTCATGGTCGATTCCAAAGGTTCATTATTGAAAGTAATAAACCAGAAGGCGGTACAGATCTATGGTTCTTGATATCGACGGTCGTATCATTTTTATTTTCATTAAAAGAATCTACATTCTCCTAAAGTGCTCTCTTCATCTCAACATAAACATACATTACCTGCTATTGCTCGCTAACTTCGTTTTATCTTCATTCCAGTAAATTTACGTTGATCAAACCTTGTTCTGCGAGTAGTAATAACACTGCTTGAGTTGTGTTCACACTAAACCTGAATGGTACAAACCAGCAAGGGTTAATATAACGAAACGAACGTATGAGAAACAATGACGAATGGATGGGAAAGGGGGAATAATTTCAGTTTAGTTACCTATTAATCAAGCTGCATCAGTGCTGAAAGTATGACAAATCAGCTGTTACGTAGGAAAGAATTTCAAATTAAAATCTGCTTAATAACGGTACAACTCTTGGTATCTATTATAGGTCTTGCTGACAATGGTAAATTATGAGCATCCACAGTATTATGCCGAATGATGCATGTAATGTACAGATAGGTGAAGTCTTCTCGACAGATACGTGGCAGTTCATTATGCTATCAGGATGCCTAGTATACTCGTGGATACATATCGCCCGAGAAGTCTTACCATTCTGCAAAAATATCTTCTCGTACTCAGACCCATAATCAAGCGAATAATATTGGATGCACTTACCCCTATGTACGCGTGCCTACTTTATCATCTTTCCAACATAGCATCCTCACTGTTGAGCTGTGTAGGTATGTACGGAGAATACACATATGAATACATCATAAGAAGTTCAGCCATCGTCAAAAATCTCTACTATATTATAAAAACGAATCTCTGTCTGTGTGTCTGTGTGTCTGTGTGTCCTTCTATGCACGGCCAAACGGCTCGACGGATATCGACCAAATTTGGCACGAATATCCAGTAGGCTCCCAAGTTGTGCAACGTCGCATTTTTAATTCCCTGACCATAGCGGAACTATGGTCGACCATGGTCAACTTCGTTAATTGAAATGGTAACCCCTATTTTTTATCGCGTATTCGTAATCTACGTGAAATTCTATCTACGATCGACCCTTCGGACTACCCCCGCGGTCAACCATAGCGCATCCATGGGCCCCTCCATGGTCGAATCCCGAATTGCTTTTCACGGCCAAACGGCTCGACGGATATCGACCAAATTTGGCACCAATATCCGGTAGCCTCCCAAGTCGAACGTAGGCGCATTTTCGATTCCCTGACCATAGCGGAACTATGGTCGACCATGGTCAACTCCTGAATGGCTAGACGGATATCGACCAAATTTGGCACGAATATCCAGTAGGCTCCCAAGTTGTGCAACGTCGCATTTTTAATTCCCTGACCATAGCGGAACTATGGTCAACCATGGTCAACTCCTGAATGGCTTGACGGATATCGACCAAATTTGGCACGAATATCCAGTAGGCTCCCAAGTTGTGCAACGTCGCATTTTTAATTCCCTGACCATAGCGGAACTATGGTCGACCATGGTCAACTCCTGAATGGCTTGACGGATATCGACCAAATTTGGCACGAATATCCAGTAGGCTCCCAAGTTGTGCAACGTCGCATTTTTAATTCCCTGACCATAGCGGAACTATGGTCGACCATGGTCAACTCCTGAATGGCTTGACGGATATCGACCAAATTTGGCACGAATATCCAGTAGGCTCCCAAGTTGTGCAACGTCGCATTTTTAATTCCCTGACCATAGCGGAACTATGGTCGACCATGGTCAACTTCGTTAATTGAAATGGTAACCCCTATTTTTTATCGCGTATTCGTAA
The DNA here is from genome assembly GCA_954871275.1 of Leptopterna dolabrata. Classification (NCBI taxonomy): domain Eukaryota; kingdom Metazoa; phylum Arthropoda; class Insecta; order Hemiptera; family Miridae; genus Leptopterna; species Leptopterna dolabrata. The sequence continues at coordinate 8,536,563 of OX940983.1, read as the reverse complement.
TCTACGTGAAATTCTATCTACGATCGACCCTTCGGACTACCCCCGCGGTCGACCATAGCGCATCCATGGGCCCCTCCATGGTCGAATCCCGAATTGCTCAACGGATATCGACCAAATTCGGCACGAATATCCAGTAGGCTCCCAAGTTGGGCAACGTCGGAATTTTTCGGTCCCCTTCACCATAGCGGAACTATGGTCGACCATGGTCAACTCCTGAATGGCTGGACGGATATCGACCAAATTTGGCACGAATATCCAGTAGACTCCCAAGTTGTGCATCGTCGCATTTTTAATTCCCTCACCATAGCGGAACTATGGTCGACCATGGTCAACTCCTGAATGGCTCGACGGATATCGACCAAATTTGGCACGAATATCCAGTAGGCTCCCAAGTTGGGCAACGTCGGAATTTTTCGGTCCCCTTCACCATAGCGGAACTATGGTCGACCATGGTCAACTCCTGAATGGCTGGACGGATATCGACCAAATTTGGCACGAATATCCAGTAGGCTCCCAAGTTGTGCAACGTCGCATTTTTAATTCCCTCACCATAGCGGAACTATGGTCGACCATGGTCAACTTCGTTAATTGAAATGGTAACCCCTATTTTTTATCGCTTATTCGTAATCTACGTGAAATTCTATCTACGATCGACCCTTCGGACTACCCCCTGCGGTCGACCATAGCGCATCCATGGGCCCCTCCATGGTCGAATCCCGAATTGCTCAACGGATATCGACCAAATTTGGCACCAATATCCGGTAGCCTCCTAAGTTGAACGTAGGCGCATTTTTAATTCCCTGATCATAGCGGAAATATGGTCGACCATGGTCAACTCCTGAATGGCTCGACGGATATCTACCAAATTTGGCACGAATATCCAGTAGGCTCCCAAGTTGGGCAACGTCGGAATTTTTCGGTCCCCTTCACCATAGCGGAAATATGGTCGACCATGGTCAACTCCTGAATGGCTCGACGGATATCGACCAAATTTGGCACCAATATCCAGTAGGCTCCCAAGTTGTGCAACGTCGGAATTAAGTACGATACTGCGTACAGCGAATCTCGGATAGCGAGCGAAGCGAGCGGTCATGCTAGTCACCTATAAATAACATGGATGGAATGGAATTGTTACTTATATTTCCGGTCGGTCAAGATTTGAGACGAACGGTGAAATCCTAGGTATAAGCTGCCTAATCGGTCTAATCTGTAAATCTTGAGCGGAAGCAAGAAGGGCATTACAAAACGGAATATGTCAAACATTAGATCTCGCTTAGAAGAAGCCAATCCTTACTACGGGTGGTCCAAAAATACCGCTGGCTAACATCATTAGATGCGCATGTGGCGTCGTCATCGTGAAAACCGAGTTCTACGGCCTCTAATGAACAATGAAAGTCTTATACCGACTCACCAAAAATCCATCAAGATGAAAATCTCCCTTAGAAATGCTCAAGGTCAAGTTCACGGCTCGTTAAGGTTTTTATATTCCATTTTCGGAGGACCTGCCATTGGAAACCCTTCTTCGACTTTGTCATGAAATTTTAATTATAATAATATTGATATATACATCTCTACCATACAACCACACCACACACGGACATCTTAGGTCCTGGTATTGACAATATTATTAGATTCCTAGATGTTGATGCCACCAAGTTTCCGATAAAGAGGCGTGCATATCTCAAAAAAAATGTATAAACATCGCGGTATGAGCGGTTTTTTTCATAACTATATATTGCAACCGATTAAGCAATTTTCGATACTGGTTTTCCTTTCTAATGAGATATTAATAATTGTTTCATTTGTGTAACTGATACAGTGTAATTGATAATAATTATGTTTCATCGTTGTATCGTTAATACGCTTGAACCCGTTACACGTCTTATACCTAATTATAAAAACTTTCATTGGGCTGCCTGACGGTGAGTGCAATCAAAAAATGTTGATCGTCGTGAAATTATTCTGGATGGAAAAATCTTTGAAAATAATATCAAATAAAAAATATCAATGCGGGTCTTTTTGTTTTTCACATTTCAATGGTGCACGAAAAAATATTCCTTCAAGTGTTAAGTGTTGATAGTTTCCGATAACAAACAACATAAATAATAATAAAGAACAAAAAATGTAGTTTCTTTGCGATAAGCGGAACCAGTAGTGGAAAACCCGGTCGTCCTGTGTCTCAAAATACAGTATTTTTGCTGCCGAAAATTGCTACAAGTTCATTTCTTCTTAGGGGAAATCCTGATCAACCATTTCTATGTCAGAATCCATGAAAAAACGAATGAAAACACTCGTTACTCTTCAAGTTTGGGCACATATAGGAACAGAAAAAACGAAAATGCAATATGGCTGGGCGCTAATCAGACTTTGACTGGACAGTTGAATTTTTAACTAGAGCTTCGATCTCCAGTTAAAGATAGTCACTGGTTAGCGATAATCAACTGCTAAAGCGAATTGATAAACCGGCCTTAAGATAAGACTTTTTTGAAAAAAAAAGAAGAAAAAAGGTCTTACAAAGTGGATAAGTTTAATTAAAATCTTGAATGAAAAAAATAAGCAGAACATTGTTATTCCTTCGAGTGAAAATATACCATGACCGCCACACAATCACTCGAATGATGTTTGGAAAAAATTTGAAATCCTAAAAATCGAAATCTATTAGGTAACATTCACTGTGTTCTGATCGGGCGGCCGAGCTTCGGAGCACAACTAGGACCCAAATGTCTTCCAATTTGGATCCAAACTTTGTGAGGAGGCATGAGTCTTTGCAGTCTGTATGAAGCTCACATGAATTAAATAAAAATAGACACTCAGTAATTCAAAAGGCGCTTTATAGATATTTAAGACTGACGAGTACAATTATTTACACTGAGTAGTTTACCCTGAATGGTACACCTGACCACTCCAAGTAAGGTGGCAAGTGCAGCTGTCCTTCATTAAACTGACCATAGGAATTACTGCAGACATTTCCTCATATGCATTCCATAATCAGTTATTGCAAATGGATGAGAGGCAACGGTTAGTTGGCATCTACAGCGGCCCGCACACGATCAATATTATTGTCAATATGAAAATATATTGTCAATAATATTGACCGTGTGCGGGCGCAAAGTGGATTTCAAGGTCGGTATTGATGAAAATATTGGCGATATCCAGATTTTCTGTTCTTCGGTCGTCAATATCGGAAAGTGGAGGGGATATTGTCAATATTATTGACCGTGTGCGGGTGAACGTCAATATTTTCATCAACCCTCAGTTCGTCTCGAATCGAAACGCGATGAAGGTGGTCTGAGCAACAGGTTGTTTTTCGGTTACACATTTTACATTCAGTGCGTAGGTACCTACCTACTTTACTCCCTATGATCATGGAAATTCGCTAAAGTTAACAAATCTCCTTATTTTAATTTTAAACATACCTAAATAAATAACCATATGAAAATCTTAGTCTTGTAATACATATATCAGCGCTTCACAAGTTTTGACGACGATTCCCCTATGGTTCTCGGCGACATGATAACTGAGAACTTCAGGTCTTCAAAAGTCCTTCCGGTAGCCAGATATCGGAGAGTCAATGCCAATCTCTCATCAGCAGAGGTACAATCTCTCATGTTCGTATCATTTCGTTTTACAAATGGTAGAACCAACCCGAGCAACTTCTGGAAACTGTCTTCGCCCATCCTGAAATAATTCTTGTAGTCATCTTCATCGGTAGAGCTGTTTTGTTTTAACAAAACCAGATGAGTGTACTCCTCTCTCTTCTTGAGCCACTCCCTCATCCAGCGTTTTCTTGTTGTTCGATGGTTTGCCATTCCCAGTAAACCCATCCAAGTAAAACCAGTAAACACCAAAAAACCAGAAAATCCACGCAGCTATCACCCTGCTCGTTCGCGGCAGAAAAAGGAACTGAGAACATTTATTGACCAAATTATTTTCAATATTATTGATCGTGTGCGGTGGGGTAGTATTGAAAAGGGTTGACTCGAGTATTGATAGCTGTATTGACAATACTGATATTGGCAATAATAATATTGATCAACTATTCGTTGCAGAACTAGGTATGAAATGGACGTCGGAATTTTGAAATTCTGTAGATCGTGACCTAATGTTGGGTTTAGCTCTTTGGTGAGGTAGGAGGTCAGGAAGGAGAGTGGTCAGGCGAGCCAAGACGGCTGAAGTAAGATCTCTTGAATACCTGTCATATTTTTATCGAGCCTTGTTGGCATTCTGATGTATAACGCACCATGATGAACAAGTTGATACGGTTTTCAGTATGTTTTATCATTTTATACTTCCTGCAAAGCGTTTGAGTTGGGTTGTTCATGACGAGACGGTTTATATTCTGCTTCAACTCCTCGGTTGAACTTCATGATGCAGCAGTGAAAAGAGCATTCAATTACCTACGCAGCTCATCTGCAGTGTTGACTGCAACCTCTGGGAAAGGTTCTTGGAACTCGACGGACAGACTCGCATCCTTCGCATTTGCACCGTTCGCCACGCTCATATCTCATTTCTGCCCACCGCATTCTCGCCGTTACCGAAGTGGCCGCCTAGATATCACTGTGATTCCCATTTCAACATCCAGCGGATAAATCAGAAATAGAAATAGCACCTTCAGCGGGGTAAAGTTGGCCGCTTAGGGGCCGCGCCGTACTTGGGAGCTTGGCCTTGCTAGCTGTGATCCCCCTGTCTTCCCGTCCCATCCTGTGACGTAATCTCACGTGTGTCGAGAGGGACGTTGCCCTCGCTTCCACCTCGTCGGTGCTAGACAGAAGACGAATTATCTTCGGCTCGACTGTCCGCGCAATGCACCTGGCGCCGCGCCACTCGTAAAGCACAGAGCAGTATACTTGTTACCTCCAGAACCACTGATCTAACTACAAAAAGCTTGGTATAGTTCCAAGCTATTTCGACCTAAACCTTGCTGACAAACCTACCCTCAACAGTCAGAGCGATACCGTGATCGGAACCCTTTGGTAGTGGAACGAACTTCAACTGCTCTCCATCCACCTCGAAGGGTATAGAATACAAGGATAATCAAAAATCACACAATAATTGTTATGCGTTATCTGCACGACTCTCATAATCCCTACCTAGTGCTGTATGATTCTACCGAATAAAACCGCCTGGCAGAAAATGCGATATTTCCATGTTCACCGTAAAAAACGCAGCAAGTTATCACACAACGGTTTATTATTTACCTGTATGTTTATTATTTACCCTTCTGCGTATCTCACTGTTTTCTGTGGTCCTTGCCTCCAGGAAATCCCTAAATGGAGTACAGGAGCTGGCCCTGGAATTAAAGTTTCATACAAACGCGCGGGATTCAATAATAATTCAATCATTAATTATTGACATTTTATGTCTTTACTTTGGCACATGGACCCGAAAAGCGTTATACGAAACCGTTATGCGATACCGGCAAACAAGCGTTACAGTTGATATTCTGATGATTTTCGCTTACAACCGATTCGTTTCTACGGAACTTCATGTTTGCCATTTTTCATCGTACAAAAATCGTTCACCACTCGTTGGAATCGTGTAATTTTATTGAACATTTTCTTGTTAACCGTACCCCCGTACCTGGCGCGGTAGCTGAGCTGAGCATGATGAAAAAAAGGCTGGTAAACAAGGTAGTCAGCAACAGACTAGTGAAGAAAGTCATTACTTACTAGAATCGAATGTGGTAACCTTGCACCACCATGTAACCCGGATCGTGGTAATCTTGCAACCCGTAAATGATACCGTCAATTATCCCTAAATTCCCATTGGGACATGTAAAGTATGTGAAAGTTTGTAGTTATTCATGAAGCATGAGGTAAATAATAAACCGTTGTGCAATAATTTACCTGTATAGATACCCCTTCTACGTAGACAGTATAATAAACCGTGGTGTAATAATTTACCGTTGTGTAATAATTTACCCAATAATATTTCAACGTTTGTTCAAGTTGCAAAAGTACCATAAGCAAAATCCAAAAGATCCATCATTTTTCAAATGAACAACCAACTCGACTTCCATCATTTTTCAAATGAACAACCAACTCGACCTCATAGACATAGAGCCATCTGTGATTAATAAGGTGCTCCCATTTATACCGTTTGATTCACGATCATGTTGACGAAGCTTTTCGGTGCAAACGAACGGCTGGTCGTACAATGCTCCGGTGGTCTCAAAAAATTCTTTAGTTCAAGACCAATTTAAAAACGTTAAAAAAAACCATACCCTATTGAAAGTTTTCGAGCTACGGCGTTCTGAACATTTCAACCTCTATTTTCCACCCGTTAGAGATGACTGACAGTAACGCCGACCTTCGGGGAACAACGGGACCTGCAAATAAAATTTCATTAATTTTGATCATGGTAACTAAGAAAAGTGCTAAGTACGGCGTACGGCGGACAGACAGAAATTTTGTATTGCATTTTCTTATTCTACATACCTTGAAACGTAAACCATCAAATTTTGAGGGGGGTTAACTTTTTAAATACATTTTCTCATTGAAAATCGCATTGAACTTGGCTCAGGTCACTTGAGTTTGACAGACCCCCCCTTTCTCGAGTGACAATATAATAGTTTGAGACCTAAGTTGGTAAAGATGTACCCGCGTTCGATTGGGAGAGAAAAATAATGGCCGGCAATTATACCTAATCTGCAGAAGTCACTTGATCCATCATTATACTGCCCGCTAGCCTAAAATCTTCACATACGACGAAATATTTTACAGATCCACCCAGCTTTCTGTCTCGGGTCAAGGCCGTTGCTCAAGAGACAGGTCCAAGGTTGGAAAAATGAAGCAATAAAAATTTTTTACGTAACGAAGATCATCTTGTGGAGTTTGAGTATGAAGATTGAGCGGCTTCCATGGGTCCCCGAGATGCAGTCAGGTGGTTGAGCAATGTTCCTGCTTCACGGAGCGGGAAGACGGGATTTCGATAGGCCGCTGATGTTTGGGCGATGCTTTAGTTGAACTTATGGGCAAAGATATAAAACGACAAGATACCTATATATCTTCTAGGTGTTATACGCAACTATCGAGCAAATAACTCTCCTGAGGAGACTCGATGGTATTTAATTTTATGGCATTCGGCCGACGGCGACTGACGTGTTGCATAATGCTGACCTAATTGTCATCTAGGATTTGTACATTTTTCCTGAGTGAAAGAAACCATAGAGCATTATTTCTAGCATTCCACACTGGGTGAATGTTGCAGCAAGTATATATTACGGCCATAGATCTCTACAACATAGGTATTCATTAAGATACCTTCCTATAGGCAATTACTCTTTACAGCCTAAGGCCTTTTTGTTGTGGGTAAATTTTTTTTTTTACTCGGGGTATATATTTGTATCTTCTCCAAGGTTGGATAGCTAATTATAGCCTTGTGTATTTAACGCATATGCAACACATACTTAGTACGTATAATAAACAATCGTACCTACCGGATGGTTTGGTTTCATTTTCTGTGCTTTGATGTCCTGCCCGCGCACAGCAACTGCCTACCTATACCGTCCTGGAAGAATCCTTTCGTAATATCTTATTCATTACAGCTTACAAGGTGCCAAGAATGGATTAAGATCATGTTTAATACATGTTCATTATTCCATATAACGTTGCTACCATTTGGAGCAGCCACTCCTTATTATTCCCTAATGCATTCACTGCTTATAATCTCTCACTAAGGAAAAACGCTGCAAAATCCTTGTCACATGGGTTTATTATTCTATCGGACATAGGTACCTATAGGAATGCTATAGGGTAGCTAGGTATGCTATAGGAATGCTCTTTCATGTGCAGTAATTGAAATAGCTATTTCTGATGGTTTCCACCAATTTTTGCCCCCCAAAACACGAATTACACTCCTTTTTTTTTCAAATGATCTTTGATCATCAATAGTGCCATTTAATTGTCTTGATTCACCTTTTAACACTTTCTGTAGTGTCATTATACAAATTGATGGTGATTTCAGACAATTTCCCAGGTTTTTGACTCACAAAAAATGAATTTTGGGAGCTGAACCTTCGTTACAACCTCAATTCTTCACACTTCGATCAAAATCGACTTCATATTCGGTCTTCTCGCCCTAAAAACATGAAAAAAGATACCTCAAAAGCTCATTTTACTAGAACACCGAAAAAACGCCATTTTTACCCCCATTTTTCACCCGTAACACCCCTGGGTATATTCCGATTGGGCTGTAAAGTTTCGGGACACAACTTGGGCCCAAATGGAGCCTGTGAGCGAAAGAAGGAATTTTTTAGACCGAAATTGACGTAGACATGCATAATGCGGAAGACGGACATTGAATTTTTGGAATCTGCTCACCTTGAAACTTAAAAGAACAAATTTTGAGAGGATGTTATACACATTTTTTGCTGAGCGAATACATAGGTGAATTATTCACAGAATAATAAAGCAAAACTACAACTCGAAAAGTTGAATCGAAGCAGAACGAGAGAATCTTCCGAAGTCAAATTACCTAGTGTCGTGAATTGTGTTGCATTTTGTTTTTGTCATTTTCTGCTCATCTCTTTCTCGAAAGGGGGCCTCGTGGCAAGACTTCTTTTTCCCCCCATAGACTTTGTGGAATCCAAGGGGTTCAGAACCTTCCAGTTCTCGGAAGGCCATTGTTGAAGGCCTTTCAAGTCAGCTTGCAAGCTGCTCTCATTACGGTCCGACTACGTCGACACTTGCATCAAAGTGCCTCTTTTTCTCTCCGCGTTAAATACAAATAAACCACATGTTCCAAACTATCCACACTGTCTTCCTTCTAGACCGAAGTGCGGCCAAGGACTCCTTGTCTTGCGATTTCTATTTGTGTCAGCTGGCACAGTTTAGTGCACCAGCTTACACCATAGTGCGTTGGTTAGAATGTCATCATGTCCCTGGGCGGTTCTATTGGTTTTTTTTTAAATTGTTGTGATTAGGGACTGGAATTATATGCACAAAATTTGGTCAAAATATGCACTCGAAATGGGCAAAATATGCACTCGAAATAGGCAAAATATGCACCCCAAGCAAAATTGCGTTTAAAATTTTTTTTAAATATTTCTAAAATGAACCAAATTTTGCTGTGAGACGTACAGGTAGTCTATACATTATGTTCCAGTTATTATCGCGTCCTTAAAAAATTATAGAAAAGGATCAAGGAAGAAAATGGAATGAAAATTGTCGTGAGTCCCTCCCGGAACTACTCCTAGCAGATTTAAGTTCTCACAAATATTTCATAAGCCAACTTTAGTTCTTACCAAATAAACCATACGAGTGGGGAACAAGCCGCAGGAGTCAGAGCACAACCTGGGTCCCCACCATCCCCTACCAAATAGGGGATGGAGGGAGACGACTCGACTCCCAGTAACGTAAATACTCGCCTCCTTCGACTTTTCACTCATTCGACGCTTCCTCTAGCCGCTGGCTACTCTCTCTTCTCCTACCCTGCTCTCAATCCATTCCAAAAAGATCCTAGATGACGGTGGTGGTCAGCCCATAACCGCCTAGGCAAATTCTCCCAAAAGATTCCAGATGACGGTGGTGATTCGCTCATAACCGCCTGGACACCTCCAAAAAGATCCTAGATGTCGGTGGTGACTCGCTCATAACCGCCTAGGCAAAACCTCTCCAAAAAGATCTCAGATGTCGGTGGTGATTCGCTCATAACCGCCTGGGCACTTCCTCACACCACCGTGATGAATATACGCCAATTTTAAATTCATCACAAAAATGTACCTACACACCTTTTTTTCTCGACTATACAATATTTACATTTATTAAAAAAAATCACTCTCTATCACAATTGTAGCACTGGATCACAATTGATTTTTCCAAATTGTCAACCGTAAACCTCCTACGGTTGTCGCTGAGGAGCAACTTTAAGGCAGAAAACGACCTCTCGACATCACAGGACACGATGGGTAGACATTTCAATGCTGAGAGTTCACCTGGGGTAAGGCCAGATGAGGAGTCAGGGTGCACACCTCTCAAATTTTTTGATACGTCCAGTAAAAAAGGCCCTCCGGGATTTCGCTGTATGACAGAATCCAGCTTCTTCCTTAGTGCTTCACCTGCTTCCCCTGGCCAGTTACCTTCTGAACTCCACACAAGGCTGTGCAAAGGTCCAATGGGTCTCCAGGCGGCGGAGGGTTTGTCGATTGGAAGGTCGAAAAATAGGGAAATTCCCCAATTTCTATTAAAAATGCAGAAATATGCACTAAACTGCCAAAATATGCAAAAATCTCCGACATCGAAAAAATATGCTATTTAAATTTCAATTTAACACACGCTAAACCCTTCAGATACCCTCAAAACGGGAGAGTAGAACAATATACACGATAAAAAACACATATGCAAAATATGAAAATTCCAGTCCCTAGTTATGACGTACGGAACCAAGTTATCATAATACATGGTACATCATACATACATATCCATGGTATCATGTAGTTATCATCGATTTCATCAAACAGAGTAGGTAGGTAGGTATCTAAGTAAAAAAGTTTGCTGGGTACACATATCCAACTTGTATGGTGTTCTGGTATCTATAATATGAAAGGTATCTATGATAGGAAACCAGAAATCAGAAGCCTGTATTTCAAAGATTCTTGAGATTTCAAAGATTCTATTCTTGGATTCGTTGATTCCAAAAGTTGATAGATCACCATTACAAATAATTTATAATTCGCTCCAAACCGAGAACGACCCATGCATTAAATCGCCGTGTATGACCTATTGGCATTTTCAGCTCCTATGTCGATGTGCTCATCTATCAGCGAGAGGTAGATTAATCGACCCTGACAGGTTACCATATAACCTGTTTTACTATTCCGATCCATTTATAACTCTCGAGTCTCGATGATGGGAGGATAATTACATATCAAACGATCAACTGGTATGGCTTGTACAGAAAATCACTAAAAACAAAATGTTTTTTTCACGATCAGCTCGCCGTAGGAAACGCTGTTCTGGGAAACGATAATTACGGGTCTGCCCGTTGTACAAAATAGTGCCCTCTCAACCCCCTATTATATCCCGCAGCCTGCTCTTCGTAGGCTATATGTATGTTATAATTCAGATAAAATTGAGGGAGACAATGTCTCTCAGATTTTCGAACCTTCGTTAACTGAGTCACTCAAATTATGTCTAGTTCGATAGGTACCTACTTCGCTCCTTTTTTTCGATTTTTTTATTCCAAAATATCAATTTATGTTCCCCATGAGGGATGGCATTATTATGGCTGAGTCAGATGACCACCCTATAAAATGTATGTTGGTAGTGAGACCAATGGGTCTGAAAAATAGGGTCGGAAAAAATAGATCCCATCGTGAGAATTTTGGCGCCGTCCGCATTCTCCTACGATAAGTAGATTTTATTCTATGATTTTTCAATTTTCTTGCCCTATTGACGTCACACCGGGCAGCAGGAGGGGTGCAGTGACGTCACTAATGCACGAAACTGAAAAATTGTAGAATAAAAACTACTGATTATAGGAAAGAGCAGTTGGTGTCCAAATTCTCAGGATGGAATCTGCTTTCATTTAAAAAATTAATAAAATAAACTGAACACATGAGTATTCCCAGTGATCATCAATATTATCTAAGCCCACGTTCCCTATTACCGAAAACCATTTTGTTTTTCTTTTCTAAAGAAAACCCAACTTGTTTTGCTGAGAAAATAAGTGGGGAGAGCTCTAACAGGAAGACAAATGAAGCAGAGAGTGCCCAATGTAGTAAAAAGAACCGCTTGTTACACAAGATGATGGGTATTTCAGTCACGAGCATGGACGAGGGCAACCTAGTAATCATTGCGAATCCCTAATGAGAAAGTCACGAATGAAGAAACCAGTGAAAGGGTAAACTGACATATTGCCTTTTAGCATGTCCGTCTAATTTTCAAATTGGGCTACCAGGATACGAGGAACTTACACCTCTGTCTCATTATACCTACCTTGACATTTATATAATACATGTTCAGTGCACATGGACTTGGAAAGTCGCTGAAAATCCTGTGTAACGAAAGCTATAACAGCTGTCTGAGTAGTGGATAGTAAACTTTTATGGAGGTTAATGTCGCGCTGATTGCTCTCGAAATCATAATATGATTCGGAAATCATAATAATATGCGATCCTGTATTATAGGATCACATCATCGCAACCTTCATAACATTCGAACAACATCGAGATTTACAGTTCTGAGTTGTTGTTACGACTAAACAACTGTTGTGTTGCGGTTGGAACTAGCTTAGCTAGTTACAGCTTGATTTAGAGAAAAACAAAATAGCTGTATTTAAACATGAACACTAAATTTAAGAAAAAACCGTCATTATCTTCTGCTCAGCATACTTAATCAATTAATCATTTTTAAGTGTTGTGTGTGTGTGTGTACTTATCTATTTCGGGAAGCCTAACTGTATAGTAATAATAATGTTAGCTACTGGTTGGAAGTTAGCTTTTTACTCCCCATCTAAAGGGACATCCCCGGAAATTTTATTTAAAAAAATTTACTGTCGTATTGCAACCTTTAGCAAAATTTAATTTATTTCCATGTCAGAATGGTCCTTTGGGAGTGCCATTTCAGAAAAAAGTACCTTTAGGTGTCTTTCCAAGGGGCCTAAAGGACAGCAGTACCACTGGTTGAAAAGTCTTCCAGAAGAAGGATGTCTGGTCACCCTACTTTATACACTAAGCCTAACTACACGCAGATTTACTTAATACGAATGTATGCACATATACAGTAAGTTGATGTTCATGTATGGTGAGTAGGTCGATATTTACTTGGTCTCCAAAATTTCTCATATATTCAAGTTGTGACAGTGAGATGGATGAACGGCAACAGTTGGAGAAATCAAGAGGAAAAACGCTGCAAATTCTCCCGGAACAGTTTACTATTTTTCTGTAAAGATAAACCTTCCATGTTATAAATAGACAACCCTTGTGACCATGTTGAATGCTTGGTCACACAGTGTGATCCTAAGAATTGATATATTTTCACATCGGCAGTTAATACCCTCAGCTTTATAATTATAAAGGAAATAAAACTAATGATAAATACAAATAAAAAGTGGATGCAACTTAGCAGAGGAAGATCCAATTATGATAGTGGTAGAATCCGAATCGCAGCAGTAAACACAATCATCTATCGACACGGGTCGCCAGATGCACTCCCGCAGGTTTTGAGTGCCCATTTCACTTCACGTGGTTAAATCGGCGGATATCGAGGCGATTCGAGGAGAAAACACACAAAAAGGACGTAATTTAGTCCAGAAATTGTTGTTTTTCAAGATGGATGTTGAAGGCAAATGACCACAGACCTACCACCCATCGCGAAGGTGGAAGGGTTATCCTGGTTGGCGTTGGTAGGTACAAACGCGATACTGGAATTTCCCAACTATTTGATTGGAACTGGTCATTATAATGTGATCAAGGATTCCCTAAAAACCACCAATAATATTGACCTCATAGTTGAGCTAGTTGGTGTTTTCATCGTTCGGAGTAACTTCCTAACTTGTGTGCCACCTGAACCTCAATTCACCAGATTTAGGCTGGCACTGGGATGTTGCTATTTGATTGGAATTGGTCACCAATGTGATGTGGAAATTCCTAAAACCACGTAATGTTGACATAGTTGGTGTTTTCGTTGTGTGAAACTGATACCCAGACGAAAGTCGTGAAGCAAGTTCATACTCATCGTAAGGTCTATAATGCATCATTTGCAGCAATTAATCTCGAACGTTGAAAACCATATACCCTCCCTATCCCTGCTGTTGCTATAAGTAGTTTCAATGCCTATAAGTTGTCTCAAAATGTTCATGACTATTAGGTACCCCTGACTATATAATTATGAAGAAATATTACTTAGAATCAACACACATAACAAAGTAGCATTTACCTTTAGTAGAGGAAGATCCGAGGATTGAAGGTGATAAAATCCAAACCGCAGCACTAAACACAACCATCGATTTACAGGGGTCAAGGATGCATTTCCCTAGGTGTCCTTCATGCGGTTAAACCGGCAGATACTGAGGCGATTCGAGGAGAAGGCACACAAGAACGCGATGTAATTTAGTCCAAATTGTTGTTTTCCAAGGCCACCACAGACCACCTATGGCGAGGGTGGAGGGGTAACCTTGGTTGCTCTTGGTAAGTAGGTAAAAACTCAACATTGGAATTTCCCAACTACATATTTGATTGGAACTGGTCATTAATTTAATCTGGAATTCCGAAAAAACCACTAATATTTGCCCTGTAGTTGAGCTAGTTGGTGTTTTCATCGTTCTGGGTACCGACCTAACTTGTTTGTGCGACCTGAGCCTTGATCCTTCTGATTTAGGTTGGTACTTGGATGTTGCTATTTGATTGGTAACCTGGAGTGCCAACAGTTGAGCTAGTTGCTGTTTTCATTCTATGGAGCTGATTCCTAGATGAAAGTCAAGAAGCAACTCCATACTCCTCGTCAAGGGTCTGTAATGCATCACTTTGCAACAATAAATCTCTAGTATTGAAAATCATGTACCCAACCCCGCTGTTGCTATAAGTGGTTTCAATACATATAAGTTGTTGTTTCGAGTGTTCCATGTCCCCCCCCCCCCCCCCCCAGCTATATAATTATGAAGAATTATTACTTAGGATTAACGCAAATAACAAAGTAGCACGTACCCTTAGTAGAGGAAGATCCGGGGAGAAGGTGGTAGAATCCAAATCACAGCACTAAACACAATCATCGATCGACACGGGTCGACAGATGCACTCCCGCAGATATCGAGGCGATTCGAGAAGAAAACACACCAGAACGCGTGATTTAATCCAGAAATTGTTGTTTTCCTGCATGAATTTTGGTTAGGGGTTGAGGGTAAGGATGTAGGTATTGTCAGCTTCTTCCTCTATTCTATAATTTTCTTTCCAGTAATTTCGCAGTACTTACTACTAGTAGGTATATAACTAGGTGCAACCTAGTAGCTCAAACTGAAGTCTGTACTGCATGCATAACCTGCACTTCCGTATGGGAAACGACGAAGGTAGATGCTAACACTATCTATTTACTATTATTATGATATAATTTTCCAACAATGCGGCTGGCCATTGTGAAATAATGTTTGAGGAGGCCAGAACATTCGGACTGAGATTACGAACCACAGAGGCTTGAGGGATGCAAACGTCTACTGACAGTAATTCGGTTATTGTTTATGTTACTAACTAGTTACCTGGTAAGTAATAATATATGTAGCGTTCATTGGAAAAGTGCCGGCTGCGAAATTCAATTCGATTAGTGGCCTTCTCCCCCCCCCCCCCCCATATTTTTAGATCTCGTTCCCAAGCGGTTGTGTGATCTACAAGCTCCCTTCGACCAAACATTCTTATCACCTCAATTTTCTTTGGCCAGGTTTTTGGGAAACTGTGAAAAGTTGAAAACTAAATCTAGTATTGCCACTATATTTGCAACCATACACACAGCAGTATGAATGTACCTACCTACATGTCAGGTCAAAAGTTCGTACGTGATTTCGTGACTTTTTGAACTGCCTAGCCACATTTTGGTGCAAACCCCTGTTCAACAAAATTTCAACACATTATTCGACGGGCTATTGAAGTTAATCAACAAAAATTTACAAATCGAAATGGTAGCCCCAACCTTAACAATGGCACTCAAATAGAAGCACTTTGAATTCGAAGTCAATTTTTTTCATTTGACTCCTTAATGTGTTTTATAGTTTTTCAGATTCGGATATATTTTTCATTAGAATCCGCTCAAGGAAATTTAACTAAACAGAAACCAATTTGAAGGTAGGTAACACGATTTATTGAAACTCAAAATATCTTAATAACAACTTCCTTTGGAATTAGAACTAGGTGGGTATACCTATTGAAAATATGATTTATCAGAAAAGAAACGTTAATTATCTTGCTTCATACGCGAAACATTTAAACGTAGATATTGTACCTTGTGTGTATGTAGGTACCTATGTAAAAATCTAGGTTGGTAGGTTAGCACCACCTTACGTTTTATGCTGATTTTTTTACAAAATATAAGGTGGATGGTTGTTGAAATGTTTGGACCACTGCATACATAGGTTAGGTTGAATATAAAAGAACTATTTTTTCCGACATTTTTGAATTTTGTTTTTTTCAATTATTCGAATATTTTCCAATATTGCAAAAAGTCGTATACCGATAATAATATGTTCTTGATGATAAGTACAAATACGAACTTTAGTTCTTATTAGTGCATCCCTATTTGCAAACAGGTACTAGTAATCCTTGAGCAAGAAGCAGTACCTAACCAGAGCCAGTAACCTCCTTTCTTGTTCCCTTGTAGACATTATGGACATGCGTGTTATAAAGCTATTACTTACGTAAGACGTAGCTTTTAATCCAATCCAATATACCTAGCATAAGAATCATGCAAGTACCTACTATGGAATAGTTTATGGTTATTGGTTGAATATATGGTTGTACCTTCCTGTTCAACTATGTAGTAGATCCTTTACGAGGCCATAATGGTGAAAGCACTTGGAAAGAAAATTATGAAGAATAAGCTGAAATACCTACTATACTCACCCTCAACCCCTAATCGGAGTAACTGAGCGGCACCGCCAACAAAATATGAGATGAATTTTGGAAAACTGCCACGTGTACCTACCACCCCGGTCGCGAGAAGGCAGACTGATCAGTCTGAAGGGGCGGCCTATTGGTGGGAGGGGAGGACCTCGGCAGGTAAAGAAGCATCGGAATTTCTCCAAATATTTGATCGGAATTGATCATTAACGTGATCTTGAACCTTCCCATCTTGAAACCAACAGTAATCGACCTAAAGATTAAGGTTTGTTTTAGCGAATTTTCGAAGAAAAGGAAGCTATTGTTCTCGGTCCAAAATTTTTGAAACTTGAATTTCCGAAAGATTTTTATACCAAAATCCTTTTCAGACCATCCTGAATTCACTGCCGAAAGACACCAAAAATTATTCCCTCCTCCTCCTCCTTCCTCTTTTATATGTTAAATTTCTTGCACATCTGTGTCAAACCTATATCGCTCCCGTAGAGCTCTTTCCAAAGTGTATAAAGTATATATATATATATATATGTGTGTGTGTGTGTGTGTGTGTGTCATTCCAGACGATAACTCTCGAAAGAATTGAGATAAAAAGTTCAAATTTGCACGAAAAATCTGTCTTGGCAATCGACAGGCCAAGTTCGTAGATGGGCAGAATCGGGTCACTCTAAGGGGGAGTTTTGGGGAGTTTTAGGGGGGGAAATTACCCATAAATTTCCAAAATGAAACAGTCTGACAAGTGACACCTCATTTTAAAGGTTTTTGTACGCTGAACACGATGGTGAAATCAGAATTGCGATATCTCATTCCGTTCTCAAACTGGAGCACTTTGAAGATGAAGGAACGTGGTTATTTCTTGAGATAAAACAGTTTTACATAAAATCAGTTATTTCTTCGAAAATTCGCTCTTATAGCCATGCTGCATGACTGTGTTTTTTTTTTTTTTTTTGTTTTTTTATGGTTGCGCTTCTTTATTAGACAGCATATAACCAGTACATCATATTGTAGTTAATTACTGTATATAGGTATTTATAAGATATTTTAAAGATCATAATTGTAAGTTACTTGTGTATGTTAAAAGTTATAAACAGTTTTCTTAGGGTACTTTCGGCAGTGGGTCACAAGCGTATCCCTGCACTTTTCATAAAGTTCAGAATTCTTCGGAGATCAAGGTAATTATTGGTGTTTTCATCGTAGGTGACATGTACCTTCGAACCTAAATCAGGGGAATCGAGGCTGTGGTGCTGATATTTAGGGATGGCTATCCATGTAACAAATAAGAACGAGGAAAAATAACAGGTGTGTAACGTTATCACAGCTTTTGATTGGTATGTGAAAAAATATTTAGCCGTTTCGTGAGCGGCTTCTATTATGCATTTTTATTTTATTCTCATTGTTTGAGATGTTGGATATTTTTTGCGTTCGAACGGAATAATACGGACACATTTGATAAAATGATTGATCGTTTCATGTTCAGCAAACTTTTATAGCAGTATATTACGTAAGTACTTATCTGGAAAGTAGATGGAGAGAAAAATATGGAGAAGAGGACTTTTGAAAGGGGAACTTCAGAGATAGTACCTACCCCATTTCATGTGGAGGAAAGTAGCAAATGAATAAAGACGGTCGGGTTACGCCTTTATCCTATAGCGTGTCATAAATCCCTTCCGAGTGTTCTCGTATGCATGTCCTCTTCAACGGCGAGTAATCCAACCTTTTTAATCTCAAAGAGTGTGGAGCATAAAAATGGGGCATGTTAGAAGGGAAAATAATTTTTTCATGCTCACATCATCGCTTTGAATTAGAGTTTGGTAGCCATGGTGGCTGGTGATGAAAATTTAAGATCCAAGACCGGCATATTTTAAAACTCCATATTATAATATAAGTACCTACTTCATTTATATTTCACAATAAATTCAGGCAGACGGACGGGTGGCAGGGCGGGTTGACGAGACAGCTGATTGGAACAGTTTAACTACTTTCTATGGAACATCGGGTTATGATACTCAGAAATATTCATATTCATTCGGTGAAACCTTTAAATTATATCAAATCCCTGAAACTATCAGCACGCAGGCCGAATCATTTTCGAAATGTGCACTCCTAAACCTTAGTGTGTACCGAACACGGAAAAAAATACCTGCCGAGTTGTGACACAAATTAATAGCCTCCTAACGACTGCGGGTAACTCCATAAATATAATAAATGTTGGTCGCCTCTTACACAATTATATTGTGAGTGGTAGCAGGGTTGTCGGAGTGGGCCTCTTGATTTTTCAAGTGCAGACCACCCTCGCTTCCGAAAACGTCGAGCTAGCATGACCGATGCTTTTATTGGATCCTGTGATTGTGCGAAATTACATCAGTGCGTTGGATGAATTAATTGGAAAGCGGTTATGCCAGTGACCTAAATGAGTAAAAATACTCGCGTTTCAACGAGTGAACCGGTTTCGGAGATAAATTCTGCCGTCTGGACGTCGAGAAATGGAGTGAATTCATTAATTACTTGGAGTGAAATGTCAATCCCAGAGTTGGTAGAAATAATGTCACGGATTTACTGTGACCGCAGTCATAGCAATCTCGTAACGGCGCGAGCTTATAAGTGAATTAAAAATGGTGGTACAAGTATGTTATAGCCCCGCCAATATCGATTGTATCGATTATCTCAAATACATCGATCCTTGTGGTATCGATGACGGCTCAATATGGCGTCCCGATGCCTACATCCCGGGTGCCGATATCAACTTTCAAAATGAATACGGGAAGACCATTGTAAGGACACCAAAAAATAAGAGTGACTATAACATACTTGTACCATCTATTCAGAAGTCCCAAACAACCTGCTCATTCACGGGATAGTTTCTGGGATTGTTTATCTTTTTTGAGATGCGAGCGCTAGCGAGCATCCAGATCGCTTGACAATGCGAGCGGCGGAATGGGAACTAAACTTCTTGTCTGATACACGTCATCGATGCCACAAGGATCGATGTATTTGAGATAATCGATACAATCGATATTGGCGGGGCTATAACATACTTGTACCAAAATGGTGGAGTGAGAATTTAAATAAATTGGAAACGATTTTATTATGTATCTGACCTTCCTTTGCAAGTGGCATACGCAGTTACGAGCCTTTTTTTTTTTTGTTCATGGATCCTAGATAAATTTATATGATTAGGAAATGAGTCTCTATTACGACTGTTTTCTCTAATGGGGTACCTCCCTACCCAATTATTATTAAAAAACGCTGCAAAGTCCTTGTCACTTGGGTTTATTATTCTATTGGAGTTAACTACAGAAATTTTGGTTGTTCATGTATTGTTGCTTTCATGTAAAATAATTGAAATATCTATTTCTGGTGGTTTCCACCAATTTTGGCCCCTAACACACGAATTATGTACGCTCCTTCTTTTTTTCAATCTATCTTTGATCATTGGTAGTGCCATTTAATCGTCTTGATCCAAGTGGTGATACTACTTCCAGTTTTATTATACAAATTGATGGTGATTTCAGACGATTTCCCAGGTTTTTGACTCATAAAAAATCAATTTTGGGAGCTGAACATTTGGTAGCCCCTCTATTTTCCACTCTTTGGTCAATATCTACTTCATATTCGGTCTTGTCGTCCCCAAAAACATGGAAAACGATACCTCAAAAGCGTAAAAGTACCTATTTGTACACACATTTTCACCTATAACACCCATATATTCCGATCGGGCTGAAAAGTTTCGGGACACAACTAGGGCCCAAATGGAGCATGTGTGCGAAAGAACGACTTTTTTAGACCGAAAATGAAGCCTGTACACGTGATACGGCGGACGGCGTACGGCGGACGGACATATTCTATTTTTGGAATCTACGCACCTTGAAACGGAAAAGAAAAAAAATTTGAGGGTGTGTTATACAATTTTTTTGCTGAGCGAATACATAGGTGTATTATTCACAGAATAAAAAACCAAAATCATAGTATGTTGTGCGGAACCACTAACATGTTGATTCGTGCCTAGTTAGTAACTGGGGGCCCAGATTTAGAAGAAGGTGAATTTTAGGCACTTTGCATCATGATTTTGGTCATGAGAGCACTTCAACGGAATGTTGATGCAATTATTTATGTGATAATCAACGTACAGTTCAGAAAATGTATAAAAGAGCGAAAAATGAGAAAGGTTTCTATATCTTCCACATACTGCCTCTTCTGCCTCAGAACAATGAGAGTATTGTAGGTATCAGTTGGAATAATACGAGTGACATCGAACTGGGCTCACTACGCTTGAGCGAGTGAGCAGGAATTTCAGAAATCGAGTGTTGCAGTGTATTGACAAAGGGAGTGTGTACATCTAACAATTTTAGTAATTTTCAAGACCACATGAAAAAACGCTGCAAAGCCCTTGTCACATGGGTTTATTATTCTACTGGACATACCTACAGAGATGTTGGCTGTTAATTTATTGTTTCATTCATGTGAAATAATTGAAATAGCTATTTCTGATGGTTTCCAGCAATTTTTGCCTCCAAAACACGAATTAGGTTCGCTCTTTGTTTTTTTGTTTTGCTTTCAAATTATCTTTGATCTTTGATAGTGCCATTTAATCGTCTTGATTCACGAGTAGAAACTTTTTCTAGTGTTATTATACAAATTGATGGTGATTTCATACGATTTCCCAGGTTTTTGGCTGATAAAAAATCAATTTTGGGAGGTAAACCTTTGGTAGAACCTCAGTTTTCCACTCTTTGGTCAAAATCGACTTCATATTCGGTCTTCTCGTCCCAAAAAACATGGAAAACAATACGTCAATAGCTCATGTTACTAGCACACAAAAAATACCTACTTTTATACCCATTTTGGTTTATTATTCTGTGAATAATACACCTATGTAATCGCTTAGCAAAAAATTTTTATAACTCAATTTTTAACTCAAAATTTTTTCATTTACGTTTCAAGGTGCGTAGATTCCAAAACGCTGCAAAGTCCTTGTCACATGGGTTTATTATTCTATTGGAGTTCTAGAGATTTTTGTTGGCTGTTAAATGTATTGTTTCTTTCATGTGGAATGATTGAAATAGCTATTTCTGATGATTTCCACCAATTTTGGCCCCCAAAACATGAAATAGGTACGCTTTTTTTTTAAGATCATCTTTGATCATTGGTAGTGGCATTTAATGGTCTTGATTCACCTGTTTACACTTTTTCCAATGTTATTGTACACATTGATGGTGATTTCAGACAGTTTTCCAGGTTTTTGACTCATAAAAAACCAATTTTGGGAGCTGAACCTTTGGTAAAACCTCAATTTCCGCGTCTTTGGTCAAAATCGACTTCATATTCGGTCTTCTCGTCCTCAAAAACATGGAAAAAGATACCTCAAAAGCTCATGTTACTAACATGTTGTTAAAACGCAAAAAGTACCTATTTTTATACACATTTTCACTCATAACATCCCTGGGTATATTCCGATCGGGCTGAAAAGTTGCGGGACACAACTAGGGCCCAAATGGAGCATGTGTGCGAAAGAACGACTTTTTTAGACCGAAAATGAAGCCTGTACACGTGATACGGCGGACGGCGTACGTCGGACGGCGGACGGACATTGCATTTTTGGAATTTACGCACCTTGAAACGGAAAAGAAAAAATTTTGAGGGGGGGTTATAAAAATTTGTTGCTGAGCGAATACATAGGTGTATTATTCACAGAATAATAAACCAAAAACGCTGCAAAGTCCTTGTCACATGGGTTTATTATTCTATTGGACATACCTGCAGAAACGTTGGTTGTTCATTTATTGTTGCTTTCATGTAAAATAATTGAAATAGCTATTTCCGGTGGTTTCCTCCAATTTTGGCCCCCAAAACTTGAATTAGGTACCAGTGGCGGCTCCTGTCCTGAAACTCAGGGGGTGCACATAGATCAAGAGGGGCTACCGCGAAGTGGACGGGAGAGGTGCTTTTCTCAGCCAAATACAAATTTCAACCATATGGAAATGGGATAAATCCTGTAAGCTTTCTCATCTTCAAATTACAAACGCGACTAAATACATACTCGTAAATAGACATGAAAAATGTTCTCTAATGGAAGAGGAAATTCTGAAATAATCATTGAAGGAGTAAACCCAAGAAATGTATGTTATTGTTAAAGCTGAAATGTGTATTTGCCCAGCAAGAACCAACGCGGAGGTGAAAGCAACTCTTGCCAGGGAGGGGAAGGAAGGAGGGTGGGAGATGAGAGGTTTATGGGGAAAGGGAGGGGTTAGATATCATTGAGGTAAATAACGGGGAATACAAAAATAAAATAAAATAAAATTATCGTACACAAACAGGCGATAACACCCCATGAACAAAAATATCACGAATAGGGTGTCTACCCTAGGAACAAAATATGTATCACCAACACCAATGGGTGTCTACCCCAGGAACGAAAATATCTCGAATTGGGTGTCTACCCCAGGAACAAAGATATTACCAATCAGGTGTCTACCCAGGAATAAAATATTCATCTGTCACAAAATGGTAACTAGGATGTCCAACAAAATGGTAACTTCAATGAATGGTCTTGTAAATAAAATCAGCACGCCTCTCCTTCTTACTTGCAAAAATATCAATAACGTTCTCATTAAAATCTTGAACGGATCTCACCAAATCTTTCTCAATTGACAGCATTGAAAGCGCCACCAATCTGTCCTCTGCCATGGAATTGCGTAATACTGTTTTGATTCTCTTCAAAGATGAAAACGTTCTCTCACTTTCTGATGTTGTCATAGGTATAGTAATCAGGAGATTTAAAACTTTGGTCACTTCAGAAAAAACGGAACATAAATTATAGAGAAAACAACGGACGAAACCACGAAAACGAAGACCAATATTGAGAATAACAGATAATAATGCAGGAGGGAACCGAATTGAGATAACAGATGATAATGCAGGAGAAAGATACTGCCCTCGAGCGACTGCAGCGAACCTGACGAGGTGCAACAACAGTCTGTGCACCGAGCTAAACATTTTTGCTGCTTTTGATTGGTCAATCTCACAGGCCCGCCACATTCAAACCGAAAAATGTGAGGCAGAAACAATGAGGAAATACGAGTCAAGGGAGGGGACGAGAGCAACTGCTCCAAGTGTGTGTGTGTTTTTCTCAATATTATCGGTTCTTGGCTCAGATGCCCAGTGGGGCGGTGGGGCTCGGTTTCGCGCGTCGATTCAAATAGTAAAATCCTGTTATCTGTAAATAGCCGACTTGCTCTTCAAATGGGATGGGGGAATTTGGTTATTATGTTTGGTTTATTGGCTGGGGGTGCACATGCTCCTATGCTCCTATCAGGAGCCGCCACTGTTAGGTACCCTCTTTTTTTTTTTTTTTTTTTTCAAATTATCTTTGATCATTGGTAGTGCCATTTAATCGTCTTGATCCACGTGTTGACACTTTTTCTAGCCTTATTCTACAAATTGATGGTGATTTCAGACGATTTCCCAGGTTTTTGACTCATAAAAAATCGATTTTGGGAGCTGAACGTCTGGTACAACCTCAATTTTCCACTCTTTGGTCAAAATCGAATTCATATTCGGTCTTCTCGTCCCCATAAACATGGAAAATGATATCTCAGACTCATGTTACTAATATGTTGTTAAAACGCAAAAAGTACCTATTTTTACACACATTTTCACTCATAACACCCCTGGGTATATTCCGATCGGGCTGAAAAGTTTCGGGACACAACTAGGGCCCAAATGGAGCATGTGTGCGAAAGAACGATTTTTTTAGACCGAAAATGAAGCCTGTAGACGTGATGCGGCGTACGGCGGACGGCGGACGGACATTGCATTTTTGGAATCTACACACTTTGAAACGGAAAAGAAAAAATTTTGAGGGGGTGTTATAAAAATTTTTTGCTGAGCGAATACATAGGTGTATTATTCACAGAATAATAAACCAAAAGCTGGCGAGCTCATGTCGCGTATCACTTTCGACCCCAAGTCAGAATGAGTTGGGTGCTGTCGGAAAGAGGTTTTCACAGCGGTTTCAACCGTACTAACACGATTTTTGTGAGACATGCCGTTCAAGATTTACGCGGCGATTGTTATTTTGTCGTCAGAACAATAGTAATCGCGTGGTTGGTAGGTGGTTGCCCTCGTGTTTCTTACCTTTCCATGTGATTCATAGTGAGACCGTGAAATTCCCTGTCCAATCCTGAGAATGGAGTGGCTGGGGTGATGCTTTGTTAGAAGCGGTCTTGAAGATTTCACGACTGGTTTCTGGGTAGAGATAAGATTCATCGTCAGCCTAATCGCTGTGAGTATTAGTGGACCCACAATTTTCATCATTTTTCTAGTGAACATAAGTATGACACAGGAGCAGAGAGAGACACGAAACAGGTTCGTATCTATGAAAATTTGTGAAACTGCCATTATCACGTGCGAATTTTCCGTGGCTTCTGTCCGATGCCTACCGCTCTTAATGCCCGTTGTACATCAGGTTTTCCTGCTAGTAACACATATGTATACCCATAACATATGTACCTATCACTCACGTTGCAATACTCACAGAGCATAAAAGGAACAGCACCGGAAGAGAAACAGTTGAAGAGAGCTTAGCAGGAGATGGGCCATACTCGAGTGAAAGCTTCCAGATGACAAGTCCTGTTTATGGCTTCATCCGTCTTCAAACCTGGTATGGAAGCGTTAATGTCATTCCGTTCAAGACGCATGATTGCTGTCATTGATGGCTTACGCAATTATGTTGCTTCTTATAAGCCTTCAAATATCAAGCTTAAAATATCAAATAAAAAGCATAACAGATTAATCGGAACAGTGTTTAGTACATACACAATAACTTCACAAATCATTTCTACAGAGAGAAACAATCGGCCAGCTTTGTTTCTCTAAAACAATTTCGCTGTCTGCTATATTTCTTAGGTTAGCTGGGTATCAAGAAATTGTAGCTGCAATAAGAGGGAGAATTGATTTCTAAATAATAAAGGTGATTCAACAGATTATACCGTCGGTCTGAAGTGGGGGGGGGGGGGGTTATTCCTCCACCTATCTATCTACCTCTGTATCACACATCAATCTGAAACACATAGAATCTGAAGCAAAATGTTTTTCTATTTTTCTACATTTATCCCTAATAATAAGCAAGGGTATGGGTCAAAAAAGTGCCCGTTGTTAGGAATGTCCGCTATTGAGAGGGCCCCAAAAGCTAAAAAAATGTTCCAAACCCCAAATAGTGTCCGCTATTGGGAGGGGTCCATGAAGGAATGTTTTACTGTACATCTACCACCCAACCTCCATGTCAATGATATTACGTACTTGTCTAATGCCAAACGTCAACTATACACAGGGTGTTCACATTTAAGTTTGAGAACCTTCTAGGAATCGATTCTACAACTTATTTCCAACAAGAAATTCTTCTCAGCAATTTGTTTCTTTTAACCCCCCGTTTTCGTGCGTTTTTTTTTTACTTTAAAGGATTTTTTTTCGTGTTTACGACCTGAACATGATCACTAACATTACCATAACTCCCTTAAATTACACCGTAAAATTGAAAATAAGGACGCCGTTGGAAATAGCGTTAAATTCCTACCAGAATATGGCCCAAACACAAATTCTAGAGTACATTCAGCGGGTGAAAAAATGGAAAAGAAAATTTTTCTCAAATTTTCAAAATCACTATTTTCTCAAATGGCTCTAGACGTCTCAAAAATATTGGGTCATTGAACGTGCGCGTGACGGGAAAAAATTCCTCAGAATCTTAGCTTTTCAACGGTGTGGCTATTTTTCATTTTACTGGATCAATGAGGGGGGAAAATAACGGTTGAATGTAAAAACCGTGTTTTTCTAGGGAACTGGGTGTTTAAGAGCCCATTCATGACTTGATCTGACCATGGCTAGAGGAGTTAAGTGTCGTTTTCTACGTAATTTTTCAACCTGAATCGACTGGTGACACTCCCGAACCTCCCCGACCGTGGTACATGGACAGAATTTTAGCCTATTTTCTAAACTGCGTGAGGCACCTGGTCAGCGATCCCATCAGTGGGATACTGTATGTAGTCAACATGTAGATTAATTATTTAATTGTTCATGAACGAAAAGTAAGCACGTTATACTTAGCTTTTATGCCCAAGCTCACCCTGAACTATACTAAGTAAATTTTAATACATATTCTTCCATCGAAAGTTTGGATTTTTTATAATACTTCGCTGTGTCGTGCTTCCCCACCTCTTTATTCTCATACTTTACTCCAGTAACAGCTACCACTTCATTATCAGATATATTTCACTTCATAACACTCACTGCGTAAAAAGCTAGTTCTTACCGATGATAAATTCAGGCTTGAAGTTTCATATTAGAAGATACTTTCCACCACCAAAACTGCAGGGAATGATTTGTGACGCATAAATGGGCTATTTGCATGAAAAATAAAACTCTAAATAGCTGGTTAATTTATTATTTATTTATTACTGGTTAATTTGTGAGTAGGAGGTATCATGTAACAGAATGAGAGGTGATGCGGCAAATTTTTCTTGAGTAGAAACAGGTTTTCAAAAAGTGGCGCTAAGCTTGCGACTTCATCACTGAAGGAGACTGTAGTAGCTGTAGCGTTCAGAACATCGCGCAATCAAACGAATTTTTTTAAATTTCAGATTTCGTTTTGGTTTACAGTGAATTGAATAGTGGTTGTTTTGATGAACACTCTTCACGTTTCTTTTTTAGCAATGTACTTTCGATTTTTAAAATAATTTAAAAACTGCATGCAAATAGCCCATTCTCGATCATTTGCTAGGTCATGTGTCTGATAAGAACGTTTCTATGCTGGTTTACAGATATTTTATCCTGATCTACACCCATCCACATCTAATTTTGTATAAGCCTATTATGTTTGATGTAAATAATAGTCCTGTTATATTTAATACAATAACAAATAATGGCCAACAAATTTATGGAAAACCGCCTATAATAAATCAATTTTACTGTTTATTACTACAGTAGCTCCACTGCAAGGCTTATTAAAACTCTTCTTCCGCTATAGCGTGCTCAAAGGGCATTTTCTCATTCCTATAAGCCTCAGTACCGAATTTTATTGTGTCATTTATGAAAATCATTCATAAAATTACTTCTAATGGAGTAAACATGGGAATAAAGATTGATAGGGCGATATTTCGTGAAACTACGATGCGTCTTGTCAACTCTCTCCCGTAATTTTGATAAGTACCTACTCCATTTCTAACTGAAAAAAAAATCAGTCGTCATCGTGAAGCTCATTTTCTCGAAACCAATGAGCAAGGCCTCTTACTTTTTTCTCCAATTTCAACAATAAGCCTTGGGAGTTCCAGTAGGTACTTTCTGAGAGATCCAATTAGCGGGAACAAGGGAAGGTCATTTCGTTATTTAACCTATCTGTGCCGTGGGACCCTCAGGCTCGAGGCTTACCTCAAAATGACAATGCCCGTCCGGGCCATGAGAAAAAAATCCCAAGATCACTGGGCAGGCGTTCTAAGAAGATGCGTAAAAAGTTTTTCTTAGCTAAAGACTCGCTCATACTGTTAATTCATACTTGGGGGTCAGGCGGGGAAGGCAATATGCGTTGCGACACCGAGAATAAATTTCAACTGTAGAAAAACTGGTAAAATGTTTCCTGTCAGAGCACACTGGGGAAACCCGTTCCATGCGATTTCATGAAACGAGTTTCAAAAAAACCAGTTGCACTTGAACATGCACACATAGGAAACGGTTTTCCGTCAGTTTCGTGATGGCTTCCGATGACGAATGTGATTTGTTTGTCTTGTGATGGTGGCCTTGCAGGGTTTTTGTGTACTTATCTACATGTTTTAGCGAATTTTCGAAGAAAAGGAAGCTATTGTTCTCGGTCCAAAATTTTTAAAACTCGAATTTCCGAAAGATTTTTATACCAAAATCCGTTTAAGACCATCCTGAATTCACTGCCGAAAGACACCAAAAATTATATGTATATATATATATATTTATATATTTATATATTTATATATTTATATATTTATATATTTATATATGTATGTGTCATTCCAGACGATAACTCTCGAAAGAATTGAGATAAAAAGTTCAAATTTGCACGAAAAATCTGTCTTGGCAATCGACAGGCCAAGTTCGTAGATGGGCAGAATCGGGTCACTCTAAGGGGGAGTTTTGGGGAGTTTTAGGGGGGGAAATTACCCATAAATTTCCAAAATGAAACAGTCTGACAAGTGACACCTCATTTTAAAGGTTTTTGTACGCTGAACACGATGGTGAAATCAGAATTGCGATATCTCATTCCGTTCTCAAACTGGAGCACTTTGAAGATGAAGGAACGTGGTTATTTCTTGAGATGTTCTTCCTGGTTCGTCTGCTCTAATCTGATAACGGAATGGGATATCGCAATTCTGACTTCACCATCGTGTTCAGCGTTGGAAAATCTACAAACCGAGGTGTTACTCGGCAAAAATTGGAAAAAAAAATTTGTTACGTATCCAATACCTACCTACTCTTCTGGTATTCAAAACATTTTTGATTTCCCCCTCCTCCCCCTTCCACCCCAAATTTTACTTTGCGTAAAACTACTCCTGTTTTAATTTTGTATGGTATCAAGTTGGGAAAACATTGGCCGAAAATTAATTTTCAGAAAATTTTAGGCGGAGGAGGAAGATGCCGAAAACTTCGAAAATTCGCTCTTATAGCCATGCTGCATGACTGCGGTTTTTATACTTGATATTATGTTCACCTGCTATGTTTACATGCAAATATTTCAATGCCATAACTACTTATATAATATGCTACAATATGCTAAAAAATACTCACTTGAATCGAACATGAACTTGCCACTGCTTCCCATGCCCTTCGAACTTTGTCCCTGTTGTTGTAGGTACGTAGGCACTTGAGGTGAAAATCATTAAACACGGATGATTTTCGACAGCTTCTGCCAACCTCACTTTGGAATGAAATGGCTGCCATTTCGGTTTATTATTTTCAATAATGAACCTTTGGAATCGAGCATGGAAAAAAAAAGTTTAAACACCCCTTTCAACATTTGACGGTTTCCACATCAAGGTGCGTAGAATCTGAAAATGAAATTTAAAAAATTCTATCCATACACCACACTTCGCACTTTCCTTAGTTACCATGAACCAAAATTAATGATGTGATGAATTTAAAATTGGCGTATTTCATCGCGGTGGTGTGAGGAAATGCCCAGGCGGGTTATGCGCGAAGGACCACCCTTTCCTGGGATCTTTTTGGATGTTTGTGCCTAGGCGGTTATGAGCGAATCACCACCGTCATCTAGGATCTTTTTGGATATGCTCAGGCGGGTTATGAGCGAATCACCACCCTTTCCTGAGATATTTTTGGAGGTTTGTGTCCAGGAGGTTATGAGCGAATCACCACCTTCATCTGGAATCTTTTAGGAGAATTTGCCTGGGAGGTTATGGGCTGACCACCACCTTCATCTAGGATCTTTTAGGTTTGGATAGAGAGACAAGGGTAGGAAGAGAGAGTAGCCAGCGGCTAGAGGAAGCGTAGAATGAAGAAAAAGGCGCAGGATCCGAGTTTTTATATCCAGGGGAGCCTTCTCCTTCCAACCCCCTGTTACGGGTTGATGGAGGGGCTCCAGGTTGTGCACTGGATCCTGCGGCTTGTCTCCCCACTCGTACAGTTTATTGGTAGCAACTAAAGTTTGTGGTCAAATATTTGGCGAGGACTTAATGCTAGATGGAGTGGTTCCTGGAGGGACTCACGACAAATGATATTTTGTTTGTATATACATATCCCATTTGGGGTCTAGTTGGTCGGCGTTACTGTCAGTCATCCCTGAGGGGTAGAAAATAGGAGTTGGAATATTCAGATCGCCGTAGCTCAAAAACTTTCCATAGAAGGGGATGGTTTTTTTACGGTTTTAAATATCTTGAAATAGAGATTTTTTTATACCGCCCGCAGCATTGTACCTACGTCCAGTCCAGCCTTTCGTTTGCACCGAAAAGCTTCGTCAACATGATCGTGAATGAAACGGTATAAATCCGGCCCAGATATCATTGCTGGGGAAGACCTGATTATAATAATCACGCATGGCTAAATGAACTCGAGTTGGTAGTTCCGAGATATTATTTATTTAGAACAATGATGATTATTTTAAATTCAATTGATAGGTACTTTTTTAATTTGAACACACTATGCTTCATGAATAACAAAAAATAATCATTAATAGAATTCTTGATTCCACCGCATATTATTTATGAAATGTGATTGCCCAGCTGGCTCCAGTACTCGATGTAGGGCTTTCTTGGGGGAAGTGCGAGGGTAGGTAGGTATTGCCCACAGATAACAGTGGTCTACGCAGAAGGGGCATCTATAAAGGTAAATGATTAACTGTTCTGTAATAACTTGCTGCGTTTTTTTAATGGGCACCACGGCACAAGCGATTCGCAATAAATTATAGTAAGCAATTAATTAAAAAAGACCGCCTGAAACGTGAAACTGAAGCAACAGGAAACCGTTTATACACGTTTCAAGAAACCCGGTTTCGCGAAATCGACGAAACTCGTGTTTCATAAAACGCACCGTGCACAGCCCTGTTATCCTTTTTATTGCAAACAACTTCAGTTTCACGTTTGGTTTCTGCAGTGTGCACGACGCGTAAATTTGATAGATACGCTTAGAGACAAACAAAGAGTTAGTTACATACAATAAAGTCAATAAAACCGTCATGACATGGTGACCATTCCAAAGTATTTACCAGGTTCCATTTCGAAAAAGATTAGGTACCTATGCAATAGTTGAAATCTACATTTGTTGCCAGTGGATCTTAATCTTAATAGGACAGACGAATCGGTCTGAATCAATCACCTTTATTTCGCTGGAAAGATGGAAGATCAGCTGTGGCTAATAACCCTGTTGCGAAAGAAAATTTATTTCTGTGGACGTGGTCCCATTCACCTGAGCTTGTATGTTAATCATACATGACGAATCTGTAAGATCACGTCTTATCTCAATAAAAAAGATCAAATTTTAATAATTTGAGAAATCTGAGAAGTGGAAAATAGGAACCTAAATTGAAACATCCCTGAATCATATACTTATATACAATTATATACTTAATTGAAACAGCCAATGTTCGGAAGTAGAAGATTGTTGACATGAAAACGTGTTCTAAAGTTTCGAAACAAAATATTCAAGTATTCAATTCATAATTCACGTTACTTCACAGAAACCACCAAAGTTACTCACTGCCTATATACATATCGTACAAATAAAAAATCTTGTACCTACCTATGTAGAAACAAACAATGTGAAAACATTCGTCCTTCTGGCACCCAGTGTGAAGAACTCCGAGATCTGACAGAACATCAAACAGGAAAATTACGCAAGTGGGAATGGATGATTTTTACACTTCGCGTGCTAAGAAGGTTGAATAATAAAAAAAGATGACCCGTCCTTCACCGTAAATTCCAACAAGGAGTTGTACGCCAAATAGCTACCCCCGTCTCTTTATTGAATATTTATTGTACGTATTTACACTCATAGATATCGCAACATGTTGAGCATGTGAGCCATTTCTCAAGCAGCCCGAGGCAAGATTCCGGAACAGATTTCTATTCGGTTCAGGGTTACTGTTGATCAGAACCGTAATACTAGCACGTCAATCACCTCATCAACATGGAATATCATCATGTAGGTACAGAGATACAAGAACAAAATTCAACTAAAAGCACACCAAGTCCACATATTTCTCGAATTGTGACAACTAGGGTTTGCTATCCATTAGAAGTCAGCCTATCCAATCATTAGCAGCCATTATTTGGTATTCATATTGATTCACAACTGAATTTACATGTATTTCATATCGGGTTCTGGTCCATAAAAAATAACATCGATTTTAAGCACCTAGCTGACAGAACAGTTTGTTATTAAAATGGATATTCTCATAGTCTGCCGTTTTTTGAAAACTCAAATAATGGTACCTAGCATTGGATTTTTATGGTTGAAAGTGGCTGCATAAATCCAAAACTCAGTTTGCAAGAATCCTACTTCCTGGAAACGTAAAACATTGATTTTGAAGAGGATACAAATCGTATTACAAATATAAATCGCGTTACAGCGGTTCATTTTTTTTTAAAATAATTAACGACACAAAAATCAGTTATAGTTAGATTTTTTAAATTTGATGGTTATGAAAAAAAGAAACAATATAAATATTTTGGAGAAAAATTATTTTTATTCTCACAGACTCCGCTCATTATTTGTGTCGGCCAATCACAAAATGTCACACAGCCTGATATTATACAGCGTCGATTAAAAATTTTTTTTAAATGTAGAAAAATTATGAAGATATGATTTATACCACAGAATTATACCTACTGAATTGATAGGGGAAAATATCAATATGATGATGATGATTATACTCTGGTGTGATGAAGAGTACTACTGAAAATTGAATCCCTCGCACAGATTAGGTATTGTTATTTTTGAAATGAAGACACATCTACGAGTAATGAGAGTGGATCAAAGTTTCAGTGGTAACCCCAAGATTGCTGACCGATAGCTTGCAGGACATGCACCTGTTGGAGCCGTAGAAAAACGATTGGGAACGATAAAATGCGAGGACGAGGTGAGCTGAAGGGTGTGGTCGGAAGACTTCTCATTCTCAGTGAACCCAGGAAGGTCCTTCGAGAGGCGCCACACCCCGCGGTACACGAAGACATTGAGTTCCTCAGGTCCGCCCATTCCGCGTCCCATTCCAATTTTAACATGTATCATGTTTTAGCCCTGGGATACTAGCATTTTTTGCGAGTCGATTTTGCGAGTCAATTTCTGCGCGTCAATTTTGAGCGTCAACTTTTTCCGCGCACAATGCATAGTGGAGAGTCGCGTGGAAACATGATACATGGTTGCAATTTTTGGTTCTTAAACATAAATCTTTCTTTCATTATAAATGTATCAACTACTTCTCTGAGTAGTAGTTTAAGAGTACCTTGCGTCCAGATATCAACACAGTAACCAACAGCGCATTAGGAGTTTAGGTATGTTAACTGATTGGGTATTTGGTCTAAACAATTCGTTCTTTCGCACACATGCTCCATTTGGGCTCTAGTTGTGTCCCGAAACTTTGCAGCCCGATCGGAATATACCCAGGGGTGTTATGAGTGAAAATATGTATAAAAACACCGAAACCCGTACCTATAACAGTGTTTTTTGCGTTTTTCTTGTATTAGTGTTATTTACAGCGCTCAATCAAATCATCCAGCTTACAACAGACAGCCTGTTCAGGTGCTCCTGTGTACACTGCGAAAGTTGCGGCGAGCGATTTTTGTAGGTAAGGAGGCATTTCATAGGAAGACTATTTATAGGTATTAGACCTAGGAACTAGACTAGGGCTGCGATTTCTACTAGTTGGTACGTAATTGTAAACGCTGCACAACTGTTTATTATTTTGTACAGAATACCCTTCTGTTACAACTCACAGCTCTCTGAATAGATAACCTGTCTATATAATATAATATGTACTACTCTATACATATTATGTGGATCGCAGATCCTCCGTAGATTAGTACCTAACCCCGTACTCGTTACTAGGTACCTACCTAAATCACGAGTTGAATGTTGCTAAAATAATTCTGCCGATGACAAACAGTAACTAGAACGGCAAAAAGAAATGCGAAAAATGAAGTTCTGAAGGAAAATTGTTGATGTGGAGTGAAATAGATGCCCCTTCTGCGTAGATCACTGTTTTCTGTGGTCAATACCTACCCTCGTGGTCAATTATAATGAGCCGTTGTGTAATAACTTGCCCATCAATAATACTTCAACGGTTGTTCAAGTTGCAAAAGTACTGATCAACAAAATCCAGCCCCTTCTTGGTAGATGAACCGTTGTGAAACAATTTACCTTTGTGTAATAATTTACCGTTATGTAATAATTTACCGTTGTGTAATAATTTGCCGTTGAGTAATAATTTACCCATCAATAATAATTCAACGTTTGTTCAAGTTGCACAAGTACCTACCTACAAAATCCAATAGTCAATCACTTATCAACCAACTCGACTTCATACAGCCATCCTTGATTATAATCAGATGCTCCCTAGTGATGATATCCGGGCCGGATTAATACCGTTTGATTCACGATCGTGTTGACGAAGCTTTGGTGCACACGAACGGCTGGACGTACTATGCCCCGGGTGGTCTCAAAAAATTGTTTAGCTCAAGACAAATTTAATAACGTTAAAAAAAACTATACCCTTCTATCGAATGTTTTCGAGATACGGCGTTCTGAAAATTTCAACCCCTATTTTGAACCCCTTAGATATGACTGACCAACTATAAATATGTTAGATTACCGGAAAAACTGCATTCAAAATTTGTCAAAGATTTGTTCTGAAAGCCACGGGTCATACACCAAGTATAAATTAATACAATGACGGGTTGGGGAAAAGTAGGTTTGGATCAGCTGCCAATACTAGCAAAGTGGCATCGTAGATGTTTGGATAATAGACTTGATGAAATAAGGCCTTCTCACATTAGGTGACGCATACTCAAGCAGATAAATTGGGAGTAGGTATCTTGGGAGTCACTTCCAGTATAGTGAGGAACCAGAAACGGCGCTACCTGCAAAATACTTCGGTCCTATCAGTCGCACGATACCTTCCCGGAAGGTCCGCCAGTCAGTGGTCTCTTGGGTAGCGGAAATTTTTCCGAAAATAAAAGGGAAACAAAAACCTCTGCTTTATGGACGGGGGCGTAACTTCTGTCAAGGAAGGATTGAAGGAAGGTAGATTGCTACGCTCTTTCGCAGCAACAGAAATAATCTGCAGCTCACATGTTTTTCCTTCAATGAATGGATGGCGTCAAAATCTGGCCATTTCCTTTCTCCCGTGAATTTAGTAGCGACAATAGGTAATACATTGTTCACTTGAAGATTCTCCGCTTGACATACTCCACTTGACTTCACAACTATACTGAGGATACAAACGAGATTATAGACGCTTTACAGTTAGCTGAATATGAAATAAGAAGATGCGTACGGGTATCATACCAGAACGCAGCTCAAGTTGACGATAGTATCCGTCGCCTCTTCGGAATTGCCTAATGTGAAGAATGTCTAAAATTACACTTTTTTGAGAAGGTCTTCACTCCTGCATTGAGAAAACGCGTTGTTTTGTTCAAAAGTAGCGAAAAGAATGTAAGTATTTCAACACTTTTTGGTGGTCAGGAAGTAGGGTTCCCGTTACACTGAGCGTAACAGCGAGCAAATTATAGTATACTCATATTTTCTTAAGTGAGAAGCTTTCTTAGTAGCTCAATTAACTCACCTTGAGGTTGATCTCACTCAAACTTTCCCGTTCACCTGTAACGCATATTTCCGAGTACAGCAGAAGGTCCCGAGCGAAGGTGATGATTTAGGAAGCCTTCTACTAGCGTTCGCGTCTTGTCCTTACGTTCACCTACGAAATCTCGTACATTCTCACTGCTGAAACTCTCGTCGGTTAGTGAATGTCCTGAGATGATTTCTTCGCAATAAAGAATGTAAGGTAAAGCGCGAAGGCGTGGCTCCGTTAGGTAACGGGCACACTGACGCAACGCACGTCGTCGTAGAGGTTGTCACGTCTGCTCTCTTGCATACGGATGATGTTCGGTTCGTTAGTATCCAAAACAAGGGAATGTACCTACCTGCTCGTGGTGATTTAAACCTAGGGCATGGGAGGAGTCGAATTCGACACAAAAGAGCACGAGGCGCGTTCGCAGGTCTATCCTGCGCAAGACGAAGCAACGCTTGAATTTGTTGTTTGTTTAGTATCTATTTCTATTGTCATTAATGCTGAAAATCCTAAATGATATCACGTAAATAAGCCTAATAGCCATTCCAGTTCTAGTAAACACGCACAGATAACGAAAAACGCCGCAAAGTCCTTGCCACATGGGTTTATTATTCTATTGGACATACCTACAGAAATATTGACTGTTCATTTATTGTTTCTTTCATATGCAATAATTTAAATAGCTATTTTTTATGGTGTCCACCAATTAGGCGTCCACCCTTGACAATTTATCTTCGATCATTGATAGTGCCATTCAAGTGTCTTGATTCACCTCTGTTAATATTACTTCGTGATATTATACAAATTTATGGTGATTTCAGACAATTCCCCAGGTTTTTGACTAATGAAAAATTGATTTTAGGAGCTGAAACTTCGCTAGAACCAATTCATTTTTTGTGAGTCAAAAACCTGGGAAATTGTCTGAAATCACCATACATTTCTATAATAACACTAGAATCATGGCAATTAAATGGTGATAATTTGCCAAAAATAGGAGCTTATTTCGAGTTTTTGGGGGCCAAATTGGTGGAAACCATCAAAAATCGCTATTTCAATTATTGCACATGAACGAAACAATAAATGAACAGCCAGTATTTCAGTAGGTATGTCCAATAGAATAGTAAATCCATGTGACAAGGACTTTGCAGCGCTTTTTATCATGTGAAATAATTACATCACATTATTAAATATAAGGGGTCTTCCTGCTTATATTAACCGAACACGACATTAGAATGAACCAAAACAGATAAGAGAGAAAAAATGTCCATATAGTAAAAAAATCCCTATACCTAGTAGCATGCTGTAGTAGCGTTTCTGATGGCCAACAAATTACGTGCCATGTACCTTAATTCGTACAAAGTTTTGGTACATTGAAAATCAATTGCCCTAGGGTAGATGATGAACTGCGATATCATTTCATGTTAAATCACCCAGCAATCAAGTGCAAAACAGAATTTTCAATGAACCTCGTGCTCCAGTTGTACCATACCATTATGTTGTACCCACCGGGCCTGTAGTTTTGATCACAGAACAGGAGACTACGTAGGGGTAGATGTTAGGCGGAAATTCTCGTTTCTCGGCATCCCCCGAGTGACGACATAACCGAATGAAATGCCTGACATTTGAGACTGACATTTTCGTTGAAGCATCAAGAGATGCGATTGGAAGTGGTTGAATAATTGAGGTAAAGAACGTGCGAGGATTGGAAAGTTGAGCGACTAAAACGGTGCGGTTGAAAAATTTGTGGTGGGATTTTAGAGTTGTTTTAATATTTTTTTCATCGAGAACATGGGCGGTACAGATGTTAGCTCGATCTAGACAACTCCGGGTTAACTCCACAGTGCACTGACTGGGATTCCAACTACTGCACACAATCCGCACACACGCGAAGTTTTTTCCCTATCAAGGTTGAGGAATTCCTTTAATTAGTCAAGACAGTGGCGCCGCTTGCGGGAAAAGTTGTTAGGGAGGAACGCGATGTTACACTCTCACTGCTCACTTGTTCCACTGGAGTGTTCATCCCGCTCTAGTTACTTCGCTTCTTGTCTTAAAATAATAACTATTGACGTATCTCGCGTGTCTTTTAGAAGTGTTCCGATTTACTCTGTTAGTCTTGTTATTTCGCAATCTGTCAGCGAGTCTGTTTGTCATCATTTAAGCGCGTAGATTATTTTCATAATATAATGACTGCCCTACTGCATTTACGCAGTTGCGTCTGATAAGATCATTCTATTTAACGGGTATCTTGATGCTGCGAAACGTTGGGCACAAACTACAAAAAGCCCACTTTTTAACTCTGACACAAGGAGGAAATCCATCCAGGGGTTTTGAAATGTACTAATTAAACATTTGACCCGATAGGTATCTGTCGTGGTATCCTCCCAGAACCACTATTTGTAAACTTAAGATCTCACCAAATAAACATAGAAGTCCCCCCCAATCCCACCCCGGGAGACGCAGGAGAACCGAGGTACCCAGTGGGGGATCCCCACCATCCTCCACTAGCTGGAGGATGGAGGGAGATAGCCCTAAGGGCTATATATACTCGCCTCCTTCGCCTTTCCAACCAGTCTACGCTCTCCTTAAGTCGCTGACTTATCTCTCTCTCCTCACTCCTCATCTCTCTCCTTATACCAAAAGGATCCTGGGTATGGTGGTGGTCCACCCATAACCAAACCATAAAAGATCTTGGGCATGGTGGTAGTTCGCCTATAACCAAACCAAGCATTCATCCAAAAAGATCCTGGACATGGTGGTGGTCCGCCCATAACCAAACCAGGCATGCTTCCGAAAAGATTCTGGGCATGGTGGTAGTTCGCCCATAACCGAACCGGACATACATCCAAAAAGATCCCGGGCATGGTGGTAGTAAGCCTATAACCAAACCGTGTACATCCTCCCTCAACGCCTCTCGTAGTGGATGTGCGTCAAATATACATTCACTACAGTATTTATTTATTTATTTTTTTAATGAAAGTAGATTCCATCCCGAAATTTTGATACGAACCGCACTGTTCTACGATAAGCAGATATTTTTCTATGATTTTTCAAAGATTCAGGAAGTTCTGACGTCATTGCACCCCTTTCGCCTGGCCGGGACCCCTCTGCCCACTGAGACGTCAGAACTCATGGAAAATTTGCAAAATCATACAAAAAGAACTCCTTATCGAAGGACAGTGCGGTTGGTGTCAAAATTCTCAGGATGGAATCAACTTTCTTTAAAAAAATTATGTAAACCGCTTTTATGACCCATGGGCATACCCCACCGCGCATACTAGGTGACGTGAACAGAAATTAGTTAAAATTCTATGCTTTCAGAATAACTTCAGTAATTTCCTGTGGTGCTGTGAGAAGGAGGATTCCACGAACATGTGTGAACATAAATACCTACTGTTATTTCAAGTTTCTTGTTGAGATGCCGCGGAATAAGTTGGCCTAAACTGAACAAAGCGGTTAGAGATTCTCGTAAAATAGTTTATTTAGGCATAATTCTTTGCGACGTTTCTTATTATTAGCATCTCTACTAAACCTCTGCTCTCCATTCCTGTTAATTCCACTCTGGCTCTTGCTTCTACTCCTACAGTAGTTCTGCTCTACTCAACTCTAGTGCTCTCAACATACATATATACCTATTCCTCGCACTTATAACTACTCAACTTCTTTTTACGCTGTTCCAAATCATTTGCATTGAAAATAACTACGCCCCCCTATAATTAAATTCATTGTATCTTTTCAGTGTTGCTATGTGCAGTCGGATGTGGAGTAGATGGCTTGAGAGGATCTGAGTTAGTTCTGGCGGCTAAAGCGAAGGCAGCCGAAGAAAAACTCAACCCTACGACCGAATTAGTAAGTTTTTTCCCACATTCTAGCCTTCAAATCTCGGTCAGTATTTGTGTTACACAATTGTCAAATTGAAACAATTTACAGTCCGTTGTTCCCGTTCAAGCGTTTATTTCATTTGCAACCGTTTTTTTGTTTGTGGCGCCAAGAAAAGTTTTTGATGGCCCTTGGAGCAAAAAACATTATTATACTTATAATTGGGAAACAACGGTTTATTATTTTCTTTGTGGATAACCCGTCCACCTGGGTCACTGTTATATACGCAGTATACCCTTTCAATTGCCCACAGCTGTACAAAATAAAGGAATTTATGAGGAGACAAATAATTAGAATTGGCTCTAATAGGACAACTTTATAAAATGCACCAAAATGTGATTGAATGATTGTCTACGCAAGTGCTCAATTTTCCCTGAAAACCCCGTACATGGAGAACAAATGTAGAAGGTCGTTGAGAACAGCCCCTCTCACAGGATCCTAAAAAAGTGCCATCATCATCAATGGTGCACTGCTGTAGATCCAAATATTTTTCTTGGCACTTGACAACAAGTAGATAGCTGCTTCAATTTATTCAGATTGAAAATTGCCTATCAGCAGAAGCAAAATAAGCCTATGATATAATTTTTATGTATGCCGTTACCTACATTTTTTCGAGATGCATTCAATATTATCACTGTTCAATAAAGCATGTCATCTTTCTATATCTTTCTATATCTATCTAATTATCATGTTTTATAGTAGTTTCATTGGGGTTTCGGTAGACTAGTTCCTGAATTTGCGGTACAGGTGTTCCTTACCAGCTAGACGATATAGCTATCAGAAATAATATCCCCAAATGAGCCTTGATGGATATCATCGCGAGTTCGCACTCGTGTTGTTATTCAACTTGTCCAGGTCGGTAGTGTTACGATCATAAATTATGGTTATTTGGCCGAAGCTCTGATTGACCGATCAGTGACTAGCTAATTTGAGTTTTAACTAAAGAATTGATAAACCGGCCCTGATTTCTTTAATATTATTTTATCGTGCTTAAAGACGTTTGGTTTGTACGTACCACTCCAAACATTTTCAAAACCAAAGGGATCTACTACGATTAAACATGTACTAAGTGACTCAACATGTCCACTGAATTCAAGTCAACTATTCGGATTTTGAATTTCAAATAAAAGAGTTGACGTGATACACTGGTATTGTCCAGAGATTTCAGAACGAATCGAGACCTTTGGTCATGCCTGGTACAGTCAGAATATGCTCGTAAATTACCACTGTATTCATTTGATTGAACTGCCTACTCACCTGATTGTTGTTAACGTTTCGTTTCATTGCGGAGTCAGGTTGAGAACATTGCAGATTTTATAAAGTCTGCTGAGATAAATCCTACAACTGAACGTCTTCTCGCTTTTCAATAAAACTCTTGTTTTTTCACACCAGTGCGATGGATGAGAAGTCCAGTTGATAAAAGGAGGCCCAGGTCAGCCGGTTCCTTAGCCAGTGCGCACACCACGTTCGCGACAGTTT
Organism: Leptopterna dolabrata; assembly: GCA_954871275.1. Classification (NCBI taxonomy): domain Eukaryota; kingdom Metazoa; phylum Arthropoda; class Insecta; order Hemiptera; family Miridae; genus Leptopterna; species Leptopterna dolabrata. Next base: position 8,495,365 of record OX940983.1, on the reverse strand, counting down.
CAAGGCAAACATACCATAGAGGGTCAGTTGTAGGCAAAATGAAAACTAGCAAAATGTGTAACTAGTAATTAGTTGACGTCTATCAATGGTATGGCCGTGGTGCTGTCATAGATAAATAAGAATTTTATTGAACGGAGCGATACAATACAACAGGTAGGTTGTATTGTACAATATACAACAGTTTTAGTGACCATAATAGTTACCAACCATTATAAAATATGCTAACTATACTGAGCGATGATGCGATTAGACTGAAACCTATGAGTTTGTAAATCGGAAATCGCTTGAGGCGCTAATAACTCCAAGCAGTGAACATAGCCGCAAAGTGAATTGAATATCAACAAAACTTTTATGTTAAGCACCTGCATATCAGTCATGAGGATGAGATCCCAAGATGAGGGAATGTTTCTCAAGAAGAAGGCTGCATCGATATCAAAAATAAGAGGAGGCTAAAATTATGCCATAACCATCTTTACCCTCCTGAGAGAGGTAATAAATATAACCGGTTGGGACCGAAGAGTGCAATACAAAACGGCCTTGTAGGCGACAGTTTCTTACGAATTTCAATAAAAATTAACAATGTTGGCAGGTGAAGTAGGGTGTTGCGAAAAACTTTTTGACGCCTTGAAGTGTGAAAAAAGGTACTCGAGGATACTGATACATAAACGAATCAACATAAATATTACGGTCGTGGTTCCCCTCGAATCTCTACACTAACCACTCCGATGTAATATAGAAAGATTTTACCAAATAAACGAAGGGAACGACGAGCCGAGTAGCGCCAAGGGAGAAGGGTGCCTTCCACCAACCGCCATCGCTCCTCAACGGTCATAACGGCCGATTGTGGACGGGGACGGGTGGAACCGGGCCCAGCTCGTCATTTGCCCCACCAACCCTCGACTTATGACTTCTCTCTCGACCCTCTCTCTCATACCTTCTCTTGCACTCGCTGTGGTGAAAACCGTGGGGTGCTCAATCTTTCCTGGTATCTGCTGTGGTGAAAACCACGGGATACCTCCTTCTCCTCTGACACCTGCTGTGGTGAAAACCGCGGGGTTTTAGCCTCCATCTTCCAGGTGTCTGCTGTGGTGAAAACCGCGGGGTACTAGCTCTCACATCCCAGGCGCCTGCTTTGGTGAAAACCGCAGGGAGCCACTACCTCAAGCGCCTGCTGTGGTGAAAACCGCGGGGAGCTAACCTTCCCTCCAACTAACGCCTGCTGTAATGAAAAAACTACCCTTAAGCGCCTGCTTTGGTGAAAACCGCAGGGAGCCACTACCTCAAGCATCTGCTTAGGTGAAAAACGCGGGGAGCTAACCTTCCCTCCAACTAACGCCTGCTGTAATGAAAAAACTACCCTTAAGCGCCTGCTTTGGTGAAAACCGCAGGGAGCCACTACCTCAAGCGCCTGCTATGGTGAAAACCGCGGGGAGCTAACCTTCCCTCCAACTAACGCCTGCTGTAATGAAAAAACTACCCTTAAGCGCCTGCTTTGGTGAAAACCGCAGGGAGCCACTACCTCAAGCGCCTGCTATGGTGAAAACCGCGGGGAGCTAACCTTCCCTCCAAGTAACGCCTGCTGTAATTAAAAAACTACCCTTAAGCGCCTGCTTTGGTGAAAACCGCAGGGAGCCACTACCTCAAGCATCTGCTGTGGTGAAAACCGCGGGGAGCTAACCTTCCCTCCAACTAACGCCTGCTGTAATGAAAAAACTACCCTTAAGCGCCTGCTTTGGTGAAAACCGCAGGGAGCCACTACCTCAAGCATCTGCTTAGGTGAAAAACGCGGGGAGCTAACCTTCCCTCCAACTAACGCCTGCTGTAATGAAAAAACTACCCTTAAGCGCCTGCTTTGGTGAAAACCGCAGGGAGCCACTACCTCAAGCGCCTGCTATGGTGAAAACCGCGGGGAGCTAACCTTCCCTCCAACTAACGCCTGCTTTAATGAAAAAACTACCCTTAAGCGCCTGCTGTGGTGAAAACCACGGGGAGCTAACCTTCCCTCCAACCAACGCCTGCTGTGGAGAAAACTGCGGGGCGTTAGTCAAACACTCCTATGGAGCACTTCCTTCCTCATCCGCCTTCATCCAACCTCTCAACTTCATCCTCATCCAAACTCACCCGCACAACATACTCGCTCACGACAATTATTACCATGATTTGATATCATCTTAATCTTGCCTTAATATAATTATATATGTAATGATAATGGCTTGGTTGAGCTATATATGTATGTCTGTCTAACTCTAACACATACAAACCAAACCTGAACTAGTTACCGACTTACTGCTTGCTACTAGTAACTATAGCCCGTTACGTATTGTAGCCTTCGTATCTTTTAAGTATTGGGTCCAACCATTCATCATTTCGATTGTGCAGTCTACAAAAATAATAGGTAATTACCTCACGTACCTACTGAACCATAGAATAATGTTGCTTATGAACTGCAGACCGAGGTTTTGGTGAACGATGATGGGACGAACTCGACGATCGTCAAGCCGGTCAGCCTCCTGACAGGGATCCCTCAGAAAGACTACATCCACGACCCCAACCTGCCCCGCGAGTTGAAAGGCTACAACCTCACGGACTACCCTTTCTACAACGCTGTTCCGCCGAATATCGAGTTTGACTGTGACGGGCTCCACGATGGCTTCTACGCTAGCGTCCTGCACAAGTGCCAGGTAAGAATCCGATCGAAAAAATGTCATTTTATGTATAGCATGGAATTCAGTTTATTATTGGAGGAGGGCTGGAAACGTCAAGAATGTTGAAGTTTTCTCTGGGATCCGAGGGACAGGACCTACTGCTGGAAACAGTCCAGGAGCTAATATATTATTAAAAAATCACAGGATTGCTATGAAATGAATAATGGTAGATAGGTACCTACTTTGGTGAACTGCATTCAACTTAAATTTGTCGAATACAGACCTCCCTAAATTATTATTGAACTGTAGCTGGTACCTCTGTATTTACATATCTGTAGAAGGACTCGATTCACGATCCAATTAGGTAGAAATATATCAACTAATGAACAGTCAGTAAATACCTGATTATTGTAGTACTCGTTAGCCAAGTAGGCAGTATGCACTTGTTAGAATATTGCCTTCACGAAAGTTCTACCCTAGCGTGCTCCACGCACCCCTGATAAGCGATTCGGCTACAAACAGCCCACAAATTATAGGGCCGAGACCAGAAGCTTTAAAATCTGAATCCATTTAAAGAAATTATAACCCGCTTCAGTTGGGATCAAGAACAACCTTGTCAGAGAACAAGGACACTGGTGTTACTTCCGTGTATGAAGACTAAATGGTGGATAGATTCTTATAAAACTCATTCCTACCTGTGCTAGTGCGTTATATATCAAGGTATCTGATTATAAAATGTACATGAGAATGCCTGACGATGTTGATCCCTCAATCTCAGAAGTTTAGTGAGTTTAAAATAGTGGTATACCTACTAGTAAATCACTACATTTTACATAGTCAAATAGCAAATGCATTTTAACTATTCAACTATTTTTTTTTGATGTTCAAATCAAATGCATGGGATCGGTTCAATCTTTTGCACTGTACCATCTGGAAAAAGCAGTTAATTTTTCTCTCTGGTGCCTCTGAAATATGTAAAGAAAACAAGACATCCGAATTTTCGATCCAACTCTCCTCTATCAGATAGGAAAATTGATGAACATGTTTGCTTTACCTTACCAAGTAAATTTATATAAAAATGTTTATATGATGAAAAAGTGTTCAAACTTGGGTCTTGTGATTCGTAAATCTTCTACAGTTTTAACGATTATAGTAAAAGAGAGAACAACCACTTTATTTATTATAAAAACGGCGAGCTGCCCATAGTCTGGTTTGCCATACGACACAGCATAACCAGTCAAACATAAATACAGTCATTAGTAAAACACGATAAAAACAGGATAACAAGATAAAAAACCACAGTCATGCAGCATGGCTATAAGAGCGAATTTTCGAAGAAATAACCACGTTCCTTAATCTTCAAAGTGCTCCAGTTTGAGAACGGAATGAGATATCGCAATTCTGATTTCACCATCGTGTTCAGCGTACAAAAACCTTTAAAATGAGGGGTCACTTGTTAGAAAATAACATTTTGGGGATTTTTGGGTAATTTTTGCGCACTTTAAATGCGCCAAAACCCTCCTTAGAGTAGGCCAATTTCGCCCATCTTCGAACTTAGCCTTTCGATTGCCAAGATAGATTTTTTGTGCAAATTTGAGCTGTTTATCTCAATTCTATCGAGAGTTATCGTCTGGAGTGACACATATATATATATAAATATATATATACATATAAAAAAGTGTTAAATTTCAGGAATCGTTTTAGAATGGTCTGAAACGGATTTCTATGAAGAAAATTTCCAAAAATTTATATTATTTAAATTTCGAAGCCATTGCAATAGCTTCATTTTCTTTGAAAATTCGCTAAAAGAGCTATGCGGATTGATAATTATTAATGATTACGAATAAAGATGAAATTTGTCATTTTGTTACTTTAGTTTTGGTTTATTATTCTGTGAATAACACACCAGCCTATGTAATCGCTCAGCAAAAAATTTTTATGACACCCCCTCAAAATTTTTTCTTTTCCGTTTCAAGGTACGTAGATTCCAAAAATGCAATGTCCGTCCGCCGTACGCCGTCCGCCGTACGCCGTATCACGTGTACAGGCTTCATTTTCGGTCTAAAAAAATCGTTCTTTCGCACACATGCTCCATTTGGGCCCTAGTTGTGTCCCGAAACTTTTCAGCCCGATCGGAATATACCCAGGGGTGTTATGAGTGGAAATGTGTATAAAAATAGGTACTTTTTGCGTTTTAGCAACATGTTGGTAACATGGGCTTTTAAGGTATCGTTTTTCATGTTTTTGGGGACGAGAAGACCGAATATGAAGTCGATTTTGACCAAAGAATAGAAAATTGAGGTTCTACCAGATGTTCAGCTCCCGAAATTGATTTTTTATGAGTCAAAAACCTGGGAAATCGTTTGAAATCACCATCAATTTGTATAATAACACTGGAAAAAGTGTCAACAGGTGGATCAAGACGATTAAATGGTACTATCAATGATCAGAGGTAATTTATTTAAAAAAAAAAAGGAGCGTACTTTATTCGAGTTTTGTGGGCCAAAATTGGTGGAAACCACCAGAGATAGCTATTTCAATTATTTTATATGAAAGAAACAATAAATAAACAGCCAACATCTCTGTAGGTAGGTTTGTCCAATGGAATAATAAACCCATGTGACAAGGACTTTGCAGCGTTTTTTTATTGCCAAAGTCTTTCAATAACAGAAAATAACACTTATTGACCACATAATGAGGTGTTTGTCGGAAAGAGTGTGACATCTTAATTTCAGAGTTCGCGCTAGAAATGTCGTATGAGGTAAATTGCTGAGTAGTTTAACTCAAATCCCGCTTAGAGCGCTAGTGCGTCACTTTAAACGATGTACAGTACCGCAGTGGATGGATGGAACTGCACATTTGTAAATAAATTTTAAAAACCTCGTCCTCAAAATCAAACCGAGGGAAGGTTCAGGAAAGGTCACATCAAAGGCTCTTGAAGGTTGTTTGAAAGGTTTGCCATTTCTAATGTTGGGTTGTCGGCTGCATTGAGAATCTTCGCCTCCGAAGTTTCGCTCCGCCTCCTTTTCCAACAGCCATCAAATATTAATAGACCTGATCCGTTTTTTTTTTCACCGCGTTTTTACTGTTAATCACCATAAATTAAAAAATACCACTTACCTATTTTCGAAAACGGACTTCAAACGGTACCATTTTCCCTAGAGCAGGGGTTCCCAACCGGTGGTACGCGGGAACGTTTCAGGTGGTACGCGTGAGTGATGTGAGCAACTATTAATAGATTCTGAACGCACGAGCAGTGAGAACCCAAACATTACTAATTATCTGCATTTCCCACCCTATCATCATTTTTTGGAGAAAATTAAATATCTCCAATGCCAGATGTGGTTGCAGATATCATTGTTCACTTGGAAGGCCTTCAAAAAAGCTTTAAGAAGTATTTCTCTGAAGATTATTCAAAAGTGGACTGGATCAGAAATCCTTTTTCTAGAACCTCACCAAATGAATTGGAACTAAAAGAAAGTTTTATCGATCTTACAGAAGATGGTTCCATGAAAGATTATTTTAAAGAGAAATCTTTAATTAACTTCTGGATCGGGCGTAAAACCGAGTACCCGTTGATCTTCCGGCAAGCTCTGCTATTTTTGATGCCATTTGTTACGAGTTACTCGTGTGAGAGTGGATTTTCTGAACTCTTGTACATAAAAAATAAACATAGAAGCAGAATAAGTGTTGAAGATGACTTAAGAGTGAAGATAAGTTCCAGTACTCCTAATGTATATATTTTAATCACAGGCAAACAACAACAAGTTTCGCACTAAAGACTATAAAAGTTGTATGATGATTAATTTTTTGCCGAGTTTGTACTAATTTTATATTTAAGTATGTTTTTAGACCCAAATAGGGTAAAATTACCATTTTAATCTTTTTATTTCTCCTTTATTATAAGCATGTTATTATAAATAAACAAATATCTAACCATTAAATATGAAGTTTTTTCAGGAATTTAATTCAAAAAGCCTTTGAACACTTTTAGAAGAGTAGATATTACACGTTAAAATATTTAGGTCTGGTGGTAGGTACGCCAAAATTTCTCAAAAAGTCAAGAGGTACGCAGGTGCAAAAAGGTTGGGAACCCCTGCCCGAGAGTAATGAATAGTTACAAAAAAGGCCATTGACAAAAATCCCCCATTTGCTCATCTAGTAGAACGCGTGGTATACGTTACTAATACACGTTAGTAGGTAAGATTATCATCAGTGTCTACGTGGATACTTGGTAGTAACTGTTGATCTCCCCAGAAAAACGTTGAGAAATCAGGAAAACTGTTGTACAGAATAGAAGGTTCCGATGTGCAACTCTAATAAGCCTCCTTCTCTTTTTATTAGATCCAACTCTGCAACGCACTGAGAAAAATAGTCCGAGGTAAAACCGCGATTATGAACTGGTCCATCCTAGTGTACCAGGTTGTTATGTCTGGGCTATATCGAACAATCTAGCCAAGATTTTTAAGAAATCATACTGGAATCCCATGCTTCCGTTCTCCATTTTCTTCGAGTACCCAGATAAGGAATTAAGGTTAATTGAACCTACCGAAAGAGAAAGATTTGTACGGTGATAGCAGTTTTCCCGGTTAATCTTTATTCTGCTGCGTGCTGGTTTTATCTTGACTGATTGGAAAGAGGGGTAGTCCTTGGACCGGTAAACGATTGTCCTTGGTCTCAACTACGGCTCAGAGAAAATTCAGTTCATGCCTTTCGCCAATGTATCAAATTGCCCGATGCTGTAAGGTAGCTAAAGATTTTATTTTTATTGGCTGGTAAATATACTTGGGAAATAACTGTTAAGTCTGAACATTCCAATATGAACGTTGAAAGTGTCAACAGAAGCGGGTGAATATAATCTGGAATGCACACTAAAATTGTTCATATTATCGTAGCTCGTTGATTTACCTCTTATGAACTATCCTTTTCATCATTATTTTGAGTAAAAGCAAGTTAAGAGGCGCTTATAGAATACCTAGCTATTTTACAGTGTAATAGTTGGGTGTTAAGTCCAAAATATAGGCATCTACCATACTAGGAAATAAGGTCACGTCCGCACGATTTTATTACTCTGTAGGTATTTCTTGAACCATGATGTGTTGAAGGCCTTTGAATTCATAACAAATTACATCTTCCAAATTTTAATTTTTCTTTTTTTTTCTGTCCCTTCAAGGAACCAGAAAATTTATTTTGCCGGGAATATGCAAAACCACATGCCGATCACTTTTTGATTGCTACTTGTTAACCTTTAGAAAACCCCGGGAGGATCGGTTTAAAAATAAAAGAACCAGCTGTTCACCTTGGGTGTCTCCTGCATTCATGATCTCGAGGTCCTTTCAACGGGTTACGGAGAAAACCTGTGGTGTTTAAAGTTGTCAACGAATTCGCTAACCTTTCTAACCCTTTCGCTAACCCTTTCCTGGTCGGTATTCATGTTAGTGCTCTTAATTTGAGCCTATTGATCGTCATAATATCTTATCAATTATAATACATTCACGAGTGAGGCACTATTTTGGAAACCAGAATGGCTAAAGGACTGCAGAATATTGGTGTAGACAACCAAAATTGAGCTTTCCACACAATTTCTTCCTGTGTGTATTCGTGAAACTGAAATGTAACCAAGGGATAAATAAAATATGAAGGCTATGTGGAGTTTTTCGTTGAAATTTGGCACCAAATTCAAAAATTGTGTTGTATTGGCTTTGAATAAATTACTTAGTTTATTCAGCATGAAAATTTTTCCTTACTGTTTAGTTTTATAGTATAGCTTTTTTTAATTCGGTTGTTTTTTTGTTTAAAAAATCATTTTTTGCTTTTTAGGGCGATAATTTTAGTAATATGCCCCACGCTATCAGTTATTGATACCATCATTATTGGGGCATCCACAGACTTGGGCAGGCTATTTTCTGTAGTCACATCGTGCAATGCCTGTCAACGCACTAGAAATCGAAGAGTATAACTGGCCTATTACAGGCCCAATACTACTCTTTTTTTCTTTAACTTAAAACGAGCAAGCGAGGGATCCTCAAATACTGAACTGAAGTAGTCTGCGAAAAGATAGGATATTTCCTGAGTGTTAACATCTGCAGAGGCACCGCCACACGACTTGAAGTTAGGAATCGTTTGAATCGCCTATCTTGTAGTTTATGTAATTGAAGAATGGTTTAATACTATCTGATATCGACGTTTGTGGGTTATCCATGTGTAATTTGTATAGATATATTCCTGGCTCGCATTTACTAAGAAAATCCGAAACTACAATAATCAACGAGCGATACTGAGGATTTGAATCTACTGTGAGCTAGTTTCTTGCAGTTTACTAATCTGATTAGTTCACAATCGAATAATTTAGTGGCTTAGTCTTAGGAACAAATAAGTCAGTAGCAGAACAAACAATCTCATAAAAACCTATCTATGACCAGCTCCAATTTACTTGATAACACAGATTCCAGAGTCACCACGCCTGAAATTGTACTGCAGTTGGTGAGAATAGAATGTCTCCTCTACTGCCAATTCAATGGCAGATGGGTAATCGAGACATAGTGTATTGTTCGACTGCAGTTGTAGGTGTCTTAATCCAACAGTGTGTGTTTGTCTGGTCGAGAGAATAGTTACCTACAATATTGTACAACCTGGACCATTCAGCTGCCACGTTATCCTCCCTGCATTGTTCGGTGTGTTCATATTGTTAGTACGTTGATATTGTTCACCACGTCCACCGAGGCTCAACGGTTTAGTACGGGTAGACAAAGGTTTCTAAAACTATAAATCCTGCCTCGTCACCGTCCTACCAGCATCAATGGATCTTAAAACTTGACAAAGAAAAATGTATTTTAAGAGGATAAACCATAACACTACGCTCGTCCGAGTTAAATTGTTGAAAAGAATGTAAAGAGTGATCATCAAGTTTTTTAATATTGTTTTTATTTACAGGTTTACCATCACTGTTTGTTCGGCACGAGGTATGATTTCCTGTGCGCTAACTATACGGCCTTCGACCAAAAAACGTTCATCTGCCATTTTGTATCAGAAGTAGACTGCAAGAACTCACCGAATTATTATAAGAGGTTCGTATGTTTCTTATGATTGAAAGTCCTCACCCAGTCCACCTGAATTCCTAAAATATTTCATAGTTTCGCGTATTGAAGTTCCAATTCCACTTACTTCAGCTTTCATGTTGTATACTAGTAACCATAGTACCTACCTTCGACACATTTATCATCTAGAAGGTTGATAAAGCCCAGTTAAATGAGACCTATCTGGGGCCGCTGCGGGAGAAAATCGTAGGAATGCTGTACATAGTTTTAATAGATTTATTTGACATAATATTTGAAGTATCCTAGGGTCCACCCCACTGCGAGCTTCAAAGGGGGGTCCCAAAAACCACGAAGTTTTCGGAATTTTTCAAGATATTTCCTTATTACTCCTAAAACATGCATCCTGCAGAAACATTTACTACAGAAATGCTGACTACCCACAACTTTATGGCTGAAACCAGTGGTCAAAAATGACCATTTTTACCAACATTGCCGATGAAGTTGATGACTTTAAACGTCCGTATCGACGAAATGGCTGTTCTACATTTAAACTCGTATGGAATGAAAGTTGTAGAGCATCAAATTCTGCGTCGAGCAAGCACTTTACACGTCAGATTCGCAGATAATAGAATTTTTAATCTGTAGACCACCGAATTTGACATGTAAAATGCTTGCTGAACCAGAATTTGATTCTCACCAACTTTCCTTCTATAAGTTTATTTTTTCATTTAGAACAGCCGTTTCGACGGTGCAGAAAGTCTCTACCTATATCAACTTTTTCAGCAATGCTGGAAAATTGGTCATTTTTGACCATTTATTTCGGCCATACTGCCGGGTCGAATTACAAGCTGTGGGTAGTCAATCGACGCAGCATTGAATGTTCTTTAAGTTATGTCCGAGTACACTTTTCTGTTGGATGCACGTTTTAGGATTAATAAGTAAACATCTGGAAAAATTAAAAAGTTTTTTAGCCCCCGCCTTTGAAGCTCGTAGCGCACGATGGCGCAAACCTACTTCAATTCGATATTAAAGTCATTAAACCGTTTTCCAACCTTCCTAAAACTTCTTTCACCATTAGGTCTTATTTAACTGGCCCATGAAGAGTAAAGTAAAATACACAAATAAATTGAAAACTAAAACATCCAAGCTGAGAAAATTCTATACCTTGGGTAGGTACTCAGAACTGCAACCTTCATATGTTTTTATTGAGAAAATACTATTTTCTCTACTGAAATGCGAAAACAGTAAGGTCTCACTCAAGTAGGTAGGTACATATTCATTAGGGAGGTTTTTCGAAATGGCAGAAACGGAGGGTTTCAAGGTGAGAGTTGGAGTCCTTGTTGTTGTAGAGCTGCATCAAGCTCTAATTAAGGCATTTGTACACATGAAAAGTTGTACCCTACCCCACCTACTACGAATCCGACTCTAAAAGACGTCTGCATGAATGTTAGCTATCCAACTGCAGGAGCTAAATGAAAACGCGAAATACATTCTGGGCGGAATTTCCTGAATAAGAAAGAAGTTGGGCGCCCGCAGGTCTAATTATTACTTATTAGTGACGGCCTGGCGGCAAAGCGGGTGCTGGTTACTTTCCATCAAAGCAGCTCAGGGGAAAACGGCTTTTCGCGAGGTTTTGCTCGCTTGGGACGACGCCGGAAAAACGCTCCATTCACTGGATGGTCGAGGTCGACGTTCTTATGTCTGAAATTTTCCATTCTGGCTGGAAGAGCTGACTTCGAAACGTGTCCCAAATGTGATACTGTCCATAGGTACCCGTCTTTGTCGCCCAAGATAGAAATGGTTGGTGATTGATGAAGATACCTACATACTAGCATCTGTATCAATAATTCAGTGAAACCTATTAGGTAAAAACGCTGCAAAGTCCTTGTCACATGGGGTTTATTATTCTACAGAAATGTTGGCTGTACATTTATTGTTTGTTTCATGTGAAATAATTGAAATAGCTATTTCTGATGGTTTCCACCAATTTTGGCCCCCAAAACACAAATTAGGTAGGTAGGTACGATCTTTTTTTTTTTTTTCAAATTAACTTTGATCATTGGTAGTGCCATTTAATCGTCTTGATCCACGTGTTGACACTTTTTCTAGTGTTATTCTACAAACTGATGGTGATTTTAGACGATTTCGCAGGTTTTTGACTCATACAAAATCAATTTTGGGAGCTGAACATCTGGTACAACCTCAATTTTCCACTCTTTGGCCAAAATCGACCTCATATTCGATCTTCTCGTCCCCAAAAACATGGAAAACGATACCTCAAAAGCTCATGTTACCAACATGTTGCTAAAACGCAAAAAGTACCTATTTTTACACACATTTTCACTCACAACACCCCTGGGAATATTCCGATCGGGCTGAAAAGTTTCGGGACACAACTAGGGCCCAAATGGAGCATGTGTGCGAAAGAACGACTTTTTTAGACCGAAAATGAAGCCTGTACACGTGATACGGCGGACGGCGGACGGCGTACGGCGGACGGCGGACGGACATTGCATTTTTTGAATCTACGCACCTTGAAACGGAAAAGAAAAAAGTTTGAGGGGGTGTTATAAAAATTTTTTGCTGAGCGATTACATAGGTGTATTATTCAGAGAATAATAAACCAAAATAATTTGTGCCTTGGATTGAATGAGACAAACTGCTTGAAGGAGCATTTTTCCCCCCCTCCAAACAGTAGACAACCCGATCTGGACTTGGGCGTTTTTACTGACGATGTTTGAAGTTGGTACCTACCTACTTCCCGGGATTGCGGTTTGTATCAATGATATTTGAAAAGTTGTACACGGCCGCACAATGTTTCAATTGTCTAAATTGTTCCGGTAACAAATACAAGTAGGTAATAATCCTTAGGAAATTACAGAGACTGAACAATAGTAGGTAGGTTAGTACAGTAGGTAGTACTTTAGGTATTACGTACTTTGCAAGGTACCTGTCTACCTACTCATGTAGAAACCTACATACGTACAGTTAGGGATGGCAACAAAATATCGATATATCGGAAATATCGATATTTAGGTTCCGATATATCGATATATCGGTACCGGTTTTTGACCTTCGATAGTATCGGGAATATCGATATTTTTGAACCGATATATCGGCCTAGTAGATGTCGTCAGTGATGTACAAAAACTCGCACATTCTACCCACTCGACTCTAAAAAATGCGGTTTCGTGGTTCTGATCACTGATTCAACACTTGGTTTTGACTTATGATTTGATTGGCGTATAGGTACCGATATTTTACCAACTTTATTATGACCAACTTTCATTCATTTTCATTTTATTTCACAGTTAATGAAGCGTACGTAGGCCTATAGTCAGTTTGTACTATCATGTTGTACTAAAGTAACCTAAGTAAGAAACTGAAAAACGTACCTAATAGGCTTATTTTGTTACTTTTAGTAAATACATATGTGTGATTGAATGTATTATGTTTATTGTACGATATTTCTATCACTCATTTAACCCTCAGTTTTGATTTATATTTAGCAATATATCGAAATTCCGATATATCGTATATATCGATATTTTTCACCCGCAATTTTTGTACCATCGATATGTTGCTTGCGATATATCGGAAAACCGATATATCGATTTATTTAAAAATTTTGCCATCCCTACGTACAGTGGTTCGCCCTTCTCCGCAGATAACCTTGTCGTTTGATTAATGGATTGGTACCTCGTAAAAGCGAAACCTTCCTTGTGGAATTTATAACTTCTCTTGTGGAATTTAAAAGCCCTCGTGATTCAACAAAGCTCCATGGTCGTATCTACTTAGTATAAATAAATTACCCATAAAATAAAATTTACCGTTCCTATAATAAAAACGAAACGCAAAAAGGTCCGTTTTCGAAAGTGTGAAGTAAAAGGTTTGTTCCCAGCGACCATCTGACGGTTATCTTACCGTCAGAAAGGCGTTGAGCAGTTCGCAGTCATGCTCGGACTCTTTTCTGACTGTATACCTAGTATCCATGACCGGCTGTTCGCAGTGTTTTCCTGACTATCCAAAGCCAGTTTTATGGTAGTCATTCCAGTACACAGTAAATATGGCGGGCGGGAAGCTGACCACGGCCTTTTCGATTCCCAACCATTATCAAACTCAATCCATGATCCAATACCCATGGATCCAATCCATGATGGTATTGGATCATGGATGGTTTTCTAGGAATCAGCTAACCGTGTGAAAAACCAAATACGAATAGACCTATATTGTCTTGGGAGTAGTATAATATATATAAGGTAATATTTCAGTTGTGAAACATGTTGGTGGGAGGGGGGATACTTTCTCTGTATTACACCTTGGACACTAACGTCACGTCAACTTGCCAACCTACAAGACAAGACTTATTCTGAGATAGGTACGTTTATATTCAATTACGGAAATGTGTATTTTCATGTTTGTGTATTATGTGAATCATGTGTATTTTCCAAAATGTCAAGTCGCTGTAAGACAAATAACGCCGCTAGAGCCAGAGCGTTTTAAGCCCCTCCAACGTTCTGCTATTAAATTAACTGGATAATTTCCAGGAACGAGGCACTTTACAAACAAGCGGAAACACCTGCACCCTCGACGACGAGAGCACCTACGACGACAACGACGACGACGACAACTACTACAGAGGCTCCTCCAAAGAAAGGTGGAAGGAGAAGGAGGCCATATCGGTAACCAAATTTATATATATTACAGAAGAATGAACAGCTATATTGATAATATTACTACTATAAGTAAGTGTTTCCAAAGTAGGTACCTACCTTCCTGATATACTGGGGTGACCAAAATTTGAATACCACCACAATAAATTCGTTAATTCACGAGCAAAAAAAAATGTTCAGATAAATATTACCTATAACTTACCTATGCGGGATCTGTATCAAAAGTTCGTGAAATTTCGACTTCGGCGTCCGTTGTATTTTTATTAAAAATGTATATTCTTTGCAATCTTTCCTGCCGCAACGATCCATCACTCGTTTAATTTTTTCAGGTCAATGCAGCATGCGTATTATGAGCACTATTTTGATGTTTTTGTCGTATAAATCATGCCAATAGGAAATGGAATATGGGTTCTTATTTCAGCCCCATCGACGTACCGTCGAGCATAATGTCGACAGTTCGTTTGATTTAAGCTGGGTTCACATGGTCGCGTAAACGCTCAAAAGCTCAAAAGCGTAATCGACGTAGGCGGCGAGGGTGGGAGGCGCGTAAAAGCTGAAAACGCGAGTGTTGGTTCACATGGAGGCGTAACGCCAATGAGCAATGCGCCTCGGGAGAACTGTCCAGCTGTTGTTTTCCCGCGTTGTTTTGTCTTTCGAGTCTTTCGTCTACCGGAAGATGTGGGAGATCAGCTGTGACGGATCCGCCATTTTGGATGGGGCCCTGCGCGGGGGGGCTCTACTGTGCACGCTTTACGGCGCGTAAACGCTCAAAATATCTACATTTCCAATACGCTACAGTCACCTCCAAAAGTGAACTCGGCGTTGACGCTTCCCCTCCCATCAACTAGGCGGTAGCCAATCAGGAGGCTTTACGCTTTACGCTTTTGAGCAACGCTCAAACGTATTGAGTATCGTTTTGAGTAAACGCTCAAAAGCGTAAAGCGTAAAGCCTCCTGATTGGCTACCGCCTAGTTGATGGGAGGGGAAGCGTCAACGCCGAGTTCACTTTTGGAGGTGACTGTAGCGTATTGGAAATGTAGATATTTTGAGCGTTTACGCGCCGTAAAGCGTGCGCAGTAGACCCCCCCGCGCAGGGCCCATCCAAAATGGCGGATCCGTCACAGCTGATCTCCCACATCTTCCGGTAGACGAAAGACTCGAAAGACAAAACAACGCGGGAAAACAACAGCTGGACAGTTCTCCCGAGGCGCATTCCGCATTGGCGTTACGCCTCCATGTGAACCAACACTCGCGTTTTCAGCTTTTACGCGCCTCCCACCCTCGCCGCCTACGTCGATTACGCTTTTGAGCTTTTGAGCGTTTACGCCACCATGTGAACCCAGCTTAAGAGTTGAAAAACACTGCAAAATCATCTGCTTGTGAGTCTCGATTGCTGGAATAATTTTTCCGTAACAAATTTGAAAATAATAATTCATTAGGGGATGATCATTGGACAGGTTTTTGCTCGGTGTCAACGGATTTATTTAGATGGTCGTTAAATGATGACAACGACCTCTCATACCCTTTCCCTTCAAACTCCCCCCCCCCCCTTACACCATAATTTAGATAGTTTTTTTTACACTTCATAGTTTGATGCATCGTGGATAGCATCTCTATACTGAACTGACATAATATTATAAGAGTTAGTTTTAAGGACTGTTTATGTATCAATGTAAGCCAGGGGTAACAGGGGTCACTGGCGTGAATTCCCTTGCCCTCACGACCATCTTCGGCGCATCCGCAAACCCAATAAATTTACGAACTAAATCACTCGTGGGAACCCATTCTGAAGAAAAACTGAATTATTGAAACGTTTTCTATTTCCGCTAATACACGATGAACGCGAAAAATACACTGTTATACCGATTTCGGTGATCAAACCATCGTCAGTAACAAGCAACAACTCACATCAGTAGTTAGTGCTTTGATCACGATGGTTTGATCACCAAAACACCGTATTTTTCTCGGTTTTTGGTTTATTATTCTGTGAATAATACACCTATGTAATCGCTCAGCAAAAAATTTTTATAACACCCCCTCAAAAAATTTTTTTCCGTTTCAAGGTGCGTAGATTCCAAAAATGCAATGTCCGTCCGCCGTACGCCGTATCACGTGTACCGGCTTCATTTTCTGTCTAAAAAATTCGTTCTTTCGCACACATGCTCCATTTGGGCCCTAGTTGTGTCCCGAAATTTTGCAGCCCGATCGGAATATATCCAGGGGTGTTATGAGCGAAAATGTGTATAAAAATAGGTACTTTTTGTGTTTTAGTAACATGTTAGTAACATGAGCTTTTGAGGTATTGTTTTCCATGGTTTTTGGGACGAGAAGACCGAATACGATGTCAATTTTGACCAAAGACGCGGAAATTGAGGTTTTACCAAAGGTTCAGCTCTCAAAATTGTTTTTTATGAGTCAAAAACCTGGAAAATTGTCTGAAATCACCATCAATGTGTATAATAACACTAGAAAAAGTGTTAACAGGTGAATCAAGACAATTAAATGGCACTACCAATGATCAAAGATGATTTGAAAAAGAAAGAAACAAAAAGCGTACCTATTTCATGTTTTGGGGGCCAAAATCGGTGGAAATCATCAGAAATAGCTATTTCAATCATTCCACACGAAAGAAACAATAAATTTAACAGCCAACAATTCTGTAGAACGCCAATAGAATAATAAACCCATGTGACAAGGACTTTGCAGCGTTTTCTTTTCCAATAAATTTCCTTGTTATTTCGTCATCAACTTCTTACCTACTTTGTGCGCATTTAACAGCAATGTCATCGATGTTGTCGGAGTTGACAAAATCGATGTGCGCTGATATCGTAACCCTCAACGTCGATGTTAAATACTGAAGTTCGGGCCAAAATATAAAAATGCTTCGATTTGCACCCATCCTTGATTTCGGTTTAGAACATCGATTGCTCCGAAAGGGAACCCATAACTACTGCTCCTCAGATAGCTAATCTAGCAATATAATCACAAAAAGCTCAGGATCACATTATCTTGCAATAAAATGTGTAAGTTTGATCGAATAGTGGCTTAGATAACTAGGTTCCTGCCTACTCAAATGTAGTTAGTGGCTAGTAATTAATACGTGTTAGTATCTACTAGAATTACCTACTACTATTCAGTATATGAATTGTACATTCAGTGTAATTATTATTAGTACTTTGTTTGAGTAGGAGACGTCGGCCCGTGTACGAGTACTACTACGATGATGAAGAGGAAGCGTACGACGAGGAATATTACGACGACGATGTTGACCCTCCACCAAGAAAAGCGAACAGGCGCCAGCAAAGGCCGAGTGGTTAGTAAAAACACTTCAGTACCAGAACTACCTACCTTCAGTAAAATTGCTTGGGTAAAATAACTATTGAGTGGAATATACCTCCCTATAGATATACGGTAGAATCCCGCTAATTCGAATCTCTGGGACCAGTGAAAAATATTCGAAACACGAGATTTCCGAACGGTCGGGATTTGAATTGAGGGAGTGAAATGAGAGAAAAATTCTAATTAATAATGCACAAATTACACAGGTAGGTAGGTACATGGTGCGTTGAACATTCAAGAAGTTTTGAAAAAATCAGTGATTTTGCTCTGTATGAGGGCCTGCTCGGTTGTTAAGTCCAGAGTATGAAGTACCTCGAAGACGTCTTCTCCAACCGTAAAACATTGACAAATGTTACGCTATGGAGTCACAGCCTTTTGTGCATCATTGAAGGACATAATTCAAGTTGATCTTTAGGCTCACATCGGCTTGGCTTGTCCCAGGCAAAATGTCATCGTCTGTAAGGGCACCTACGCCGGCGATTTGATCGTCCACGTGTACAAAGTCATCAAAGGTCATTTCCGTGCTTATTGGAAGACGATTCCTCTCATTAGGTAGTTCAGTACGAATTTGACGAGAGTGGCCATCCTCCTTAGTTCGAATTGCAAGATTCCTATCTGCAATCCTTCGAATGTGAGGTTTTTTTACGCCTAGTCGCCAAAACATTTTGTTCGACCGCAGCACATACGATTTTGTTCGAACTGCGCGATTTCTTCAAGGGACCGAGAGTTTTAGTTCGAATTAAGAGGTGTCCGAATTACCGGGATTCTACTGTACCTTTACCGAACAAAATGAGTCAGTACCTGTCACGATGAGATTCAGCTGCCGTTCAGAACCAACCTATGAAAAAAATTCCAAGGAAAATTTCAAATAGATCGTTGCGACAACGTCAGTAGACTGGTAGTTTTTTATACACACTCCCACCGTAATTTACTCGTTCCCAATTTGGTGAACGTTTAAGAATTTATAAACTTCAAACGGATTTATCTGAACCTGTACGGAGGTAGCTCAAGTGCCTCAGTACTTTGTATAGTTTCTTATCTACATCTCTCTATAGTTCATCACGTAAGGAAAATTAACAATTTAATTTTTATCGTCAACCTCTGTTGTTTAATTGCATTTATATCGAAAAGTTAGCTAGATACGCACTCAAACAGCACTCAGTAGGTAGGCACATACGGAATAACTGCATCGCCATTACTGACTCACATAATTCAAACCTCCGTATTCTAAGATCTTTTTTGGACTGCTGAACAGTGAGTAATCTTCGAGGGACGATGGCATACATAAAGCTATCCGTATGTGGGTATTTTCAATTTTTATTGAGATTTACCTAACTGTTGAAACCCTGAAGCTAAACCGAACTATATTTTACCTATTATACTGGACTATGGTTGAGTGTCATGATGGTGGGTATATTTTTATGTATCAGGGTGAATCTGACACAGTTGATTACCAGCTATTTGAAACTGTGCGTAATACTACAGGTGTAACAGTGTGGGCTGTTCTCGATACATTTTTTCTTCCGGTGGAGACGGGATCGGTTTGGGGAAGCCTAATCGATATCCCGGTGATAATCTCGCTGCTCTAGGAAGGGGGACTCTCCAGAGTCCACTCCCACTGTTACACTCTATCACATGGTTGCAGAGCGTGGTTTGGTAGTATGCGCTGAGCACTTAACCATACTCCATCCATTTTTTGTGGGCTTACCAGAAGGATAAGCCCAAAGGTTTCCCAGAAGGATTCCTTTACTAACAGCCTGTCCCTTTCATAATACATACATCTATTGGCTCGCCCCCCCCCCCCCCCTCCATTTAGAGTGTCAGTATAACTAAAATATAGTGAGCTCATTAAAAGGCGATTGATGTGTCCCAGTTGACAAGTCCCAATAGTTGTTCCATCCTAACGATGGAGATTGATCACCTAGAGGTTGCCCAGATGAATGCAATTCACTGGACAACAAACTCTGACAACAATATCCGCCAATACTCGTATGTAGGAGCTTTGTTCTCCACCAGTAAAAATTAATGAGGTAGTACCATTACAATGGAGAACTTCATACTACTTTTCATTCCCCCTTTTCCCTCTCATACTTCTGCTATCCTGAAGTATGTCATGTGAGGAGGAGTGAAACAGTGTGGGCTGTTCTGGATACATTTTCTCTTCCGGTGGAGACGGGGTCGTTTGGGGAAGCCTAATCGATATCCCTTCTTAACCGGTGATAATCTCGCCGGTCTAGGAGGGGGACTCTTGAGAGTCCACTCCCACTGTTACACCCTGTCACATGGCAGCACAGCGTGGTTTGGTAGTATGCGCTGAGCACTTAACCATACTCCATCCACTTTATGTGGGCTCACCAGAAGGATAAACCCAAAGGTTTCCCAGAAGGATTCCTTTACTAACAACCTGTCCCTTTCATAATACATACATCAATTGGCTCCCCCCCCTCCATTTATTTAGAGTATCAGTATAACTAAAATATAGTGAGCTCATTAAAAGGCGATTGATGCCGTGTCCCAGTTGACAAGTCCCAATAGTTGTTCCATCCTAACGATGGAGATTGATCACCTAGAGGTTGCCCAGATGAACACAATTCACTGGACAACAACCTCTGACAACAATATCCTCCAATACTCGTATTTAGAAGCTTTGTTCTCCACCAGTAAAAATTAATGAGGTAGTACCATTACAATGGAGAACTTCATACTACTTTTCATTCCCCCTTTTCCCTCTCATACTCCTGCTATCCTGAAGTATGTCATGTGAGGAGGAGTGTGACAGTGTGGGCTGTTCTCGATACATTTTCTCTTCCGGTGGAGACGGGGTCGTTTGGGGAAGCCTAATCGATATCCCTTCTTAACCGGTGATAATCTCGCCAGTCTAGGAGGGGAACTCTCGAGAGTCCACTCCCACTGTTACACCCTGTCACACAGGTAAATACACTGCAGAACTGTAGGTAATACCTACTTGCTAAGGTAATAAGGACATTGTGACGAAATCCTTGGAGTTGTGGTGAGGCAGTGCCAAGCACTCCAAACCGCAGGCCTCCCAGCTTGAAATTCCATACCCGTTTGCAGAGTTACGGAACGGTTGTGTTCTGTTTGTAAACCTTTTAGTGACTAAACTGTTATGTACTTAGGTACGTACCTACTCGCTGACTTCTATGAAAGATGTACATACTAACTGACTAGTAACTGACGGATTCATGAATAAGATGTTTTGCCCTCCGATATTGAGACGATGTTCCAGGTGGAAAAAGGGACGACCCCACGACGACAACGACGACGAGCACAACAACGGCGGCTCCCGCCTCGGCGGACGGCCCCCTGACCCGGGCCCCGCTGTCAGTCTACGCCCCCAGGGCGCTGCCTAAGATCAAACGCCCTGTGCCGATCAATGAAAAGTCCAAATACGATTACACCACGAAGGCCGGGTCAGGGGTACCGGCCCCCACGTCCAACCCGAAGGGCGGTGATGACGAGGAGTACTATTACGATGACGAGGAGTACGACGAACCGCAGCCTCCGCCTTCCAAAAGGAAGGAGTCAGGTAGGCTGACACGATTGCCGATACCTTGGTAACAGGTGCTCGAGTAGTATATGCACTGAGGTATGCGCTTCGGATTTCAATTGGCATGACGTGTAAATATACGGCTTTCGAATGTTCAACTTTCGTATTGTGGGTAGGAGAGCACATGGTGACTTGGTATCTTGGTAGAATATTGTAGTGAATTAATAGAATTTCTGCAGTCAGTGACAGGTATTTTGTATGGCAACTATTTTGCACTATGCTTTGTACTTCGTGATATTTTTGGTTTATTATTCTGTGAATAATACATCTATGTATTCGCTCAGCAAAAATTTGTATAACACCCCCTCAAAATTTTTTCTTTTACGTTTCAAGGTTGGTAGATTCCAAAACGCTGCAAAGTCCTTGTCACATGGGGTTTATTATTCTACAGAAATGTTGGCTGTACATTTATTGTTTTTTTTTTTTTTTCATGTGAAATAATTGAAATAGCTATTTCTGACGGTTTCCACCAATTTTGGCCCCCAAAACACAAATTAGGTAGGTACGCTCTTTTTTTTCCCCAAATTATCTTTGATCATTGGTAGTGCCATTTAATCGTCTTGATTCGCGTGTTGACACTTTTTCTAGTGTTATTCTACAAATTGATGGTGATTTCAGACGATTTCGCAGGTTTTTGACTCATAAAAAATCAATTTTGGGAGTTGAACATCTGGTACAACCTCAATTTTCCACTCCTTGGTCAAAATCGACTTCATATTCGATCTTCTCATCCCCAAAAACATGGAAAACGATACCTCAAAAGCTCATGTTACCAACATGTTGCTGAAACGCAAAAAGTACCTATTTTTACTCACATTTTCACTCATAACAAACCTCGGTATATTCCGATCGGGCTGAAAAGTTTCTGGACACAACTAGGACCCAAATGGAGCATGTGTGCGAAAGAACGACTTTTTTAGACCGAAAATGAAGCCTGTACACGTGATACGGCGGACGGACATTGCATTTTTTGAATCTACGCACCTTGAAACGGAAAAGAAAAAAGTTTGGGGGGGTGTTATAAAAATTTTTTGCTGAGCGATTACATAGGTAGGTGTATTATTCACGGAATAATAAACCAAAATGCGATGTCCGTACCCCGTATCATCCGTATCTACCTTTAATTTCGGTCTAAAAAACTCGTTCTTTCACCCACAGCCTTCACTTTGGCCCTAGTTGTGTTCCGAAACTTTCCAGCCCGATCGGAATATACCAAGGAGTGTTATAGGTGAAAAAAGGGAGTAAAAAAAATGTTTTTTTGTGTTTTAGTAACATGAGCTTGAAAGGTATCGTCTTCCATGTTTTTGGCGAGAAGACCGAATATGAAGTTGATTTTAACCAAAGAATGGAAAAACTGAGGTTCTAACGAAGTTTCGGCCTTAAATTTACGTTAAAATTTGGTTTAAAATCGTCGTTCTTCCGCAAACAGTTTGGGTTGTGCTCCTAGCTGTGCTCCGAAGCTCGGCAGCCCGATGGGAATATATCCAAGGGTGTTACGGGTGATAATTATGGATGTAAAAATAGCGGTTTTCGAGTGTTTTTTTTTTTTTGAGGTTTTATTGAACATGAGCTTGTGAGGTATCGTTTTCCATGTTTTTTAGGGCGAGAAGACCGAATATGAAGTCGATTTTGACCAAACAGTGAAGAATTGAGGTTGTAACGAAGGTTCAGCTCCCAAAATTCATTTTTTATTTGTCAAAAACCTGGAAAATTGTCTGAAATCACCATAAACTTGTATAATGACACTAGAATTAGTATCAACATACGTCCCCACATTCGCCAAAATTGGCGAAGTTGTGTAAAGTTGTGTGTTGTGGCAAGTTGTGAATAAAATATTGATTGAATTTGAATGTGTCAACTGGTGAATCAAGAAAGTTAAATGGCACTATCAATGATAATTTATCAAAAATAGGAGCCTAATTCGTGTTTCTGGGGGCCAAAATTGGTAGAAACCATAAAAAATAGCGATTTCAATTATTGCACATGAACGAAAACATTCCAGCATTTCTGTAGGTACGTCCAATAGAATAATAAACCCATGTGAAAAGGACTTTGCAGAGTTTTTATGACGTTGGTATATGGGTTAAAGATGTTCATATCAACCCTCTGAAAAAAATTTGTTTAAAGAGAAGATCATTTCAGTCATTATAAGGTTTCGTCATTACTACGTAGTATCTCCCTCTCGTTCAGTTTATGTTGTGCATTCAAATAAAGATGTCATAAATTATAACACCCTCACCTAATCACGCAAAAATAATCAAATACCTAATAGTACTAAAAATATATAGGGACAGGAACCCCACGTAACATAGTTGGTTCTTGGTGTAAAAATAATACAGTGTCAACTAGGTATCTCAGCATGTAGGTAGGCGCCTAAACAATTCATTTATCTCTGCATGTTTGATGCAAAACCAAAAGTAGATATATAAGCTAGCTTCAAGTATCGAATAAGGTACATAGTGTTTCGAAAATTTGAGCTCATACCGATACATAGTATGTCCTATATGTATACCGGTATAATATCATATTGGCCATTGTAGGAAAAATTGAAATCGAATCGATCTTAAAATCATAAAACGCTGCAGTCCTTGTCATGAGTTTATTATTCTATTGGACATATACCTACAGAAATACTGGCTGTTCATTTATTTTCTTTCGTGTGCAATCATTGAAATAGCTACTTTTGATGGATTCCACCAATTTTGCCCCCCCCCCTCCCCAACTCGAATTAGGCTCCTATTTTTGACAAAAAATTATCTTTGATCATTGATAGTGCCATTTAATTGTCTTCATTCACCTGTTAATGAACCTCTAGTTCTAGTGTATTATACAAAAATTTATGGTGATCTCAGACAATTTCCCAGGTTTTTGACTCATAAAAAATGAACTTTGGGATATGAAACTTCGCTAGAACCTCAATTTTCCACTCTGGTCAAAATCGACTTCATATTCGGTCTCCTGGCCCTAAAAAAACACGGAAAACGACGCCTCATGTAACTAAAACACCAAAAAAACCCTATTTTGACATCCGTTTTTCACCCATAACACCCTTCGGTATATTCCGATAAGGGTGCAAAGTTTTGGGACACAGCTAGGGCCAAAATAGAGCCTGTGTGCGAAAGAACGGGCCTTTTATACAGAAAATAAAGGTAGGTAGGATGGTACGGGCAGCGTATGGCGGACGGACATTGAATTTCCGAAATCTACGCACCTTGAAACGTGAAAGAAAAAATTTTGAGGAGGTGTTCCAAAACATTTTTGCTAATACATAGGCGTATTATTCGCAGAATAATAAACCAGTACTTACATGCAAGTATGAGTACCACAGTATAAAAATGTTGTTTAATAGTTACTTGGAACATTCTAACGTAGCAGGGTTCGAAACCCGGTATTTTTTCAACTGCACGCTAGTTGGTTTAGAATTCGGCCAGGATGTCAGACTGAATCGCGATTTTCTAAATATAAGTAATTCTCACGTTACTAATACGTGGGTACGTGTGGTACCTTTATTATTGTGATGGAAATCATTAATGAAGCAGTCTGGTCCTATGATTGTATGTAGCAGGTACAGTACAAATAGCATATTATAAGCTATAATGTAACTATTGCTCCTACACGCACACGTTGCTTCGCTTTTAAGCACATTATATTCTGAATAATGTTTACGATAGAATGTAGGCCTACGATGCAGCTTTCTTACATGGGGTGATCGAGCACAAGTTTAGGATTAAAAAGTGTTTCTACACCACTCAGTAGGTACCTGTTTATAATCTAATTATTATTATTGCCTTCAGCTGCAACCATAAAAAAACTGTAACATAAATTATTTAGAAGGTATTGGGTAAAACAACGAATTATTTTTGGCTCGTTATTTTTAATAATTACCTAACGTTTGGAATCGAGCATTAAAAAAATCCAAAATTTGATTTTTTTCGTTGTAAGATAGAATCTGAAAATGGAATTTAAAAAGAGAGAGTCCATCCGCCGTACTTCGCACTTTTCTTCGTTACCATGAACCAAAATTAATGAAATTTGGTTTGTAGGTGCTTTTAGGGGTCTAGTTGGTCCGTTAAGTTCGGCGTTACTGTCAGTCATCTTTAAGGGGTGAAAAATAGAAGTTGAATTTTTCAGAACGCTGTAGCTCGAAAACTTTCAATAGAAGGGTATGGTTTATAACTTGATTCAGATCATGAGGATTTTTTGGGACCACCCGGAGCATTGTACGTCCAACCGTTCGTTCACAGTGAGGCCCTGAATTTTGGCTAGTTAACATGAGTGTGGACGAAACGGTATACACGCAGCCCAGATATTACTGCTAGGGAACATGGCATCTATCAGGTGCCGTTTTTCATGGTAGCATGTGTTCATCTCGGCCCACGTAACGAGATGATGGGAGGTGGGTAGCTGGGAAGAGAAAGGTGCGTGGTGTGAATGAATAAAATAATCATGACTCATGAATGCAGTTCGTGTAGAGAAGCCTCATCCGAAGAAACGATGATAATAATAAACTATTAGTTACCTAGCCCTAGTGTTTAGTAGGACAAGGTAACTATTAGCACCTGACCTGTTTACTTTGACGTGTAGATTCAAAGTATATTGTACTCGTATATGAGAGCTCAGGTACATTGAACTAAGTACCTACCTAGGTATAAAGTTAAAATCAGTAGTCAAACCAACTACTAAGTATCTATGTCACCGTAGGTGTGAATATTGTTTTTGGACAGGTTGAATTCGGGTGCATGGGCAGTTATCATGAATTCTGTTAGCATTTTTCTCAATAGTTTATGATATGAGATAGACGATTGTAGTGAACAGGTATGGTGGGTTTTCACCAGTTGTCGTGAACGGCGGGTTTTCACGACAGTAGGTTAGAGAGTATGTGTCACAAGAAAGTCGTGAGTTAGTCATGAATGGATAGAAGCAGGAGAGAGATGGAAGTGAGAGAAAAAATGGATGTGGTAGGATGGGCTCCCAAGGGGTCTTGAGGCTAACTTCCCGCGGTTTTCACCTAAAGCAGGAGTTCGTATGCTCCCCGCGGTTTTCACCAACAGCAGGAGTTCGGATGCTCCCCGCGGTTTTCACCAACAGCAGGAGTTCATATGCTCCCCGCGGTTTTCACCAACAGCAGGAGTTCGTATGCTCTCCGTGGTTTTCACCAAAAGCAGGAGATCTTTCAGGGTGTGCTCCCTGCAGTTTTTCACCAACAGCAGGAGATATTTTAGGATATGGGAGAGAGGACGAGAGAGAAAGAGGTTCGAGGGAGAAGTAATAAGTGGGGGGGGGGGAGACCCTTTCCACGGTCCACAATCGGTCGTTACAGTCGGTTGAGGCGGACGGCCTCAACCGACTGTAATGTTGTGTGATTTGGTAAAATCACACAACATTACAAGAGTGGATTCTGAGAGGGAATCACGACAACGATAATTTGGCTGAATCAGGAAAATATGCCTCCTTCATATTTTGAAAAGAATTTTAAACTTCGATATTTCAAAAAAGAGGCGGGGAAATGGGACCCTGCTGTTACCTGTGACGTTTTACGGAAATGGGTTCTCATTGGCTGGCAGGTCGACGCGTTAGGTAGGTACATCCGTGCGACCTTAGCTTTTTCGAATCACCTTTTTTTTCAAGTGTTTTTCTTCATCCATGAAGCAAATTTTCCTTCAACTTCTTCACTTCTTCAAATACGTATAGGAAGATGATTATAAAATCAGTACCAAAAGGAGTTTTCTTCGTGGATACATGATAATTGCCCATTTTGACTATTATAGCCATTGTTATTAGTATAGCCATTCACTGGAATTTTATTGGCAGAGCTTGCGTGTGGTTGGGCTTGTTCATTTAGGTTTTTGTCGATTATTTTATTGTTTTGCAGTAGTTTTATGGTTGTGAAGTTGGAATCGTGTTTTATTGGGTAGGTAACTGCCTAACTATTGTCTCAAAAAATTGTTGGTTTAATCAATAGGAAAAACGTTAAACGTCCTAGCCATAGGTTCATCAATTAAGTATTAGCCTTGTCAAATTATAAGCCAAAAATGTCAAGCCAATAAACAACTCGAGCTTTAAAAAAAAAATAATAAAAATAGATAAATAATAATACTAATGGGCAGTGTCCGTGTATAGGATTCTTTTATTTTTGTTCTCAGAATCGGATTTAGCACCCTTGAACCCCCCCCCCCCCCCCCCCCGTTGCAAATTGCCATCTAAATACTCGGTGTAGCTTGGGCAGCAAAGATATACAAAGAAAACGAAATGACGTCATAAGTGCGCCAGTTGGACGCGGGGGTGAGGGCCGTTGCCAATGACGTCATTTCCTCTGGTTTATCGCCCACTTTCGATCGTCGGATACCCCTCATATAGCACCTTTTTGGAAAGCTCTCGCCGAGATCTTTTAATTAAGAAAATAAAATGATACATGTGAAATTGCCTATTGTTCCTTGATCATTATAATGGCTAAACCGCAGAGATAAGTGTGGGTACCTACGACTATACTGGAAAAGTGGATAAAATAGATCCTGCCTATTACACAGTTCCACACAGTACCTACTTATGTATTAGATATTTAGTGTTCACGCAGTGTGAATATATATTATTGCTGTCGATCAATAATGTTGTTTAATGAGAAAGTCGGTCGCCCTAGATTCGTGTAAATCGTGGGGAAGGTAAGTAGGTAGGTCCAATCCATCCAATTATATGAGTCATTTCACCTAATTTGTGCTCTCCTCCCCGCCCGACGACTGTAATCTGCGTTCACGAGGGCGGAAACAACACAATTTTCCACTCCATCCTTTGGAAGGTGTAGGCCAGGGGGATTACACAACACGCGTACAGACTGAAATGATCCGATGCCAAGACTTGATTAGGAAATGGTTAAGACATAACAAACTGAATGGACCCGTAGCCGTAGAATGGTGATTCAAGTTCACAGGTTGATATGCAGGTAACTAATAGATAAATGTAATAATTATTACAATTCTATGGTGGTAACGGTTAATTATCGTTAACAATGACCAAAAATTGTGTTCATGGTTGCAACGTGTTTTTAGGTAGGTTACATACCTATACCTGAAACAACGTTTCGGCAAGATAATAATATATCTACCAAAACTATGTAGAATGCATATAATTGAAGCACAGTATTTTTAGTGAGTATTCAATAATTAATTTCTAAGAGACTAAAAGATCCAAAAAAAAAGTTGTAGGTAGGTACCTTGGTTCCCATGCAAAATAAACCAAAAGTTAAGGTTCCTACGTAAAAAAGTAGGTTCCTACCTAAAACACGTAGATTCCTAACTAAAAACTATACTTGAAACAACTTTTTGGTAACGTTTGGTTACCCAAACTATGTAAAATGCCTATAAATAATGCCTACAGTACCTATAATGAGTACCTATTCAAGAAACTAAACGATCCAAAAAAAAAAGTGTTAGGTAGGTTCCTACCAAAAAAAAGTATACTACTACTAGATACCTTGTCTGTATTAGTATGGAGAAATATAAATTATTAGCAACGTCCTCTCGCCCACCTAAAGCCGGTTTATCCACCTACACAAATACTTAATAAACTGGTTGAAAAACAAATTTTATAGAAAATTGGTAGGTAACTCTTCTGACGATGTCCCATGCATAATAAATTAATGATCTCGTTAATAATAAAATAATGGTTGCTGCCTATCCACCGTTTGGTCCATTACAATATTCTCTCGTCCTAGATGTTTCATACACTGACAATATTCTGTGGGTAGCTTACATACGGTATCCAAGCCCACTCGATGTCTCGCTCAATGCTGCACGATGGACATAAATTTCAGTTAACGGATTCCGATTCATGCCAATGCAGGTTAACATAAAAGTGACGTATTTCAGGTAAAAATGGAAGAAGGAGAAACCAGCACGGGGAGAGAAAACGTCCGATGCGCTTCGAAGATGAGTACGAAGACGAGGTGGAAGAAGAGGACGAGAGGCCTAGGATGAGGAAGGGCAATAGTCGGAAAGATGAAGATTACCGACCCAGGAACAGGGGTTCTCAAGGAAAATCAAAAAAGGGTAAGCAGACTGTACAGAGCGAGCTACTTAACTAAACGGCTACAAAGTCACTAGTTGAGTGAAAACGGAAAGTGTGATATGCGTTTTGGAAAGTACTTATTTTTACGGTCAAGTAAGTACGAAAAGTAGATGATTATTGGGTATTTCATCAGCAACAGAATTTCTAGCCGGAAACCTTCCAAGGCTGACCACAACATTAGGCAACCTGACCAGTCTGGAGGGCCCTATTACTTGGGCACCTAGGTACGTAATAATAAAACCAATCTAATAATAAAACAACTTTGATTGGATAAATTTACCTAATACACAGGTACTTGTTTTTGACGACCTGCCTGTGTCGGAATAAATACAGCCTCATCAACTTGGCGTACAAAAATAATTTAAGTGAGTTTTTTCCCATGTTTCATGACCGAAGGAAAAAGAGCATTTTTATTACACACCTGCATGTTTATTCTGAACTTTCCGCGGAGGACTGTCAGTTTCCGGCTGAAATAAGAAAATTATCTCTTAGTTTTGTTAGTAATTATAGTCTCTAATAGTAAGGATAATTGTCCCCGGATAAATAAGTCCAAAAACTACTGAACGTCTCACGAAAATAAAGAACCTTTCCAAATATTTCCATTTTGTATTGCAAAGTTTCCAATTGAAACCTACAAACATTACAGGTTTTTTTGGAGAATGAAGACATTATAGTTTGTGGACTTTATGAATATCAGTTAATATGAGTATAAACATCATAAATATCATATGTAAATAGTGACATGATCTTTCGTGAATTATAATCTACAAAATCACAGCACAGTGATTACAAAATTGTGTGACAATAATCAAGTGATAACTTGTTTACTGTATGTTATAGGTCAGAGAGAAGAAGATGAGCCAATACCTTCGGAGCGACCAGGATATGTAAATCCATCTAGAGGAGCATCTAGAAAGAGGCAGCCAGAAGGTGGTAGGGCAGAGAGAAGAAGACCAGACAGAAGACCAGCCAAAGGATACGATTACTATGATGAAGAAGGACCTGAAGAGGATGTTTCAAGGTATTCTGATGAGCGGCGCCGTCCTAACAGCAGAAGCGAAATAGATAAGCCGAGAGCTCGTCCGAAGAAACCGACAACTACAACCACCACGACAACATCGACTACCACAACGACGACAACTACCACCACTCCTCGTCCGACACCTGCTCCAACTTCTCCTCCTCCGGCGTCTTACGAAGATGATGAATATGAGGAATATGAATATGAAGATGATATAATTTTGGACAAACCTAAAGACGAAAATAGAAAGGAAATATCATCAACAACTCCAGCTCCGCATAGGTTTTCAACAACAGGTTACAGGACTCAACGACTGCCGAGCACCTCAGGGACGACAACAACAACAACCACTGAACAGTCAGTTCGAAGAGGAACACCCGCCGTGAATTTCAGATCCAGGAAACCTGATTATAGACGTCCTCCAGGTTCTGACGAAACGTTTTCCTCACAGGTTGGGAATCCTTCTGGATTCAAACGGCCGGAAGAAGAAAATTCAAAAGTTAAATCTTCGGAGCAAAACAACAGAGGTTCATACAATGATGAAAATCAACGAGTACGTGGCTCTGAATTCCCAAGCAGAAGACCTGTGACTAGTTCTGGATATTCCTCAGAAGATTTGCCAGATCGCAGGAAGGTTAAACCAGAGAGTTCGCAAGCTTTTGTGGACCCCAAGCCACCAACTTCCAGGCAGGAATACCCCATTCCACCTGCAGAAGTGAAGCCTCAAGGGGAATCACAAGGGTTCTACATAAGGAAGCCTTTTAAGCCTCAAGTGAATACTTTCTCTAGTAAATACTTAGATGATTCTCTAGCGAGGAGGCCTGAAAGTTACAACTTGCCAGTAAGTGGCCCTGTGCCCCCGTCAGGAGTTGAGGATCTCTCTTACAGAAAACAACTAGGGGATTCCAAATCGGATTTTGAAGATACGAATTTGAGGTCTGATGATAAAAAACGTGGAGCAGAATACCCAATACCGCCTCCACAAATAACCCAGGGACCCCCTTTGCCATCGACCCCACAAACTGCCATTTTCAGACGACCGTACACCCCTACAGGTCCAGAAGGGCCAAGGAGGTCCGAGGAATCTCAGTACAGGAGGCAAAAACCTGATTCGTTCCCTCCTTCGGGTGATGGGAACTCGAGGCGTCCACAGTCACCAAATGCGGAAGGGAACAGTAATAAAGAGGATGAACAAAACTACAGGAGACAGCAAAAACCAAGTTACACCCCCACTGGCCCTGAAGCCTTCAGACGACCTTCTGGGCCGGATGGTTCGTCCAAATCATCACTCAGCTACAGAAGAACTAGACCAGAAAAGGAACCGAAAAAGACTCTCGAAGAGTTGGCATACCCTTCTCGACGACCTGTTCCCACACAGGAACCGGTGACTGAGCCAGGACCAAACTACAGGAACCCGTTCCTAAGTGTAAGGCCGGTTGTCGAAGAGACTGAATACTACAAATCCAACAAGGAGCCAGCAGTGGAATTCACCGCTCCCGGTCAGTCCAATGATGGTTCAACGCAGAGGCCTTCGTCTTATGATATCAGTGAGGAGTACGATGTGACGTTGAACGATGCGCTGCAACCTTCGACTCTGAATCCAACAGTGCAGTACACCAGGGTGAAAACTCGCGGGTACCAATCGGCTGTCACGCACCCTTCCTACAGAAGCATCCTTGTACCAGCAGCATCTCAGAACTACTACAGCAAAACTGCTGTTGCCGATCAAATGGAATACGAAACTGTGGTACTTCCGACTGCGAGATTCACACAAGCCCAAGCCAGATACAAAACCCCTCGAAGACCCAATGACTGGTCCTATAATTGGTAAACCCCAGTATGAACTCCCAACTGTGTATAAAATGTATAAATTATGTAGGTATTTAAATGACTGAATGCTCATTATGAGTTATGATGACACAAAACCAACTGTAGTTTTTTCTATTTTCTCTCGTCAAAGAAAGCAAATACTTCGAGCTTGTTTTTACGTGTGCGATTCGTAATGTGATAAACCTAACTTAATTAAACTGATGTGTATAAATTTATATATTTATAATGAAAATTACGTTCGTTTAGTGAATTTACGATCGTCTTTTTTATGTAAAACTCTTTGATATTGTCGTGGGATTTTTTGTTTGAAATGCCAACATTGAAACTTGTAAAGAATAATTCGATCAGATGCAAAACTTTGTACCTATTTATACCTTTGAATCCATTTCAAGCCTGGTTCTGAGAACAATAAAATATGCGTGGGTTTTCCTCAAAACTGTCTATACTACCCCATTTCCACATACTGCTTACATAGGTATAATGGTTGTTATCAAATTGATATAGAAATATTACCTATATCTCTATACCACATACACTCATAATTTTCAAGAATGCAATTCAAAGGCATTCAAAATACTCTTCTGATAGGTAATCGTGATCATCAGTGAACCAATTCATTCATAAGGTTTGTTCCCAGTGACTTTCTGACAGTTATCTGAGGGACAGGCGTTGGGCCATTTGCAGTTATTGGACTCTTTCTGACCGTATAGTATCCATGACCGGGTATTCCCGTGTTTTTTGTCTGTCCAAAGCCAGTTTTCTAATCGTCATTCCAGGGGTGGACGAGAACTGACATCCACTGCCTTCTCGATTACCAACCATTATGAAACAAACCCTTCTCAAACGCTTAAAATCAAGATGGCATTTGATCATGGACGGTTTCTTAAGTTTTCTTGGAGTCAGCTGATTATCAGAAGAAGCCTAGTGGGAACGAACCCTGCAAACTACCATCTGTACCTACAAATACACAAGAGCTTCGTTCCCAGTGGAGTTCCGTACAGTTCCAGACAGTTCTGACAAGTTCCGCGCAGGCGCCCTAGTGGTTATGGCGTTCGCAGAACAGGCGTTCGGAGTTCTAGTTTTGAGTCCGCTGTTCGCAGTAATTTTTTCTCCAAGTCCCCAACACGTTCCGAACGCAGTTCTGGAGTTCGGGATTTTTTCTCGAACTGTGGGGACAGCTACGCAAGAGCGCTCTGGTGAGAAGGAGGGAAATGGTTATCATAGCTAACCCCGCCAGATTTTTGGTTTATTATCTGTGAATAATGCACCTGTGTATTCGCTCAGCAAAACAGTTTTATAACACCCCCTCAAAATTTTTTCTTTTACGTTTCAAGGTGCGTAGATTCAGAAAATGCAATGTCTGTCCACCGTATATCCTGCTTCTTCATTTTCTGTCTAAAAAAGTCGTTCTTTCGCACAAATGCTCCATTTGGGCCCTAGTTGTGTCCCGAAACTTTGCAGCCCGATTGGAATATACCCAAGAGTGGAAAATGGGTATAAAAGTAAAGTAGGTATTTTTTGTGTTTTGGTTTATTATTCTGTGAATAATACACCTATGTATTCGCTCAGCAAAAAACTTTTATACCCCCCCCCCCCCCCTCAAAATTTTTTCTTTTACATTTCAAGGCGTGTAGATTCCAAAAATGCAATGTCCGTCCGCCGTATCGTGCATAACTACTTCATTCGTTCATTTTCGGTCTAAAAAATTCGTTCTTTCGCACTCAGGCTCCACTTGGGTCTTAGTTATGTCTCGAAACTTTGCAGCCCGATCCAAATATACCCAGGGATGTTATGAGTGAAAATGGCTATAAAAATAGGTATTTCATGAGTTTTAGTAACATGAGCTTTTGAGGTATCGTTTTCCATGTTTTTTGGGACGAGAAGACCGAATATGAAGTCGATTTTGGCCGAAGAGTGGAAAACTGAGGTTCTACCAAAGGTTTAGCTCCCAAGTTGATTTTATATGAGTCAAAAACCTGGGAAATCGTCTGAAATCACCATCAATTTGTATAATAACACTAGAAAAAGTGTCAACACGTGAATCAAGACGATTAAATGGCACTATCAATGATCAAAGATAATTTGAAAAAAAGGGGGGTACCTAATTCGTGTTTTTGGGGACCGAAATGAGTGGAAACCACCGGAAATAGCTATTTCAATTATATCACATGAAAGAACCAATGAATAAACAGCCAACATTTATGTAGGTGTGTCCAGTAGAATAGTAAACCCATGTGACAAGGACTTTGCAGCGTTTTTTGTCTTTCATTCACGAAAGACGCAGGTTATCCTCTAGTAACGTTGACAGTTCCAGATTCGATGAGCGTTCGCAGTGTTGCGGAATTCGGAACCTCGTTCAGAACTTGCGGCGGCCATATTCCATAACTCCTCGAGTTCGGAACAGAGTCCCGATTTTTACTGCGAACGAACCTAAGGTCGGTGCTACTTGAGATAGATGTTGGGCTCAATCTGGTAATAAAATCAAAACGTGTTGACCACTGGATTCACGGAGAAAAAAAAAGGAGAATGATCAAGATAATCTAATCAATTTGTTCCATTACCCAAGGAATTTTGCTTAAGACTGGGAACATTGCGTATATTTTCGAGATGTCTGCAGTCCTGCAAACCAACTAGGAGAAAGGAGAACATTTATTGCACGTACCTTTAAATTATTAAAGGGATATGTTGGACTTATTTGGCAACCCTGCACACACACACAGCCTTCATGATCTTGCTGCACAGGTAGTAATGGCCACTGGCGAGTTGTAAGAACATTATCTTCTCGCCCGTACTTACGCATCCCTTATAGGTTGGGTGACCAGATCTGCCCTCCAAAGTAAAAAAGCCGTAGACTCAATTTTTTCAAATTTAGAAATTTTGGTATGGCTGGATTCGTATCTTAAAGACCTATTTTAGTATCTAGTTGTAAAAGTTGGGTAAATTTCCCTAAAAAAGTTATTCAAGGAAAGCATCTACAGTTTTTCGAGTTTTTGATGGTTTTCCAACGATGAAACGCAGTACTAGTTCTTCCAGCAAATAAAAATGGCAGATCCCAGACCTACGGTGTTAATTCATTGGAACAGTACAGTTTTTCTTTGTTGTACCCCTCTCATAGTTGTCTCAATTCTACAAATTTTACAAGGAAAAATAAAGGTACTATTTTTCTCTGTGGGAAAGGAGTGAAAAAACTCCAGCAACTACGGTGGGAAACAACCGCAGCATGAGCGTCCAACGAAGATAAGCAGTAGCAGGCCCTCTACCATTTTTTGAAGAAATTTTACCTCATCTTCTAGAACGGAGAAAAACAGTTGCTTACATAATTTATGTGTATTCTTCCAAAATTGATGCGCCTTGTTGCTACAGACGTAGAAACTAAATGTGAATCAATTGAAACAAAAAATCATTGGAAAATATTGAAGAATTCCCATTTTACAGCCTGAAAACTCTACCTGCGTTTTTCTCAAAACTAGATTTCCTTGTTCTACGGCTTTCCTGGTTTGGACGGCAGAGATGTCATTCGTTTGGAAGGACTAGGTACTGCCTAAGTACTTTTGAACCCGTGGTCCTTCACCTTCAGACCACTTGGAAGGAAGCCTTAAGGTACTTCTTTCTAAACCGGTACTTCCAAAGGTTCATTCTGCCGTTCAGTGGCAAATAAGTGTCTTTCAGATCAGGATTTAATGTAGAATCAGAAAATATAAGAGGCATATGAGTCAGATTATGGTTACCGGCTTTGCAATTTGTCTGCAGAGCCCACTTATCCGACTAATTCTTGGCAGACAAGTGTATATTTAAGTTCAGGATATAATGTAGAACCGGCAACTGTGAGTACCTATGAGCAAGCAAATGTGGTCAGATTAGTCAAATTTTTGTTCCCAAATTTGAAATACCATGTCTGCCGAGCTTACCTGACCTTCTTCAGTTGGCAGGCAAGTGACAAACAAATTGGGCCAAATGAGTCACAGTGGTTGCCAAATGGTTTTGAAATTCGTCTGCCGAACCTACCCGACCACGTTCAACACAGGTAGGTAATAATAATACACAATTCAGAATCAGAAATTATAAGCGACAAATGTGGTGGAATGAGTCAGATTTAGGTTCCTGAATTTGATATTTTTTTTGTCTGCATACTAACTCGAGCTTTTTCAGCCGTCGGACAGTCATGTTTCCTTTAACTTGGGGTTTATTGTAGAATCGGAAAATACAAGAGGTAAAAAAATGTGGCCAAATGGGTCAGATCCCCTCCTTTTGGTTCATTATTTCAAAATAATGAACTTTTGAAGCCGAGAATTACACAACATTCAGACCCCCCCCCCCCCCCACAAAATTTGGTGGTTTCCGTTTCAAGGTTAAAAAAACTGTCTGTACTTTGCATTTTCCTTAGCTAAAATGAACGAAAATTAATGAAATTTCGTCTGTAGGTCCTAATTGGGGTCTAGTTGGTCCGCAAAGCTCGCCGTTACTGTCAGTCATCTCTAAGGGATGAAAAAATACTAAAATAGGGGTTGAAATATGAAATTTTCAGAACGCTGTTGTAATGGATGAGGGGTTTAACTACGCCGCCCATACAGCGTAGTTTTCCCCTCTCCATCCTCTAGAAAGGTAGGGAGGCAGTGTGACAGCTGCCCCCGGAGACAAATGGTTAGATTATAACGCGTTGCCTCCAGGAGTTGATGATTCGTTTCCGCGAATCAACCGCCCCTTCAGCCGCGTGTCAAAAAGATCGGGAAGAGCCAGCATCCAAGATGGACGGGATTCCCATATACCGTCACACTCCTCCCCTTAAAAACATACTTCTTTGAAGAAGAAGTATGTGAAGTTAGACACGGGACTGAAAGTAGTATGGAGTTCTAATTCAGGAAGATTCATCTGAAAAACTCCAAAGCTGACAGCTTCCATCGTAATGGTAGGTACTACTGAGAATTGTTACTGGTGGAGAACTTAGCTCCTTATCAATATCACTTGGCGCACTTGGACAAAAAGGAAAGAAAAAGTAGTTGTCAGAGGTTCTGGTTCAGGAAAGTTCATCTGAACAACCTCTGGGTGACTGACCCCCATCATTAGATGGAACAACTGGGAAAACAAGGGGAAAAATTACAAAAATAGGCGTTGAACGCCAGGCATAACAGCCTTAAGAATAATATCATGAGGTTTGATAATAATAATAATAGCAATCATGAGGTTGATTGTAATAATAATAATCATGAGGTTGATTTGATGAAAATAGAAAATCCCCAATGGCCGAAGTGTATATTGATAAACAAAGGGGTATTAAAAAGAGGATTCCTTCTGGAAAACCTCAGAGCTATTCCTTCTGGAAAAGCTCTCAAAAAGTGGAGGGGGTACCGAGGATAAAATCCAGCACATACCCACCAACCACGCTCTGCTACCATGTAATGGATGAGGGGTTTAACTACGCCGCCCATACAGCGTAGTTTCCCCCTCTCCATCCTCTGGAAAGGTAGGGAGGCAGTGTGACAGCTGCCCCCGGAGACAAATGGTTAGATTATAACGCAATGCCTCCAGGAGTTGATGATTCGTTTCCGCGAATCAACCGCCCCTTCAGCCGCGTGTCAAAAAGATCGGGAAGAGCCAGCATCCAAGATGGACGGGATTCCCATATACCGTCACACTCCTCCCCTTAAAAACATACTTCTTTGAAGAAGAAGTATGTGAAGTTAGACACGGGACTGAAAGTAGTATGGAGTTCTAATTCAGGAAGATTCATCTGAAAAACTCCAAAGCTGACAGCTTCCATCGTAATGGTAGGTACTACTGAGAATTGTTACTGGTGGAGAACTTAGCTCCTTATCAATATCACTTGGCGCACTTGGACAAAAAGGAAAGAAAAAGTAGTTGTCAGAGGTTCTGGTTCAGGAAAGTTCATCTGAACAACCTCTGGGTGACTGACCCCCATCATTAGATGGAACAACTGGGAAAACAAGGGGAAAAATTACAAAAATAGGCGTTGAACGCCAGGCATAACAGCCTTAAGAATAATATCATGAGGTTTGATAATAATAATAATAGCAATCATGAGGTTGATTGTAATAATAATAATCATGAGGTTGATTTGATGAAAATAGAAAATCCCCAATGGCCGAAGTGTATATTGATAAACAAAGGGGTATTAAAAAGAGGATTCCTTCTGGAAAACCTCAGAGCTATTCCTTCTGGAAAAGCTCTCAAAAAGTGGAGGGGGTACCGAGGATAAAATCCAGCACATACCCACCAACCACGCTCTGCTACCATGTAATGGATGAGGGGTTTAACTACGCCGCCCATACAGCGTAGTTTCCCCCTCTCCATCCTCTGGAAAGGTAGGGAGGCAGTGTGACAGCTGCCCCCGGAGACAAATGGTTAGATTATAACGCAATGCCTCCAGGAGTTGATGATTCGTTTCCGCGAATCAACCGCCCCTTCAGCCGCGTGTCAAAAAGATCGGGAAGAGCCAGCATCCAAGATGGACGGGATTCCCATATACCGTCACACTCCTCCCCTTAAAAACATACTTCTTTGAAGAAGAAGTATGTGAAGTTAGACACGGGACTGAAAGTAGTATGGAGTTCTAATTCAGGAAGATTCATCTGAAAAACTCCAAAGCTGACAGCTTCCATCGTAATGGTAGGTACTACTGAGAATTGTTACTGGTGGAGAACTTAGCTCCTTATCAATATCACTTGGCGCACTTGGACAAAAAGGAAAGAAAAAGTAGTTGTCAGAGGTTCTGGTTCAGGAAAGTTCATCTGAACAACCTCTGGGTGACTGACCCCCATCATTAGATGGAACAACTGGGAAAACAAGGGGAAAAATTACAAAAATAGGCGTTGAACGCCAGGCATAACAGCCTTAAGAATAATATCATGAGGTTTGATAATAATAATAATAGCAATCATGAGGTTGATTGTAATAATAATAATCATGAGGTTGATTTGATGAAAATAGAAAATCCCCAATGGCCGAAGTGTATATTGATAAACAAAGGGGTATTAAAAAGAGGATTCCTTCTGGAAAACCTCAGAGCTATTCCTTCTGGAAAAGCTCTCAAAAAGTGGAGGGGGTACCGAGGATAAAATCCAGCACATACCCACCAACCACGCTCTGCTACCATGTAATGGATGAGGGGTTTAACTACGCCGCCCATACAGCGTAGTTTTCCCCTCTCCATCCTCTAGAAAGGTAGGGAGGCAGTGTGACAGCTGCCCCCGGAGACAAATGGTTAGATTATAACGCGTTGCCTCCAGGAGTTGATGATTCGTTTCCGCGAATCAACCGCCCCTTCAGCCGCGTGTCAAAAAGATCGGGAAGAGCCAGCATCCAAGATGGACGGGATTCCCATATACCGTCACACTCCTCCCCTTAAAAACATACTTCTTTGAAGAAGAAGTATGTGAAGTTAGACACGGGACTGAAAGTAGTATGGAGTTCTAATTCAGGAAGATTCATCTGAAAAACTCCAAAGCTGACAGCTTCCATCGTAATGGTAGGTACTACTGAGAATTGTTACTGGTGGAGAACTTAGCTCCTTATCAATATCACTTGGCGCACTTGGACAAAAAGGAAAGAAAAAGTAGTTGTCAGAGGTTCTGGTTCAGGAAAGTTCATCTGAACAACCTCTGGGTGACTGACCCCCATCATTAGATGGAACAACTGGGAAAACAAGGGGAAAAATTACAAAAATAGGCGTTGAACGCCAGGCATAACAGCCTTAAGAATAATATCATGAGGTTTGATAATAATAATAATAGCAATCATGAGGTTGATTGTAATAATAATAATCATGAGGTTGATTTGATGAAAATAGAAAATCCCCAATGGCCGAAGTGTATATTGATAAACAAAGGGGTATTAAAAAGAGGATTCCTTCTGGAAAACCTCAGAGCTATTCCTTCTGGAAAAGCTCTCAAAAAGTGGAGGGGGTACCGAGGATAAAATCCAGCACATACCCACCAACCACGCTCTGCTACCATGTAATGGATGAGGGGTTTAACTACGCCGCCCATACAGCGTAGTTTCCCCCTCTCCATCCTCTGGAAAGGTAGGGAGGCAGTGTGACAGCTGCCCCCGGAGACAAATGGTTAGATTATAACGCAATGCCTCCAGGAGTTGATGATTCGTTTCCGCGAATCAACCGCCCCTTCAGCCGCGTGTCAAAAAGATCGGGAAGAGCCAGCATCCAAGATGGACGGGATTCCCATATACCGTCACACTCCTCCCCTTAAAAACATACTTCTTTGAAGAAGAAGTATGTGAAGTTAGACACGGGACTGAAAGTAGTATGGAGTTCTAATTCAGGAAGATTCATCTGAAAAACTCCAAAGCTGACAGCTTCCATCGTAATGGTAGGTACTACTGAGAATTGTTACTGGTGGAGAACTTAGCTCCTTATCAATATCACTTGGCGCACTTGGACAAAAAGGAAAGAAAAAGTAGTTGTCAGAGGTTCTGGTTCAGGAAAGTTCATCTGAACAACCTCTGGGTGACTGACCCCCATCATTAGATGGAACAACTGGGAAAACAAGGGGAAAAATTACAAAAATAGGCGTTGAACGCCAGGCATAACAGCCTTAAGAATAATATCATGAGGTTTGATAATAATAATAATAGCAATCATGAGGTTGATTGTAATAATAATAATCATGAGGTTGATTTGATGAAAATAGAAAATCCCCAATGGCCGAAGTGTATATTGATAAACAAAGGGGTATTAAAAAGAGGATTCCTTCTGGAAAACCTCAGAGCTATTCCTTCTGGAAAAGCTCTCAAAAAGTGGAGGGGGTACCGAGGATAAAATCCAGCACATACCCACCAACCACGCTCTGCTACCATGTAATGGATGAGGGGTTTAACTACGCCGCCCATACAGCGTAGTTTCCCCCTCTCCATCCTCTGGAAAGGTAGGGAGGCAGTGTGACAGCTGCCCCCGGAGACAAATGGTTAGATTATAACGCAATGCCTCCAGGAGTTGATGATTCGTTTCCGCGAATCAACCGCCCCTTCAGCCGCGTGTCAAAAAGATCGGGAAGAGCCAGCATCCAAGATGGACGGGATTCCCATATACCGTCACACTCCTCCCCTTAAAAACATACTTCTTTGAAGAAGAAGTATGTGAAGTTAGACACGGGACTGAAAGTAGTATGGAGTTCTAATTCAGGAAGATTCATCTGAAAAACTCCAAAGCTGACAGCTTCCATCGTAATGGTAGGTACTACTGAGAATTGTTACTGGTGGAGAACTTAGCTCCTTATCAATATCACTTGGCGCACTTGGACAAAAAGGAAAGAAAAAGTAGTTGTCAGAGGTTCTGGTTCAGGAAAGTTCATCTGAACAACCTCTGGGTGACTGACCCCCATCATTAGATGGAACAACTGGGAAAACAAGGGGAAAAATTACAAAAATAGGCGTTGAACGCCAGGCATAACAGCCTTAAGAATAATATCATGAGGTTTGATAATAATAATAATAGCAATCATGAGGTTGATTGTAATAATAATAATCATGAGGTTGATTTGATGAAAATAGAAAATCCCCAATGGCCGAAGTGTATATTGATAAACAAAGGGGTATTAAAAAGAGGATTCCTTCTGGAAAACCTCAGAGCTATTCCTTCTGGAAAAGCTCTCAAAAAGTGGAGGGGGTACCGAGGATAAAATCCAGCACATACCCACCAACCACGCTCTGCTACCATGTAATGGATGAGGGGTTTAACTACGCCGCCCATACAGCGTAGTTTCCCCCTCTCCATCCTCTGGAAAGGTAGGGAGGCAGTGTGACAGCTGCCCCCGGAGACAAATGGTTAGATTATAACGCAATGCCTCCAGGAGTTGATGATTCGTTTCCGCGAATCAACCGCCCCTTCAGCCGCGTGTCAAAAAGATCGGGAAGAGCCAGCATCCAAGATGGACGGGATTCCCATATACCGTCACACTGTAGCTCAAAAACTCAATAGAAGGGTTTTAACGTTTTTACACTGATCTCGAACTGACGAATTTTTTGAGACCACCCGGAGAATTGTACGACCAGCCGTTCGTGAGCACCGAAAAGCTTAGTCAACACGATAGTGAATGTAACTGTATAGATTCGGCCCAGAGAGGGAACATACGATTATAATCACGCATAGCTTTATGAAATCGAGTTGGTTGTTTTGTAATATTATGATTTAATTTTTGAAGAATGATGGCTCCTTTGGATCTTGTTGATGGGTACTTTTGCAACTTGAACAAACGTTATGGTTCTTGAATAACAAAAAATAATTTATTATTGAATTATTCAATCTCGCGAAACTTTATGAAACTGTAATTCCCTGGACGGCTCCAGTACTCGATTTAGGGCTTTCCTGGGGGGGAGCTCGAGGGTAGGTGACCACAGAAAACGGTGATCTACGCAAAAGAGGCATCTATAGAGGTAAAGAATAATCATTTGCAGCGTTTTATTCCCATTTTCCAGTCCGGTTCAGGGCGGCAGGCTCATCAAATTCATCTCACACAGAAACTTACCTGAAATTTTCCCGGACTAGGTATAGGTAGGTAACTACGTCTACCTAGTACATGATCCGTTTCAAGTGGATGGTTGAAAGAAGCCTGCTCTCCTTCTTCCATGGAGTTCTTCGACGCCAAGTCAAACAACTCAACAACAACAACAACTGATACGATAACATATCAGCTCAGCTGATTTCCTGGCTAACCTCCTTCAAACATTTTTCTTTCATCTTTTCATTTTCATAATACCTACTTACATTCGTAAAATTTTCCAACTTTTGGTACTCAGTTGTGATTCCGTTCTTTGAAGAATGGTCGTTACAAACGATATTAATCTCCCGACGGAAGAGGAGTTGACGGTGCAGGAAGTGAACGTTAGTTCAGCTGTTCTTAGGGCTGCCGCTTTTCATCTTGGAAAGTACTGCGAGAATGTCAATAATGTGAGTACCTATTTTAAAAGTACCCTTAGTTGGTCACTTGACGAATGCTTGAATCTATATTATAATTATGATTAATTCATGGTACAATTGTATTCAAGAAGTTCCTCATCAAAGTCGTGCTATGTGTGAATAATGAGTAGGTAGGATAGGTAGGTAGGCACTTATTACGAGGTTTTTTCTTGTATGGATCTTGATTTTTTTAAAAATGGAATGTTTTTGCTAAGTGCATCTATGCATTTCATAAAAATAGGTAGTTTGCTATATTCATGGTCAACCTAGTTCTTTTAGGTCCCTACAAACCTGACCTCGGTTCCTCATTACTATTCTAGTTGCTAAAGTGTGGCAAATTGAGACAGAATAGACTTTTTGTTCGATTTTTGAATTACATTGTCGAATGGAGGTCAGTCACTGGAAGTACAGTGAGTAAGGGATAACAGAAAATGTCGCCCTTCATCG
Source organism: Leptopterna dolabrata (assembly GCA_954871275.1). NCBI lineage: Eukaryota > Metazoa > Arthropoda > Insecta > Hemiptera > Miridae > Leptopterna > Leptopterna dolabrata. The sequence continues at coordinate 8,451,817 of OX940983.1, read as the reverse complement.
GTAATATTGCGTGAAATCTGGTCGTTTTTCACGACGAAATTCGAACTCTCAATTTTGGAGTCGCAGGCTTTTGCAAAAGTGCTCCATAACTGTTGTACTGGGATCTATTGTTTTGCGCTAAATTTCTACATCACTCACCTGCAAAATCAGTAGCCTGAAAGCTCGCCTTTCACAGCTTGAAAACATTCCCATCAATCCGTCTGAGAAGTACGGTCATAATTGCCTGTATTAGAATACTGAGCTTGAAAAACAGTACTAAAAAGTGTTATACTAATTGGAACAATTTCCTATTAGTGTTATTATAATGAAGATTCGTCAAAGAGCCGCCATGAAAAAGGTATGTGATGTAGAGATTTGAACAATAGTAATTTTCCTAGCCCGCTGCCTCACGTCAAAACCTACAAATCGATACAAAGTCGAGGTTGCCATATGCGATTCTTGCCCAGTTCATTATTGATAATAATAATAATAATAATTTATTAGTATATAGGACAGGATGTCTCACCTCGCAAACCAAACATTAGAGCAAACTGTAGACTAGTTGACTTATTTGAATAAAAACATATGACAGCCTGAAGGGCAAAAGAAATAGCCTGAAGGGCAACAATTGAAACAATTGCCGTTGTTACCACCTGTTACGACTTTTTCATTTTCAGGAATTCATGCTGTGTCGAGCTGAATTGGGAAAAGATCCCCGTAAGTGTTTAGAAGAAGGAAAAGCGGTGACCAGCTGCTCCTTGGAGTTCTTCAGGAAAATGAAGCAAGCTTGCAGACAGCAGTTCGATGTTTACGCTGAATGCGTTGACAAGTCCAGCACAGATTTCAAACTCGCTCCGTGAGTATTCTGTCCTGTACTGGTTACCTACAGGTGCCAGGTAATCATCCTTTGATTGTAGGTAACGTTGATCTTAACATCATTTCTGGTTTGAAACCTACGGCACGCTTCTGGTATGGATTACTAGTGATGTACCTATGATGCATAGCCCCCATTTCACCGGCTATCCAGTAGGTATACAGGGTATGTGTTCATAAATTTGAAGTTACAATATAGCTACACAGTTATAATAGATTTAAAATCACATCGGGAGGAGATGGTGCAGAATTTTAGCCTAAATGAACGAGATGTAGAAAGGAATCCTTCACACCTCATTCATTTAGGCCAACTATCTAAATATCAAGAAATCACCGTTTTGCACCACATTAGCTCTGCATCTCAGACATGTCACTTTAATGAAATGAAATATTTCAACATGGATATGTTCTCATGCTGGGGGACAATCCGAAATTTCAGACACCAAAAAACGTAACGCTGCAATTGGGAATTATCGTCAAAATTTTTCTTGGAAAAAATATTCAGAACTCTTGGAAAAATGGCAGTTTGACGCCCGTTTTCAAAAATGCGGGATATTTTTAAAATGAGGGTGATTGGAAGTAAAATTGCTGCAAGAAATGACGTGTCTAATTGGCTATTGACCCCACGGAGGCTGAGTGAAACTTCGGGGGTGAAGGTTCCTCAGGGCTGCCAACAACCCAATGTTAGAAATGGCAAACCTTCTTCGCAACCTTGGAGAACATTTTCTGTGACTCTTCGTGAACCTCCCATTGGTTTGATTTTGAGAACAGTTTTTGAATTTATTTATAAATTCGTGGTTCCATGCATCCAATTGTTACGGTTCTGCTCATTGTTTGAAGTGATGCTCTAGTGCTCCAAGTGGAATTTGAGTTGAACTCCTTGGCGATTTACCTGATACGTCATTTCTGGCTGGGCTCATAAATTCAAATTTCACACTCGTTTTCTGCCTATACATTTCGACTTAATTTCCTTAGTGTTAATTTCCGTTATTCACTAGAATTCGGTCGAAAAAGGGAACCTCCTGAAATTTCCCGTTCCCCAGAAGCTAATTCCTTACCTGTTAGACCTACATACGAGCTGAAATTCGAAATGGAGCCTCTGTGGGACTGCTAAGTAAGAATGATGAGGTGGGTACCCTAGAAATCAGCTGAGGGAGTTTCTTCAATCCCAAATTTCCTTCGTTTAACACCACAAAAAATTGCAAACCACATTCTCTCTGATTTTAAGGACAAACATTGAATGTGGCTATGCAATACAGTGCTGTCCATTTGTGCTAGCAAAAATTAAATGAAATAAAATCTATGCGTAGTCCTCATAACATTCCATACACCTGATGCTGTTACGAATATTATGCAATTAACATAACAATTTTAGTCGTTTACAACTCCATTTGAAATAGTTGAACGTCTTTAACACTCATCCTACATCGCTTTCGTTGTGTACGTTCAACGTTCAGCCTCTAAGGTCTCATTCTGAATTCCTCATCACCGAATTTGTTCTACCAACTTGTAAAATAATGGCGTAGACAATGGCCAGGAATGCAAAGTGCTTGGCTATCGTACCATTTCACGATTCAAGATGAATTCGGTCACAGCTAGTGGTGTAGCCACAGTTGAGAAAGAAAGTGTCGCCCTTGAATCCTTAGAACTTGACTTACTGAAATGTGTTAAAGCAAACTCTGAAGCCAAAAGGCAGATGAGGGAGTTGGTGATGTTTGGGCTGTTGGAACAACAGTTAACAATGAACGAATTTTACTTGTTTCAATACACGTTACATTACACCCGGTTCTTCGATGAAAGATACAGAGTTCTTTGAATTAAGCTTGATGAATTGGATGGAAATAATCTGCCTGGATGCCGTGTATACTGTCTATGTTGATCATGTGCAAACTCAGAATATTTCCTGCTTTCACCATTGCAGGCCTTTACCGTCCATCTCTGATCCTGTAGTTGTTTCATAATACGGCCTTATCAGGTGGAATAAACTGGTTCCAGTGAGATCACGGAAGTTAAGATACCTCGAGCGTGGTTAGTACTTGGATGAGTGACACGTCCAAGTATGACCCATGTAGCTGTTGGGCGAACCCCTCTCCACTCGAATGGGGCAAGGCAATGAGTGGCCAAGAGTGAAATGATCAGGTCGAGTTCTGATCCTCTCATTGGAGGACAGCTGATCACGTCCGCGACGCTGGCAGGGCAGTCGGACCAAAAGCTCTAGCCTGGAATGGCTGTTACTTTACCCTTTTTTTAAATTATAACTTTTTCTTATAGATATCTTTCTTGCTATAAAAAAATTTCCATCTTTCAACCCCTAGTTTTCTCTGTTTAACGCCACAAAAAATTTAAACCACATTTTTTCTACTTTCGTAGAAAAACATTGAATGCTGATATGCAATAGGATGCTGTCAATTTTGCACCCAAAAACATATCCACGATACGATGTTTTTTCCCTGCAAGCGGAGAAAATGAGATTTAAATTTGTCTGAATCAACCAAAGGAACGAGGCTGCCCGCCCTGAATGGTTTTCCGTTATGCTCACTGGCCAAGTTACCATGGCAGCAGTGTTCCGAGTTGAAAGCCTCTCATGTTATCAGTACTCAATGACCCATTTGTTATTGTATCACAATACTGAAGCTATTAGTTCTATTTGATTCTGATTTTTGATAATAACGTTATTATATGGTTCCCACTTTCAGGTGCCGTAAAAGCCAAGGTGTTTACGACCAGTGTATGCTGGACAAACTTGGGCTGGAACGTGAGCACTGGGGCTACTTCTGCAGGGTTAAGGTCCACGACTCCAGCAGGCCCAAACCCCCACCACCAGCCATCCAGGTGTTCCCTGATGCGTCTCCAGGTCTCCCAGCCGATTATCCAAGAACCGCCAACAAGTACGGAGGCAGATACATTCACGAATAAAAAACGAGGTTTCCCTTTATTATTAGAATCCTGTGTATAGTTGCAAGCAGTTGTATGTACCCCAGTTGTTGCAATAAAATATATTGTAAATATTCGATTTTTCAAGACCTTGTCAAAATGCCTTCATAATGTCATAAAATTTGTGCATGTTACGCAGCACTTTGTATGGTTGGAAATATTCTGCGCTTCAGCAAAACGATGAGGGGTTCCATGTCTTAATTTTTTCTTGAAATGTCACTAAATAGGAATTATTTTCTCCACAAACCTCTGTTGTCCCCATTGACCCACAATTTAATTATCCTCTGTGTCGGCTAACTTGAAATTGAATTTTTCGGGTGAAACGGACTTATCAGCATGAAACTATCGTAATCGAAAATAGTAATAATACCGTTTCATTCACGATCATGTTGACGAAGCTTTTCGGTGCAAACGAACGTCTGGTCGTACAATGCACCGGGTGGTCTCAAAAACTGTCTAGATCGAGATCAATTTAAAAACGTAAAAAACCATACATTTCTATTGAAAGTTTTCGTGCGGCGTTCTGAAGATTTCGGCCCCTTAGTGATGACTGACAGTAACGCCGAGCTTTGCGGACCAACTAGACCCAAAACGGGACCTACAAACAAATTTTATTAATTTTGGTTCATGGTAACTAAGGTTAGTACCAAGTACGGTTTACGGACAGACATTTTTGGTTTATTATTTTCAACAATGAACCTTTGAAATCGAGCATTAACCCCTCCCCCAATTAGATGGTTTCCGTTTCAAGGTACGTAGAATCCGAAAATGGAATAAAAAATTGTGGCTGAAATGTTCAGAAACGACGTAGCTCGAAAACTTTCAGTGGAAGGGTATGGTTTTAGCGAATTTTCGAAGAAAAGGAAGCTATTGTTCTCGGTCCAAAATTTTTAAAACTCGAATTTCCGAAAGATTTTTATACCAAAATCCGTTTCAGACCATCCTGAATTCCCTGCCGAAAGACACCAAAAATTATATGTATATATATATATATATATATATATATATATATATATATATATATATATATATATATATATATATATATATATTTATATATATATTTATATATGTATGTGTCATTCCAGACGATAACTCTCGAAAGAATTGAGATAAAAAGTTCAAATTTGCACGAAAAATCTGTCTTGGCAATCGACAGGCTAAGTTCGAAGATGGGCAGAATCGGGTCACCCTAAGGGGGAGTTTTAAGGGGGGGAAATTACCCATAAATTCCCAAAATGAAAAAGTCTGACAAGTGACACCTCATTTTAAAGGTTTTTGTACGCTGAACACGATGGTGAAATCAGAATTGCGATATCTCATTCCATTCTCAAACTGGAGCACTTTGAAGATGAAGGAACGTGGTTATTTCTTGAGATGTTCTTCCTGGTTCGTCTGCTCTAATCTGATAACGGAATGGGATATCGCAATTCTGACTTCACCATCGTGTTCAGCGTTGGAAAATCTACAAACCGAGGTGTTACTCGGCAAAAAATGGAACAAAAAATTTGTTACGTACCCAATAGGTACCTACCTACTCTTCTGGTATTCAAAACATTTTTGATTTCCCCATCCCCCTCCTTCCACCCCAAATTTTACTTTGCGTAAAACTACTCCTGTTTTAATTTTGTATGGTATCAAGTTGGGAAAACATTGGCCGAAAATTAATTTTCAGAAAATTTTAGGCGGAGGAGGAAGATGCCGAAAACTTCGAAAATTCGCTCTTATAGCCATGCTGCATGACTGTGGTTTTTTTAAAATCGTTTTTAAATTAATCTCGAACTAAATTTTTTTGAGACTACCTGGAACATTGTACGTCAACATAATCGTGAATGAAACGGTATAAATCCGGCCCAGATATCATCGCTAGGAGACACCTGATAATAATCACGGACACCCGTATGAAGTCGAGTTGGTTGTTCTGTGATATTATTTCATTTGAAGAATGATGGCACTTTTGGGTTTTGTTGCCTTTGTAACTTGAACAAAGATTATGCTTCATGAATAACAATAAATAATTAATTATTGAATTAGAATCCTGCGCATTCTTATGAAACAGTAATTCTCGGGCTGGTTCCAGTGCTCAATTTAGGGCCTTCCTGGGGGGAGCTCGAGGGTAGGTATTGACCACAGAAAACAGCCATCTACGCAGAAGGGGCATATCTATCCAGGTAAATAATAAGCCGATATGTAATAATTTGCAGCATTTTTATTCCATTTTCGTATTCTACGGACCTTAAACGGAAAGGTTCAAATTTGGGGTGGGAGACCTTCAATTTTTTTTTCATGCTCGATTCCAAAGGTTCATTATTGAAAATGATAAACCATAAGGATCTATATATTATGTACCTAATATATGAGATATGATTTTGATTCTACTACCTATTTAGGTACCAACCACAGAAACAAACCTTGATAAATATTCCGTAATTACATAAATCGTTCGTTACTATCCAAGGAGTTACTCGAGACTAAGTTGGAACAAAAATTTGTTCAAAAATCAGCGCAGGATGCATCTTCCTACTACATAATACATCTACCCATTATAAATTACCTTTTATTAGGGTTTATGTGATAAATACTGGTTATTATGCTATCTCAAGACGCGTGTAGTTTTTTCATAAACCCAGGTTTTTCATTCCGTTGATTGCACGCGGACTTTTTGAATAAAACTAGAATACTGAAAGTTGGACAAAAAAAACGTTCTTGTTCTGTGTAGAGAAAAACGAACTTTGTACATTTTTTATTCATAATTATGCACACTTGTTCCGTTTATGCTAACTTGATGGGACCGAATGGTTTAATAGAAAATTTGGATGGTCCGGAAACATCCTATTTCCGCGACAAAACGGTAGAACAACGTATTTTATGATTGGGTTCTTAAAGTAGGTACATTCCACCCTACACTGAGGAGAAGAAAAAAACTGTACCTAAATACAGAACAGATGTACCTACTTATATGTTTTTACTTTTTCGATTCGGATCCGGTCTTATGAATTAAATCACTCGCGAAGAAGCTTTCGGACGAAAGCGAAGAAACTCGCGGACTTTCGGTTAGTCAGGACTTTAGTAAATAGTCATGAAGTTTTATAGTTGGAGTTTTACTGGCTTCCACTGGCTGTTCGCTCGAATACATCGCTTGGTGCCCTCAGGGCTCACTTCATCCTCGGCAGGAGAACCGTGATCCGCTCACTTCCCTCAAAATTTTGGTTTATTATTCTGTGAATAATACACCTATGTATTCGCTCAGCAAAAAATTTTTATAACACCCCCTCAAAATTTTTTCTTTTCCGTTTCAAGGTGCGTAGATTCCAAAAACGCAATGTCCGTCCGCCGTATCACGTGTACAGGCTTCATTTTCGGTCTAAAAAAATCGTTCTTTCGCACACATGCTCCATTTGGGCCCTAGTTGTGTCCCGAAACTTTTCAGCCCGATCGGAATACACCCAGGGGTGTTATGAGTGAAAATGTGTGTAAAAATAGGTACTTTTTGCGTTTTAGCAACATGTTGGTAACATGAGCTTTTAAGGTATCGTTTTTCATGTTTTTGGGGACGAGAAGACCGAATATGAAGTCGATTTTGACCAAAGAATAGAAAATTGAGGTTCTACCAGATGTTCAGCTCCCGAAATTGATTTTTTATGAGTCAAAAACCTGGGAAATCGTCTGAAATCACCATCAATTTGTAGAATAACACTGGAAAAAGTGTCAACAGGTGGATCAAGACGATTAAATGGTACTATCAATGATCAGAGATAATTTATTTTAAAAAAAAGGAGCGTACCTACTTTATTCGTGTTTTGGGGGCCATAATTGGTGGAAACCACCAGAGATATGTAGCTATTTAAATTATTTTATATGAAAGAAACAATAAATAAACAGCCAACATCTCTGTAGGTATGTCCAATTGAATAATAAACCCATGTGACGGACTTTGCAGCGTTTTCTTCTTAAACTTCGTAACTTACCTTCTCTCGCCTTATCTCTTACCCCTTTTCTTTTTCCTCCAAGAGTTTGTCACTTGAGCTTGTCATTGTTGTTTTCTTTGTTATTAATTTTGGCCATCATAATAATAATGGAACTGTCCTACGATGTTCCAAGTAAGCCATAAATAGATAAATAAATATTAACATGTATCATGTTTTAGCCCTGGGGTACTAGCATTTTTTGCGAGTCGATTTTGCGCGTCAATTTTGAGCGTCAAATTTGAGCGTCAATTTTAAGCGTCAAATTTTTTTGCGCACAGTGCATAGTGGTTTTCACGTACAACCGAGTAGTTGCTAGGGAAATGAAACTTCTTTCATTTTCATCGGACAAAAATCGTTTTCCATTCGTTGGAAAGCTCTTGATTTATCACGAATTTATTTCGTATTTGTTCTTGGTATTTATTTCCTAGTTTCATACTATAACTAGGATAAATGAATGTTATAAATGGATAGTAAACAATGACGCTTGTTTGGTTGTCACGTTTTAACATGTGTATCATCTATGGTGCTCAAGAAACGTAGACAAGACATCGTCAGAAGAAACGAGCACATACGTTTCAAGTAGTAGATTTCTACCTAGCCTTCACTTTTCGAGTTAATAACATGATACATGGTTGCAATTTTTGGTTCTTAAACATAAATAAATTATACATTCAACTGTGAACACCTTTCAACCATAAGGACTCATAAGTTCAGAATAATCAAGTAAAATTTAAGTTTATACCCCTTGTCACTATGGTATGTTATATAAATTAACGGTCATAAATAAAACTGTCATTGTTGTTAGCCTTCAATAAAATGTGAGGGTTGTAAAAAAAAAAAGCATCATCCTCACTCATTTAATCCGTTAATTTAATGTTTCTTTCATGTGCAATAATTTATTTATTGCATACAATACAAATTGACCTATGCGTTAGAGGTCTGAAATATAAATATATATCCAGGTTGACTTATATCTGGATTTGACTGTAATAAGATCTTATCAAGCAGTGAAGGCTTGTTATACAAGAACATGTGAGGCGTTCGATCAGGTTCATGTCCTATGCCTATCAATTGAAACCCTCAGTAGGTACTTACATTAAAAACCTCTGTAGGAAGGTAGAGGATTTTTGCAACTTACAAAGGTCTGGTAAGTATCCACACTCGTATTTACAAAGGTTGATTTCTGAAAACTGGCTTGGTAGCGAATGTGTTGAGAGTGATATCAAGATCAGAATATCAGTCAGTCTTGAATTTGTTTGTCCCTAAGTTCGTTCTATACATAGAAACAACTCGGGCAGGTGCCGAAACGACGGATTTCATCAAGAACACTCTGCAAATTATTACACAACGGTTTATTATTTACCTGTGCAGATGCCCCTTCTGCGTAGATCACGATTTTCTGTGGTCAATACTCTCGAGCTCCCTCCAGGAAAGCCCTAAATGGAGTAGGTACTGGAGCCGGGCCGGGAATTTCAGATTAAAGTTTCATACAAATGCGCGGGATTCAATAATTCAATCATTAATTATTCTAGCGAATTTTCGAAGAGAAGGAAGCTATTGTTCTCGGTCCAAAATTTTTAAAACTCGAATTTCCGAAAGATTTTTATACCAAAATCCGTTTCAGACCATCCTGAATTCACTGCCGAAAGACACCAAAAATTATATGTATATATATATATATATATATTTATATATTTATATATTTATATATATATTTATATATTTATATATGTATGTGTCATTCCAGACGATAACTCTCGAAAGAATTGAGATAAAAAGTTCAAATTTGCACGAAAAATCTGTCTTGGCAATCGACAGGCTAAGTTCGAAGATGGGCAGAATCCGGTCACCCTAAGGGGGAGTTTTGGGGAGTTTTAGGGGGGGGAAATTACCCATAAATTCCCAAAATGAAAAAGTCTGACAAGTGACACCTCATTTTAAAGGTTTTTGTTCGCTGAACACGATGGTGAAATCAGAATTGCGATATCTCATTCCGTTCTCAAACTGGAGCACTTTGAAGATGAAGGAACGTGGTTATTTCTTGAGATGTTCTTCCTGGTTCGTCTGCTCTAATCTGATAACGGAATGGGATATCGCAATTCTGACTTCACCATCGTGTTCAGCGTTGGAAAATCTACAAACCGAGGTGTTACTCGGCAAAAAATGGAACAAAAAATTTGTTACGTACCCAATACCTACTCTTCTGGTATTCAAAACATTTTTGATTTCCCCCTCCCCCTCCTTCCACCCCAAATTTTACTTTGCGTAAAACTACTCCTGTTTTAATTTTGTATGGTATCAAGTTGGGAAAACATTGGCCGAAAATTAATTTTCAGAAAATTTTAGGCGGAGGAGGAAGATGCCGAAAACTTCGAAAATTCGCTCTTATAGCCATGCTGCATGACTGTGGTTTTTTATTTATGCATGAAGCATAAGGTAAATAATAAAGGCGGTATAATAATAATTTACCATTGTGTAATAATTTGCCCAATAATACTTCAACGTTTGTTCAAGTTGCAAAAGTAGCGATCAACAAAATCCAGAATAGCCATCATTTTTCAAATGGAATAATATCACAGCACAACCAACTCGAATTCATACAGCCATCCTTGATTATAATCAGGTGCTCCCTAGCGATGATATCCGGGCCGGATTAATACCGTTTGATTCACGATCGTGTTGACGAAGCTTTTTGGCGCACACGAACGGCTGGACGTACAATGCTCCGGGTGGTCTCAACAAATTCTATTGATAGTTTTCGAGCTACGACGTTCTGAAAATTTCAAACCCTATTTTGAACCCCTTAGAGATGACTGACAGTAACGCCGAGGTTCGCGGACCAACTAGACCCCGAACGGGACCTACAAACCAAATTTCATTAATTTTGGTTCATGGTAGGTAACTAATAAAAGTGTTGGGGGGGGGGGGGGGGGGGTTAACATTTATTTTCTTCATGCTCGATTCCAAAGGTTCATTATTATTGAAAATAATAAACCAAAATTGATGCGAACCTTATTTTAATAATAAGTGAACAACATCAACGCAATCAAACGAATACATTCACTTGCATAAACCCAGAATCATCCTCTATTCCGCTCTATTGGACATTGAATGCCGAATGGAATGCGCCTATAGAAATGGTAGATTGACTCCCAACTGTGGTCAGTCTCTCGGCGGCAGTATCTGCGATTTTTATCTGCCCACCCTCCCGAAAGATTTCATCAGAAGCACTGGAGATGGAATGAGTCGACATCAACTCATTTTAATGGGCGAGATCGCCATTGTTTCACCGAGTTCCAGCCTGGTCCCCGAGACATAAAAATCTACAGAAACACGATCGCTGAATCGCTCAGTTGCAAGATCCACTTGGAGTCGTTACAACTGATGAAGCTCCTCTCCGCTGCTGCTATTTAACTAAGGTAAGAAGTCATAGTCGTATTCATTTTTGAATGTAAACAAGATGATACAATTAACATAGGTAATCAAATGATACAGTATAGCACCAACAAAGTAATTAGGTAGGGAGAGGTAGGTACCTTGCTGCTATAGTCAAGTTAGCTTTTTGTTAGATGGGTGCCAGGCACTAGTCGCATACATACAAAGCTCCCGTCAATCAACCACTTTGATTTTAAAATATGTATGCACCTTGTCGGGTAATCAAGGTCACCTTGATTATCTTGTTTATAGCCACTCACACGATAATCAAAATAAATGTTGCGGAACTACTGCAGTCTCAACCCTGGCGGTTTACTACAATTTTTGAAACTGAAAAATATAAATCTACTTTTTTTAAATCACTGTGATCTCCAAATCGACCATCAATCAATATATTTTTGAGACGAACTAATAAGGGCCGATTTCACCAACATTTTTAATCATGGTTAGACGATCCTAATCACGATTTACGCGCCTTAACCATGGTTAGCAGAGAGCGATTCCACCATGTTCGGTTAAGCATTAACCATGATTAAGAACTAATCGGCCGATTTTGGTCGATTAGCGTTCTTAACCACAAAGCCACAAGACAGCCAGTACCGTGTACCGTACAAAGAGTGATTTTGACTTTTTGGTAAAAATACGTCTACGATGCCTCGTGCATTAGTGCGTGCCTTCGCATTAGCATTCCTATCACTCGCGAAGAAATCGTGGAAACCCATTTGAAAGAAAAACGGAGTTACCTCAATAAAAAAAATAGTCTATTTCCACTAATACACGAAAAACTCAAAAAACACTGTTATACCGGTTTCGGTGATCAAACCATCGTTAGTAAAAAACAATAACAGTTATTGTTTGTTAGGTACTGACGATGGTTTGATCACCGAAACCGGTATAACAGAGTTTTTGAGTTTTTCGTGTATTAGTGGAAACAGAATATTTTTTCAATAACTCCGTTTTTCTTTGAAATGTTTGAGGGTTGCACTTACATTCAAGTCTTTCTCGCCCAATTTAATTGACCTCTCATTTTAGCTAATTTCGACAAAAACAAGTTAATACACATTTAGATGCGTCACATATTTAGTATGTACACGAATTTTTCATCATTTCATTACAATGAATAGTAGGTAGTAGTAGGTATATTTCCATTAAGCATATACCTATTACAGTTGTGCGTATTTATAAATATATGTCACTCCAGACGATAGGTATTTTGCCGAAAGGTTTACAATTACTCTATAAATGATTCGAAAATGGGCATTCTTGGAATACAAAAGGTGAAAAAAAATCTATACCAAAATACCGAGAATAGTATGGAGTTGTGACTCGGGACAGAAACCATTTCAATAGCCAACGATATTTTTGCGCAAAAAATAGGTACCAAAAATGGAGTTCGATCACCTAAAAAGTAGCTCAACATTAGAATATATTTAATAAAGTTCCAGTCATGCAGCATGGTTATAAGCGCGAATTTTCAAAGAAATATTCGTTCTTTTGTGTAATAAGTTGATATTATAGCGAGAAACCATACCACTTTTCGTAAAATAATATAATTTTGTCGTGATTTTGGCCATTTTTACCACTCTTTTTTGAGAAAAAAAATTTCATAATCGAAATAGCCCCTCCGTCGCGAATCACCATCCCACGGAACTTCTGTAAATTAATATTGATTTAGCCCTTAATACCAATTTTTGACCCCTATTCTGTATGAAGAACAACTGAAACGGCATTTTTCTGTTTTTAATCACCCTTCCATACCACTTTCAGTGATTCAATATAAAATGTTCGCATTTTCAGCCGTTTTCACAAATTTTACCCCCTTAGAATTTTTGATAATTGCTCATCTTCGAACGCATCCTTTTGTTTGGCAGTACGGACGTTTTGGCGGAAATGGAATTTTCATCATGTACCCAAGGACAGATATCGTCTGGAATGACACATAAATAAATATATTATCAAGGGATGAATTCAGAATGCTCTGAAAAATTTGCCTGTAAGAATTTGTCAAAATTCATGTTCTGAAAATGTTGGACCATTGCAATAGCCTCATTTTCTTGGAAAATTCTATTGCTATTTCATTCAACTAACAATATTATTTGAACAACGAGAATGAGTCAAACAATTGTTCAAATACGGATTTTGTATTCAAAACCCATGGGGAAATGTGGTAGCAGGTTGAAGGTTGTGTAGTTCAAACAGGTTCAAACCTAGTACCTAGTTCAAACCTACGCTACTTCAAAAATTCCTTCACTTGGGAAGTTTTTACCTATAATTGTGACGACACGTTCTGATTTTAAGTCTGGGATTATGCAAGATAATGGGGAAAATGCCTGGCAGAACCAGATTAAACGGCAGGCAGTAAATTTCTTCAAGCCCTAAAGTTTCTGCAATGTGCAAGACAGCATCTCTGTCATTCGGGATTCACCGATCAACATGATGTCACATATTAACAGTTCCCGTATTCCAGAATTCACTTCCAAATAGGCGACGATGTGGTGGCTGGAAGTGGCTTTCCTGGTCGGGACAGCAGTCGAAGCTCACAACGATGACAACAATATTCTAACGGTAGTTGTGCCACCTGATGCACCGCACCCACAAGATCCGCTATCTCACGGAACAGCACCGCCGAAGTACCAGCCGACCTGGAGCAGCTTGGACGGACGACCTCTGCCCGCTTGGTACGACGAGGCCAAAATCGGCATTTTCATACACTGGGGAGTCTACTCTGTCCCCAGCTACACTTCCGAGTGGTTTTGGATTGACTGGAAAGGTCGGAACTTCCAATTTATTCAATATTATTTTACTATGAGGGGCAACAGCCCTATGCACAATAAACGATTTACAATTACAATTACTTCGTGCTTTGTTTTATCGAGAATGATGAATCAAAATGAATAACTACAACTGCCAGCAAACGTCTTTCGATTCTAGGAAAACCATCTCCCAGTGAAAAGAAGAAGAAAATGATAGACGAATTCATGAAGAACAACTACAAGCCCAAATTTTCTTACCAGGACTTTGCAAAGGAGTTTACAGCCGAATTTTTCAACGCCTCTCTTTGGGCAGACATCATACAAAATTCAGGAGCAAGGTTAGATTATTTGATTAGTTAATGTATAATAATATCGACCCCTCAATACTGCCACTTGACAACTCTGAATCTGCAGTGTAGTGAATGCATAAGTGACGTACGAGTACATTCACTACTGGAGGTGTGAGGATAGGTTATGTCCGGTTTTTGGTTATAGCGCGAGACTACCACCATGCCCAGGATCTTTTAGGGAGCTGTGCCTGGTTTGGTTATAGTGCGAGGCTACCACCATGCCCAGGATCTTTCAGGAGGCTTTGCCCGGTTTGGTTATAGCACAGAGGCTACCACCATGCCCGGGATCTTTTAGGTGCGGAGAACGAGAGGAGTGAGGAGAGAGAGAGTAGTCAGAGACTAGAGGAGAGCGTAGAATGAGGTGACAGGCGTAGCCGGCGGGTATTTATAGAGCCCACTCCACTCTACTCTGGTCAGGAGGACTAGTGGGGAGTGAGTGGGTCTATGCGCCTGCACTCACGTAGGTCACCCCACCCGTTGAGTTTATTACTTGAACAATCTTATGATGGTCTGGGAGGATCACGACAAGCAGTTTCGAGAAAAATGCGTTTTTAGGTTTTTCAAAATTCTGTAGTCGCACTTAAGTTATGGTTAACGTTCGGCGGAAACCCAATTGTGATTTTTAATTAGGTACCCTATATTCTAACTGTTCTGATAGGGGCTCGTTTTATGGGAACAGTGTTTGGTGGGGTCGAAATTGGGGCTTAACCCAAAAAATTTCAAGTTATTTAGTTGCTGCATGCCAGATTCTTTCAAGTTCTCGTAAAGCTTCGCGGTTGCTAGGTGAATTACCGTCGCACTAAAAGATAACTCAAGTTGTCAAATTGTAGCAGTTGATTCTAAAAACCCGCACAACAAATTTGCTCTACAAAACTGTGCAACAATTAAGCTAGGTTCACATGAAGACGCAACTCTGGACAGCAATCCGGTACAGTAACGCGTTCGCCATAATTTTTGCTGCAAGGCGTTCACATGGCAGCGGAATCATAACCTGCAAAATCAACCAGGAGTGTCGAATTCCAATATGGCTGAACAACCAACAGGAGAGGGGTGCGCAGTAACATCTGCACAGATACGGCAACAGATCCGACAGCGGAAAATATCTGGAGATTTTGATACAGCATTCATGACATTGCGCTGCAATAATCCATTTTGCGTTGGCCAAAATAGCATTGCAGAATGACTTGCTGTCCCGAATTGTATCTTCATAATGAACCCACCTTTAGACAGGTTGAAAAACCAAGTTGTAGCATGAACAGTTGAGACCATATTCAAGTTATCCACTTTGAACATCTCTAAATAAGACCATAACGTTACAGATTGAGTTGTATAGTTTTAACAAAACACACAGCGATGAAAACCTCCTGGACCACTTATTTAAAATCCGTCCAAGTTCCAGTTACCTAGTTGTTGTATTGAGTCGACAATATATGATACACTGTCATGAGGCTCCTGATATAAGTTTGAGCGGAACAAGTAAATATATAACAATTAAAATGAAACAAGTAAACTGAATATTTACGAAACAATTAAATAGAACTTGGTCGAAATTGGCCAACCTGGTTCAGCGGGACCAATCAAGTTCATCTGCAGACATAGTATTGAACTCCCCTTACTGTCGTCATCTCAACAAAATGTCAACATTATTAATTAATTCAATTAATTTCGCATTATTAATTATTCAAATCAACATTAATCCGTTAAATGCATTATACTGAACAGGCTTGCTGACAAGTCCTCAATGCGTTTTCAGGTATGTGGTACTGACGAGCAAACACCATGAAGGGTTTGCCCTTTGGCCATCGAAATACTCCTACAGTTGGAACTCAGTAGATGTGGGTCCACACAGAGACATAGTTGGTGAGTCAGCAATAATAATTATACCTGTGAATGATTTAAAATAGAAATCTGGCCCAAGTGATTTTAAAATGTGTCATCAACTTAACGAACGTTTCAGGTGATCTGAGGAAGGCTATATTAAAGAAGAAGCAAGTCAAATTCGGGTTGTATCATTCGCTTTACGAGTGGTTCCATCCGTTGTACTTGGCAGACAAGGCTAGCAATTTTACTACTCAGGACTTTGTCAACAACAAAATTTCATTAGAAATGAGAGAGCTGGTAAGAGATGAAATTGGTTTACTATGGTAGAGAAACTTTTTTTTTAATACTTTATAATCAATATTGTAAGTCATTAGTTTACTCGAGGGACACTGAACCTGAAAAAAGCCCTAAATCATGGTTTAAGTGCTATGATATACTGGGATGTAGAAACGCAATCATTGAGAAAAGGTGGACAAACGTCGCCCCTGTCCCTACTTCGCATACTGGGCAATTTGATTGGGGTCACCAACTGAACCACTGATGCTCCTCCAGACATACTGTACAATCAAAATCACTGTCCAAAACGCTAGGTCTTTCGGCGTCTCCCGTATTTGTCATTAGCTACCTGCTTCTGTTTGTTTACCCTTCCTTACCACACCTGTTGCCAGCAGGCGGGAAAAGCCAACCCACCGAAATGTCGCAGGATAAATTCTGCGGCTGCCTACCACCACAGGGCGACCAGTATGTCACTACCCACATAAATACACATTAGGGATTACCTCTACATTTCGTTTAAAAAGTGGCTTCCCGCTCAGTACATCATGATTATCGCTAATCGAGAATTATTTTCAACAGATCAACAGTTACCAACCAGAGGTGTTTTGGTCAGACGGAGAATGGGAGGCACCTAGTGAGTACTGGAAATCACCAGAGTTCCTGGCTTGGTTGTACAACGACAGCCCAGTCAAGGACACCATAGTGGTCAATGACAGATGGGGATCCGACACCATTTGCAAGCATGGAGGCACCTACACGTGTCAAGACCGGTACAACCCAGGTTAGGTCACATATTTGTCACATCAGACAATACTGAGTAACAGAAATTGCTTTAATGCCCAGTGATCTATGAAAATGAAACCTTAATGAAGACATACTCAAACGTGAGGCCATACAGAAGTTGAGCTGCTAAGGAAAAAATTAACACTGTTTAAGGCAATGGGGTATTGCCACAGTTTTTGGTTTATTATTCTCTGAATAATAAACTGGTGTGTAGATTCCAAAACTGGTGCTTAGATTCCAGAAAAGCCAACATCCGTCCGCCGTATCTTCCATATCTACCTCAATTTTCGGTCTAAAAAAAATCGTTCTTTCGCACAAAGGCTCCATTTTGGCAGTTGTATCCCCTATCTCGGCAGCCCGATCGGAAAACACCCAGGGTGTTATGGGTGAAAAATAGGTGCAAAATTAGGTGTTTTTGAGGTTTTAGCGAACTTGGGCTTGTGAGGTATCGTTTTCCATGTTTTCCAAGGTGATGAGACCAAATATGAGGTTGACTTTGACCACTGATTGAAGGATTGAGGTTCAAACGAAATTTTAACTCTCAAAATTCAATATCTTTGGGTCAAAAACCTGTGAGAATGGCTGTAATCACCAGAAATTTGTATAACACAGGAGGTAGTATTAACAGACGAATCAAGACAATTTAAATGATAGAAAATCATGTCAGAAACAGCAACCTAATAATCTTCTTCTTGTTTTCTACATCTACTTGCTCCCTAATATCATCCCATCTTTCTGGTCGTGAACAAGCTGTTTTCTCCAACAGCAATCATTCCAAATTCCTCCGTTTCACAGGTGCCCCCAAGGTGCCGTTTTAGGGCCCCTACTGTTTTCGGCTTTCATCAATGACTTGCCTCAGGTCCAAACACCATGCCATTATGCAGATGACTTCCAAGTATATATGCCATGCGCCTTTGGTGAAACCTTAATTTCATCCATATTTTCTTTGAATCGGTAGTTAAAGTCAATAGTTAATTGAGCTTCTGAAATGGCAGAGATTAACCCTTCCAAATCTCAGGCACTGATCATTTCCGGAACAGGTATTTCCACTGACCCCCTCCTGCCCAATATTATTGAATGGAACTGTTATTCCACACTCCTCCGAGGCCAAGAACCTTGGGATCTATTTCGACGGTGGTTTGTCTTGGGAACATACCCCAAGAAAAAATCAAATATGCCTACTACTTGCTCAAATATGCCAGCAAGTGTACGGCTCAGTACAAACATTGAGAAGGATGGCCAATTTTACTCCAGGTGATATAAAGAAAAAACTCGTTACAGCTCTTGTGCTTCCTCATTTTTTTAATGCCTCGTCGCTGTTTCGCAAACTCTATGTCGCCTTCAACGCGTGCAATAGATACGCTTTCAACATCTAGCCTTGCCATCCTGTAGGAGACTACACCATGCTAGGTCTACCTCTTGATAACCAGCATCAATTCCGACACCTAAAGCTTATCTTCCAAATTCTCAAAGGTTCTCAACTAACCTACCTCAACTCTCTCCTCATCCTTCCGTCTTCATCAAGATCCCATGCTCTAATGATCCCTACTCGTAGTACCCGAATATTCTGAGCAGTCGATTCTTGATGACAATAAGGAAGCACCGTAGTTTCTTGAGTTTTTCTTTTCTTGTAATGATTGACCTCCATTTTACACTGAATTATTCTTCTGTTTCATAAATGTTCCTGTTGCATTTGATAATATTATTATTTTTATTATTCATTTCCTCAATTTTTTTCCTGAAAGATATTTGCTGAAGTCGTGAATTATTTACATAGGCCATTTTATTGCCGATGTTTTCAAGTTGTTCCTGCATGCACCATAGACTAACAAGTCCAAGCATAATGAAAGTTACATAAACATAAATATTCGAGTTCAAAACCGCCAAATTAGCTTTGTGGGTGTCTTCAATTAGGTCCTAATCGTGCTGTAATGATCCCATGTGACAAGGACTTCACCTTTTTTTTCCCACCAAACAATACAGTGGATTCAGATCCCGAGTCAGCCTGTGGCTCAACTTTTACCCGGCAGCCTTACATTCCCACAAATAATGTCAGTAGTTAGGTACCCAAATGGCACATGCAGAAAGTGCTTGTTATAGGAACACTGCAACAGCACAAATGGGAGAACGCAATGACTATCGACAAGGGAACTTGGGGATTCAACAGGGCTTCCAATCTGGATGACTACATGACGCCACAGGAACTCATTGACGAAATAGCGTCAACTGTTTCTTGTGGAGGTAAGACACCAACCGAACAAGCCATTTTGCTTTCCGTGTGTGCATGCCCTCAATTCAAAACTATTATTGACTTAATTTGTGTTGAACAGGAAACATAGTGATGAACATAGGACCATCCAAGGATGGCACGATAAGTCCTATTTTCCAAGACAGGCTAAACGAAGTGGGCAAGTGGTTGAAGGCCAACGGCGAAGGCATCTACAGCACCAAGCCGTGGGATAACTGTCAAAATGATACGGCAACTTCGTATGTCTGGTAAATTTACATCCGATTCACGTTGAATTGAAATTGCTCAATTTTATTTGTTAGTGAAACGCAGCTACTTCGTATTATTGTCAATATAGAAAGCAGGCAAAAGATATTGGTAAGCTAAAAAATAATGTTTTCATTCAAATACTCAGTTGCGTAACAAAAAGAAACCACTAGAAATGAAACAACACTCGATTACGTCAGTAATAACTGTATGTAAATATACGATATTGAGCACTTTTGAGATGCATGCAGTAGGTACCTATATATTTTTGTTTGATAGCAAACTCTTGACATCAAGCAGGCACCTGGGACTCAACTTATTAATAGGAAGGAGTAGCAACCCTACTCCCTCCTGATCTTTAAGTATCTATCCGTTATGTAATTTGATTACACAATAAACTGATTGGGCTCCTTAACTACATTCGATTCATTAATCAAATAAGAGATCTGGATAAGAACCTACTCACATACGATTTTAAAAAAATAAAAAATAAAATTAATTTTACAGGTACACTGTGAACAGGAATGGAGCAGATTTGTATGTGATGATGCTGAGGTGGCCGGAAAACGGAGTTTTGGAGTTAGGCTGCCCCGAACTGACAAAGACTTCCGAAGTATCAATTTTAGGGCTACCAGACGTCAAACTGAACGTAACTACTGACCCATCTCTAAGGATGTATCATTATATAGTTTTTAAATGGACATCAAATCTAACTTAGGCGGTTGCAATACACAATTTAAAATACAGTCGCAATACTTTCAATGTTTCAGGCAACCAGGGAGAATAACCTCCTCCACGTCACCTTACCAGATAAAGCCAAAGCGCCAACCAACTGGGGGTCAATAATCAAGATAACAAACTTCAAAGTTCTCTGAACGAAACAACTCACACGAATGCAATACCATAATACCAACTCATTTTGCACAACGAACGCTGCAATCTGAACTTACCCACTGTAAACAATCCATTATTTGATGGACAAATGGTACATTGGAGCTTGAAACCTAGCTGATATTCTAATTAAGATAAACAGACTGGTTTGTTATCAAGTAAATAGTTTGTAGGCATGTAAATAAACAATTCATTTCTTGAGTAAAATATCAATAGATTTTTCAATCCCTTGGGAAGAGCAAAAGCAGAACAAATCAGTAGTTTATATGGTATAACTGCTTCGTGCAAGATAATTTAAACATTGCCTCACGTGGATAACCATGTGAACATGGTTTGAGGTTGGTACAAGCAAGGTCTTGCAGTGATTAGGCTCTTCATGCCTGCAGAGCTGTTCTGGCAGGTTCTGGTGGAACAGCAAGGCGAGCTGACAGCTGGCCACTACTGTTACACTACTTTCTTAATGGTACGGTTCCATTGGAGTATTCCCACTCGTTGCAACCTTATCTGTTCTGCAATCTATTCAAAAACCTCTACGGTACTTACGTCCAACCACTGACGATGCCGATACTGAGGCATGGATGACGAAAATAAGGACAAATTCGGACATGACCTACCGGGATCCTCACCATCAATATCTGAGATATTCATATTCCGTAAGAGCCAACCGTTTCAATCAAGTACAATCCGATTTGATGGCAGTTTCAATGCACCTACCAACGTCATATTCTCTACCTGCTAATACACTTGCAGGGCAAAGTTATGTAGTTGAATCAAGACGCTCAATGATAACAGTACATTATTTTTAAAAAAACAGTATATTTAATTTTATCACAGACAGGATATCAAAAATCCCTCGAATATTAAATAATTCAAATAGGTACTGACCTTTGACAAGCGAAAGAAATCACTGTCAAAAAGTGGAATCAGTCTTTAAAAAAAAATAATATTAACATAAAATGTTCATAATTTAGGATCAAATGGGAACAAAGCAAACCATTTCTTATTCGGACCATGAAATTATGTGTTCGTAAAACTTGATTACCAAATCAGGACATTTTCTGTTGGCCTCTTCAGTGGTAACAAAGTCGGGACAAAGGTCATCTTTCCTGAAAACAATTAGGTAACAGGTGATGAGTCAGAAAGTACATGAAAGTAAGACTAAACTGATTTTGATATGAGAATTGAAAGGAATATTCAAGTGGGATGGAAAGGAATAAAAGTTCGTTGTGACAAA
Source organism: Leptopterna dolabrata (assembly GCA_954871275.1). Classification (NCBI taxonomy): domain Eukaryota; kingdom Metazoa; phylum Arthropoda; class Insecta; order Hemiptera; family Miridae; genus Leptopterna; species Leptopterna dolabrata. Next base: position 8,430,026 of record OX940983.1, on the reverse strand, counting down.
TTAATTGTAGAAGTGCAGTGTCAATAAACTGTGGAACCACATTGGGTGGGCCACCTCTCATAATTTCCTCACGTTTTATTCTTATCGTGAACCTATGTAAATACCTGTAATAAGTACTAGTATTATGTAAACTGCTTTATCACTTATCAGTGAGTTTTCATGCATATTGTACGCCTTATGTGTTGATTTTACGGTGAAAAAAAGTCGTTAATATACCTAATATTGGAAGCTGAGAGGGAGTTTGAATGGGCAATTTCGCCTATTTTCTTTCATTTTCTCAAGTTAAAGATCTCGGCGAGAGCTTTCCGAAAAGGTGCTTTATGAGGGGTATCCGATGATGGAAAGTGGGCGATAAACCAGTGGAAAGAAAGCAAAATGACTTCATAGGTAAAGGCCCTAACCACCGCGCCCGCCTGGAGTGAACCCTCAGCGCTGCCCACTTCTGACGTCATTTCGTTTTCTTTATATCCATTTGTTGCCCAAGCTACATTGAGTACTGAGATGAAAATTGGCAATGGGGGAGCGGAGGGGGAGTCACGAGTGCTAAATCCTATTCTGAGATCAAAAATAAAAAATTTACACACGGAAATCGCCCAGTGCATGCAACCATGAAACTGCATGGTCTATCCACTAAAAGAGGTAGTGAAAAGACATTATCTGTTCTGAAAATCTCCTGGGAGAGATAGCCTCCCTCGGAAGACGGTCTCTTCCAGTGTCTCCCAGGTTCGTCTATTTTACAGAATAGCTCTCAACCCGTACTTGAACGTTTTTACTCATGAATCGATAATATGATGTATATATTTTTAATGAACAACTTACATTTAAGAGATGAAAAAACATACATCAAAATGACCGATATGGTAGCTGATGAACAAAGGATGATACACGATCACTGTCAAACAAATGAGAAAGAGACTCTCTTTCGAGAAAAGACACCTAATTAGGTGTCTCTCTGAGAGAGATCAAAAATGCCAAGATGGCCGCCAACTCTCTCTTTTAGAAGTTACTGAGGAACCCTGGCATGGATACTATAAAAACCTCTTCTGCCAAAAGAGAGAGTCGGACCAAAAAGAGATGTCTCTTTGGCTTAGTGAACAGGTCATGAGGCGGAGGGTGGACAAAGTTTTAGGCCCACCAATATAAATCCGCACGTAACTCGTCGACAAGGACTTTTGGACGGTGGTGATATGCACAGATCAGTCAAGGGCCTTGATCACAGTCTTGAGACTGGGACTGATGTTTTTTCCCACTAGATACAGTAGGTAGCGCCACTCCAGCTGCTCGGAAGTTTATGGCCCTTGACGTTGGCCATTAGAATCCAGCATGGGGAAAAAAACCTCAAAATTCTGTGGTTTTCGTTTCAAGGTACCTACGTAGAATCCAAAATGTAATTAAAAAAAATTTTGTCATTACTTCGTTTTGGTTTATTATTTTCAATAATGAACCATTGGAATCGAGCATGAAAAAAAAATTCTTACCCCCTCAAAATTTGATGGTTTACGTTTCAAGGTATGTAGAATCCAAAACTGCAATAAAAATATTTCTGTCTGTCCGCCGTACGCCGTACGGGCCACTTTGCTTAGTTACCATGAATAAAAATTGATGAAATTCGGGTTATAGGTTCCGTTCGGCGTCTAGTTGGTCCTCGAAGCTCGACGTTACTGTGAGTTATCTCTAAGGGATTCAAAATAGGGGCTGAAATTTTCAGAACGCCTATACCTTTGTTGTACGTGATTTTTTTTACGGTTTTAAATAGTTCTCGAACTTGGGAGTTGTTTAAGACCACCCGAAGCACCGTACGTCCAGAGTTCGTTCACAGTAAGGCCCCGAAGTTTTCACCGACAGGCATTTTCGACACCAGGGTGAATGAAATTGTATACACTCTCGTCACCAGGGACGCGCTCGATTCAATCAATCAATCAATTTATTCAATCAATCGAGCAATCAATCAATCAATTTTAGCATGGAACATGCTTTAGCCTTGGACTAACTAGCCAAAAAACGTTACGCGGAATGGGTGACGAGGATGGGTGACGAAATTTTCTTATGATTTTCACGTACAACCGAGTAGTTGCTAGGGAAATGAAACTTCTTTCATTTTCATCGGACAAAAATCGATTTCCATTCGTTGGAAAGCTCTTGATTTATCACGCATTTATTTCGTATTTGTTCTTGGTATTTATTTCCTAGTTTCATAATATAACTATATAAATGGATAGTAAACCGATAGTAAACAATGACGCTTGTTTAGTTGTCACTTGGTTGTTTCGATGTGTATAAGCGTGGCTAAAGCATGTTCCATGTTTCTTGAATTGTAGCCGTAGGCTCTAAGCAGTAAGCATCCGGGGGTCCAAGGGGCTTGCCCTCTGGCGAGGCGCGAAGCGCCGAGTTTTCAATTGCAATTGGAATTCACTTATTTAGAATTGTAAATATTGTTATACTGAATTGGACTTTAATTTGAATTGGAATTTTTTTCGAATTGCCTAATTGGCATTGTGCGCTCGTCACCAGGGAAGCGCTCGATTCCATCAATCAATCAATTTATTCAATCGATTTCGAATTGGAATTCATTAATTTGAATTGGAATTCATTAATTGAATTCAAATTAATTTGGAATTCAAATTAATTGGAATTGGAATTCATTTCGAATTGTCTAATTGGCATGGTGCGCATTGGCATGGTCCGAAATGGTTCTGCAATTCTATTGGCCAACGCTGTCTGCGATTCACATAACATGTATAGACTAGTACATATAATATATTATATTATACAGACGGGTTATCTATACATAGAGCTGTGATCTGTAACAGAAGGGTATTCTATAAAAAATAATAAACCGTTGTGCAGGGATTTGCAGCGTTTTGGTTTATTATTCTGTGAATAATACACCTATGTAATCGCTCAGCAAAAAATTTTTATAACACCCCCTCAAACTTTTTTCTTTTCCGTTTCAAGGTGCGTAGATTCCAAAAATGCAATGTCCGTCCGCCGTACGCCGTCCGCCGTATCACGTGTACAGGCTTCATTTTCGTTCTAAAAAAGTCGTTCTTTCGCACACATGCTCCATTTGGGCCCTAGTTGTGTCCCGAAACTTTTCAGCCCGATCGGAATACACCCAGGGGTGTTATGAGTGAAAATGTGTGTACAAATAGGTACTTTTGCGTTTTAGCAACATGTTGGTAACATGAGCTTTTGAAGTATCGGTTTCCATGTTTTTTTGGACGAGAAGACCGAATATGAAGTCGATTTTGACCAAGGAGTGGAAAATTGAGGTTGTACCAGATGTTCAGCTCCCAAAATCGATTTTTTATGAGTCAAAAACCTGCGAAATCGTCTGAAATCACCATCAATTTGTAGAATAACATTAGGAAAAGTGTCAACACGTGGATACAATTAAATGGCACTACCAATGATCAACGATAATAAAAAATAAAAAAAGGAGCGTACCACCATTGGTGGAAACCATCAGAAATAGCTATTTCAATTATTTTACATGAACGCAACAATAAATGAACAGCCAGCATTTCTGTAGGTATGTCCATAGAATAATAAACCCATGTGACAAGGACTTTGCAGCGTTTTTTCCTTAGCTACCATGAACCAACATCAATGAAATTCAGTTTGTAGAGCCCACTTGGGGTCTAGTTGGTCCGCGAAGCTCGGCGTTACTGTCAAGTCATCTTCAAGGGGTGAAAAACAGGGGTTGAAATTTTCAGAACGCCGCAGCTCGAAAACTTCCAATTATGGTTTTTTTCACGTTTTTAAATTGATCTCAAACTAAAGAATTTTTTGAGACCACCCAGGGTACATCCAGTCGTTCGTCTGCAGCTAAAAGCTTCGTCAACATCATTGCTTCGTCATCAGATATCATTGCTAGGGATCACCCGATTATAATCACGTAGATTTATGAAATCGAGTTGGTTGTTCTGATACTATTTCATTTGAAGAATGGTGGCTCTTTTGGACTCTTTGATAGGTTTGTAACTTGAACAAAGGTAGGTACTTTTGTAACGTTATGCTTCATGAATAACAACAACAAAATAATAATTTATGATTGAATTATTGAATCCTGCGCGTTTTTATGAAACTGTAATTCCCGGGCTGGCTCCAGTACTCGATTTAGGGCTTTTCTGGAGGGAGCTCGAGGGTAGGTATTGGCCACAATCTACGCAGAAGGGGCATCTACACAGGTAAATAATAATAAACCGTTGTGTAATCATTTGCACTTCTTTTTTTGTGAGTGTAGAACCGTCGTTGTCGTCGGTATACTCCCCACTAGAGCGCTCAGTGCAGGCGAGTGTATGATGAACGTCGATTACAATGTGGCGTCAATAATATAAGGAAAAATAGCTGGAACCGACACAGCTCGGTTTTGCACAGAGCGGCCCAGCGCCTGCAGTGGTGTCGTATGGCCGATTTGTGGAAACTACAGAAGCCTCAAACCAAAAGGATGGCACTTGGCAGGTTAGTGCAAATTGTGTAAGTTCTGTAGAACGTTTTGCACAGTCTACAAATTTAGTATCGTTCAAAACTATTTAGATTGCCCTCGTATTGAAAAATTTTGTAAGTACCTGTCAACACGAATCTATTGATAAAAAAACTTCGATTTTTGGCAGTTTGTCGCTTGGCTGGTTTGTGCATAACGCCTTCCATTCTACAATGAGGTGATACCTACTACTCAATCTAACAAGCAAAACTCAAACTTTAGGTACATCATCTCAATCATCACACAGCGTGTTCCAAAGGCCATATATGACGAACTGATCACTTACGACCTATTGATTACCCATCACATGCTACCAACGCCTTAAGACAACCTGTATAAAACCTCCTACACGATGTATAAAACGACGTCTGCTGTCTGTCCGTAGGTCTGTTATGCATAACGGACTAAAATCCAAGTTGTTATACAACATATACCTAGACTACAAGTTTCAAACTGAAGGGAAGAGGGTACTGTGAAGAAAAAAAAAGTTGAATACAAACCATTTCATCAGAAAACAGCGCCGGTCACCCTTAAGTTTCACAACATTCAATACTTTCTCAGGTTTTAAATTCCTCTTGAAGCCATGAAGCGACGCCTCGCCCTGGAAAGACCACAAACTTGAATTGTGGCAACGAAACTTCAGAATTCTACAATTGGAATAAAACGTAAGAGTAGGTAGGTAACACAATCGTTAAGCTTTAAGCGACACCACATTACCGACCAACTAGGGACCAACACTGGGCAGGGTACTAAAGGATGCAGGGGAGTTCAAGCTAAACATTCGGGAACAATGGGCACCTTGAATGGAATCAAATTAGACTCCGTGACTACATCAATTTCTGACATAACTTCAGAAATGATGAACTCTGACCTTCCATTAAGTAATATTATCAAAGGCCGTGCTTGATCATGTCTCAATTTAAGCCTTGGTCAGTGGTTCATGGATGAGTCCCCTAATGGATGGGGTTTGGGATGGAGGGCCCGAACATCAGTTTGGCAGAACCTCTGGGCCCCTCAGCCACCATTTACCAGGCGGAGAGCCAAGCAATAGAAATCTGTGCATAGGAGATCGCCAGGACGACTCAAGCATGCCAGAATCTATACATTATCAGACAACCAGGCAGCTCTAAATGCAATATCTGCCTACTCCATAACAACTAAGCTGACCAGGAGTTGACTCCCTCAAAGCAGCTGCACGGAGCAACAAGCTGGCGTTGCTGTGGGTGCCTGGGCATGAGAGTATTGAGGGCAACGACAGGGTTGGTCGCCTCGCCAAAAAGGCATCAAGCCCAGTTGGTCCCGAGCCCCAGCTTGGTATCACAAAGACCTCCACCATTCTGAAGTGAACACACGAAGGGAACTGGCATAGCACTCCCACGCTGAGGCAAGCCAAACAGTTCGTTAAGATTCTCCAAGAAAAGAGTTCATCCTCCTCTGTCCTTGGTCCGTAAGGGACTACTTGCCATACAGGCCTCCTCACCGGCCACTGCCCCCTGAGGTACCACCTAAAAACAAGGGCAAGCGTATAACGAGTAACAATACTTTGTTAAGTTTGGGTGGGGCCTGTTTATGGCACTTTGACTGTCTTTTTATTAATAACCATCTTGTATTGGTAAATTCAAGCACAGTAAAATACGTACCAAACGGTTTTCCTAATTACAACCCAAAGGTACAGAAACAAGCAGAAGTTGAATATGACTTGCGGATGATTGTAAATCGGTGAAAATTTGAGATAATTTTTTCTTGTGGGAGATATGTTACCATATTTGGAGCAGCATCCTTAGTTTCTGTATTTAAAATTCCACCAGTACAATGTTTGTAGGAGCAAAGTTCTCCATCAGTAAATAATTAGCAGTAGTACCATTACGATGTACGCTATCAGCTTTGGAGTTTTTCAGATGAACCATTCCTGTATCAGAACTCCATAATACTTTCACTCTCGTGTCAATTAACTTCACATATTGATTCTTCAAATATTTGTAAGGGGATATGGAAATCCCGTACAATTCTATACTGTATCCGGCCTTTCGTGTTTTTTTTTGCACACGGCTGATGGGGCGATCGATTCGTGAAAACGAATCGTCAACTCCTGGAAGCATTGCGTAATAAACAAATGTCTCTCCAGGGGAAGCTGCCACACTGCCTCCCTACGTTTCTTGAGTGGAAGGGGAAACTACGCTGCATGGTGGCTAGTTACACCTCCTCATCCTTACAACACTAGGAAGTACATGAAGCACATTGGGAAATACATGTTAGGACTTGGAAAAAAGAAGGTGAACAAGCTTACCCCTTCTTGCTGCTTGTAGTTGGTGTAAATCTTGGAATTAGTGGATTTCAGAAGATGATTGAGCTCATCAGCGTCTGGGAACAAAAAACAGACCCATTTCCCCCAGATAACTCAGGGCAGCAAATTAAAAGGATGGCTTAAAAAAAAAGAAGAAATTTACATGTGGTATCGACTCAGGTGGCGATGCTAGTGTGGCGCAACACTGAGGTGGGCTAACTATGATATACGACTATAATGTATATTTTTTTCTATTCATTAAGAGTCAGCCAAGTTGCACCGGATGTCTGACTTGTTCTAGCCGACAACCACTGTCTTAATGTTGATGCATCCTAACTGTATTAAATTAGATTAATGATTTAATTAGATTAACGATTAGATTATATTAAAGATAATATTCATGTTAATGCATCCTAATTATATTAAAACTCTATCAGGTGCCAACCTGCTGCGCTATGAAACGAAAATTCATTTTTGTAGATGGAAGAAGCGATGGCCCCTTATGCGCTGGAACCCAGGAATGACCTACCCCACATCCCAAATGTGCTGAGAGAAAGAATTAGTGCTTGGTTGCGATTTCTTCACATTGAAGCAACTAAAAAGCCAGAAGGCCTTTGAAGAGCATGATATTTTGACACCAGGGCACATAAAGAAAGTCACCAAGAAGAGATTATTGCCACATAAATTGTTGACAACAGCAAAGGTAAGTAGAAACATGAATGCATTTTGTGTAGGAACCTACTCGTCATTGTAGGGGCATTTGTTTTTTTGAGTTAGTACTCCAAGGAAAATAGTACAATCTAGAATGCCTAAGGAAATACTGAATCGACAGTAGGTATTAGCAAAAGAATCCTCAGTTGGCAAATAGTCTTCACAGGAAAGAATCCCTGCTAACGGATCTCACAGCAATTGGCTCACTTCATTTTTTCTGTGTATTTATTCTTTGACTATGGGTATCTTCTACCATGCCGACTATGGGGATCTACTCCGGAACTGCACATATGGGCATCATGTTAGCACTTGACAAAACAAAAAGACCTGCAAGAAATTAGTTTGTTTCCTAATATAAACACATTCAACCAGGCTGACAAACAAAGCTGACACTGAACAAGATGGCGGATGTCCAAGGATCAGCTGTTAACCACCTTGTTGGCCTTGCCACTACAATTATGGTGTCATGGTAATACTACTGTTAAGCGTGGTAATACTATTATCATGGTAATGGTAATACATGGTAATACTACTGTTAATACTATTGTTAAGCGCTTGTGTAGGTTACCTTTTCCATCAACATCTCTAAATGACAGCATGTGGAGGTTAGGTACGTAGTCGGGATGGTCAGAAGAATCTGAAGGGGAACCTAAAGTCAGAATCAATTATGTAAGTTATCAGGAACGAGGCATCTTTAGAAAGTACTTAATTTAAAAGCAATTATACTACACCTGTCATGAAGTGAAAACTGCACAACTTTGCGTTGGCAGGGACTGACTTCTTCCCAATGGCTTCAACCCACATTTTCCGCCTTTTCAAATCTGACTCCGGAGGGAATGGGAAAAACTCAAGTTCTTGAGCCACCAACGTGGACACACATCCATTCACAGCACAGCTATCACCGCCCTTCATTGCTGAAATCAAAAATGGGTGATATAACATTTTAATGTAGCTTTACTCATCACATCCTGCGATGGCACTGTTCATTCGACAGGCTTACAACCAAGAATTTTTACCAAACTGAGCACTTCTGTAGTGAAACAAGTACTCAAGACCGATAAGATACAGATACAGCCATTAACGCCTTCTGTCTGTGGAAATGCCAATGAGGTCAAATGTCACTGAGCAGAGGATAAGGTGTATTTTTCGATTTTGGTGGAACTATCCATCAACTAACCTGTCATGGAGCATGTGAATGGCTATACTTGCTGGTAAACACGAATGAAATGTCAATATAACATAACTTCAAAACGAAACGTCAAAAATTACATTGTCACAACTCAGCAACTGAAACATCAAATTCCGCAGTGAAGCACTTGCTCATTTTCTTGGGAGTTTAATGACATTTTGCAGTCCTAGGTAAAATGTTCAAGGAACAATAAACAAATGTCCCATGATATACCAATTACACAAGTGGCTATCACTGCAGCACCTACTGAGCTAGCCCTTAGAATAATTAAGTTATTTGCTGGAGTATAATTTCTATCGCGTGAGGAAAGAGTTGGTTTATGGAAGTTTTCAATGTCTTCTTCACTAAAAACTAATCACAGTATAATTTTTCTGGAGTAAAGACTGCAGCATCTTGGTCAATTGCTGCATTTGAAGGATGGCTGAAATTCGTAATCACTACATAATTATTGAATATAATATTTCTATAGTGTGCATAAAATTGCAGGATTTTACATGGTGCAGTACCTATATCACAACATTATGAATTTTGCACATGGTTTCTTTTTACTGCCACTGCTGCTGCTAGCTAATACCTGAGAATGCAAGACTCAGATAGGAAACCTGGTGAACACCAGTTCTCACAATGAAAGACAGTGTAATCTGCAGCTTGAATTAAGAGTTAGAGTTGGAACATGTAACGGGGAGTTTACGCCGCTCCGTTATATTATGTACAATATGTACATAAACACTGGAAACTATTTTTAGGCATCATCTGTGCTATGGTATGAACCTCTACCGAATAACTTCATACACGAAGCGAAGAAGAAAAATTAATACTAATAAATTCGTAGATACTATAACTAAATTCCCAGAATGTTGGACGAATAACATTTTTCCTCAATTCCGTCTGCCACATAAAAATGGTTGATTATGACGTGTTTGATCCACCATGAGTTGATTTTGTCTTCATCAACACAATGCACTGACTCTCCATGTGAGCCAGGCTTTAGGGCTTTTGAATGCGCACATAGATAGTAACAAACCCTTAAAAATCCATGCCACTTCACCAAGTTACAACGCTCATTCAAACAGACAGTCCTGGACGGTTCCGGACAGTTGTCCAAGCCAGGCCCCTTTTTGTGCGTTCGGACAGCGCCAGAACTGGTCCTAGATCGAGATTTGGCTGTTCGGACAGACAGTCCATGACCATTCTGAACTAGTTCTAGCAGTCCTGGATTTTTTCGAGGACTGCCAATCCTGCACATCGATGCTTCTACCTTCAGCTTATGTGGAAGGTTACAATGCTTCAGGTTATACGTTCGGAATCATCAGCGTGCGTTCGGACAGACACAGTTCTGGACACAATGAGGGTTCTATCCCCCTCATTTTCAGAATGCAGTTCCATCCTGGGCTGCCTGTCTGAACAAACCAATGGGCTGAGCGCCTAGATAGGTTAAGCTGTAACCGCCATATTCTGAAATCCAGTCAACAACGTACCACGTACTACCACAAGTAAATATAAGTTATTTCAAGCATTACAAAGTGAGTGAAAGATTTTGCCTGGAGTACATTCTCCGCATCACCCGATATAAATAATTCAATAGGATCAACCCAGTACTAGGCATAATAGACACTAGAATTACTAATATTGATTAACAATGTCTCTAGTACATGATAATATGTACCTATCACGGCAGAACCTGAGTGAGACCTGAATTCCTAGACATTCTGACCTGGACTTAATTAAATGTCTCAAATTTTCTCATGTCTCCAGAGGTACACCCCCCCCCCCCCCCTCCTCTCGTGGGGAGACAAGATGACAATGTTGGGGAGAGCAGCACGTAGGTAGGGCACCTTCTACTTAGTGAACCATCATGGCATCACCATACTTTCATAGTTATTAAATTGAATTATGTCTCAGAGTAGGTACTACAATATCCAGTTGTACAATACAGGTTTTGCTAAACATAGCTCAAATTTTCCTTGGCGTTGTGTTGATTATGCGAACGTCAAAACCTACGTACTGCAATACGCTTCAGGAGTCTAAAGGTATACGGAATCTGTAACATTCAAGTACGAACAAAGCACCTTTGCTGAGCTACAGAAGAAACAATCGAATAGACGTCGACCCAGTCTTTTCATACAATGATACAGAGAAACTAATGTGATATTATCTAAGTTCGATTATCGACATAATATGAACATTCTAGAACAGAATTCATTGATTCTGAGCTTTAAAGCCGAACACTACAACTTACTGAATCGATTTAGTGAAATTCCGGCGGCCTGCACCTACGTTCAGCACAGCACAAGGGCTGTAAACTGCAGCAACTGGGTAAATTACCTATATATTTGCCGATTATCCGCTGGTAACTTGTAAATAGGAAGAACAATTCTGATCTAAACCCAAACCTGAACTCAGAGAGTTAGAACAGTATTGACAAAAAGCGGCGACACAGAGGCGAAAAGGGCCAGGAGCACCGTACGCGTGACCTGATGGCGGACGACGGATGAGTGCGAGTGCGAGCCGAGAGTACGACGAAAGAATAGTTGTTGATCGATAGTGCTATCGATACTATTGATAGCACTATCGAATCAAACCACAAACTGGTAGGTACAATAATTTATTATTACAGGTAATATTATTTCTTTAGCAGGAAATTTTTTAATTTTATTGCAAACTCGATATTTTTTCCTCCACTGAATAACGATAATGGTCTGGCACATGAATTTATTCTCATATCTCATTCCAAAAACAAATAGTCCCTATGTAAACTCAATCCCAAAAAATGTAAGGCTATTAATTTTTAAATCTTCCATCCCACTCTCTCCTAAGTTATACTAACTTGATAGCCATTTCTTATTATAACCATGCCAGGGATCTTGGCTTAATTCTAAATTCCTCCTTCTCTTGGCAAATCCATGTGTCCCGTTTCTCCTCTAAAATTTACTGCAGCTTGCATTCCCTCAAACAGTTCACCCTACTTACCCCTCAGTCTGTCAGACTAACCATTCTACAGATTCGTCAAGTGAAATAATGCGAGCTCTTGCAACAGATCCGTTTTTCCCCAAAATTGCCCAGGAGGCCCATGATTCCTGAAGCAACTACCTATTTTTGCCTAAAATGACCAACAATATCATTGAAAACTGCTGCCGTGGTGCAAAATATTCACTGAACCGTGAACCGTGAACCGGTATACCATTCGCGCGCAAAAAGTTCAACTTTAACATTATACATAGGTACCTACACCTAATACATACAAGTTACACAGTGAGTAATGTCATGTGAACCGAACTATTTTTGAATTTATTTTAGAATTCTACTATCGATAGTATAGAAACTATCGACAACACCCATTCTAGGATCATGGCAAACTGACAACATTGGGCTTGTTCTGCGTTGGTTGGTTGTTAGTTGAAGAGGAATAATAAGATTCGCTTGTATTGCAGTCTACAGTGCATTGTGGATGAAACAGCTGTACATTTTTCTTGCTTTATTAGCAATTTCTTCATATTTCAAATTCGCCTTAAAATAGTTTATACATAGGTTTTATACTTAGTTTACACATACGTTTAGGTATTTAATCATCGTCGGGTATGATTAATATTTTCTCCAATACTGTTGAATCGAGTTTCTGTTGTGTGTCAACAATATTATAATCCAATTACCCCGCCAGCATTTTCTTAGCTCACCTATTAATTTTTCCATCTGTTACACGACGGTTTAACGATCATTTCTCAATAAAGCAAGCAAGCACACATAGTTGTTTGGTAATACGGCCTCAGTCCTAAGATATAGGTAGTTGTATACCTATTTTTACTATAATTAATTATTATTACTATAATTAATACATTTAATAATTAATAACATACCTACATCTCATCATTGTGCAGGTATAGGCAGCTAAGTAGGCAGTTATTTCTCATTACTACTAATATTGGGCAATTTCCTCCCACTCCCCACGAAGAAAATTGTTCGCAGTTCAACTGTGGCTGCTGGAACCACACAACTCCCAGCAGCATCACACTGCAACAGTGTAAACTCAGACGTCTGCTTTGATGAAATATACAGCGTACATAAATATTAGTCCAGTTATTGTCTTTTGATAGGTATCATATTTTTATGAGTGTGTAGGGACTACGTACCTCACGAGCCCGTATCCTTTATTCTTAGCTGTGATATTCCAGCAGACTTCAATTAATTTCAATATTTTCTAATTCTGTTCCAACATAATTTGCATAATTTTAATGTTAAATTTAATATCAAGCACAAGTAACTTGTATTACCAATTATTTCGAACCAATTAAATTCCCGGGCTTTCGAGCCGCCCGGATTACCTATCTCGTTGTTATTCCGTTGCAAAAAAAATAATAATAATGTCACTCAGGATCTCGTTGTCTTTCTATTTTATTCTGAGTGAGATGAGTTTTGCAAAAAAACTTTGGTTTTATTAAAGCACATAAAAACTCATCTGACTCAGAATAAAGACAATGAGATCCAGATTAACATTATAATTATTATTATTTTTTTACAAAGGAATTAATGAGATTAACCTGGCGGCTCGAAAGCCCAGGAAACCGGTACCAGCACACGAACGTTAAATTAGTTCGAAATTGGTAATATAAGTTGTACTTGATATTAAAATTATTCAAATTAATTTAGAACAAAATTAGAAAAAATATTACAATTGAAATCTGCTGGAATATGACAGCTAAGAATATGGACATGGGCTTGTGAGGTAGATAGTCCTACCGCAAAACAGGAGACTATGTTAGGCACCTACCTACCTAGGTATTGCTAGTTTTACTGACGACGGTTCGATCAGCGAAATCGGTATGTGTACCTACTTAACAGTGTATCATTATTATTTTTTCATGTATTACTGGAAATACTCCGTTTTTATTTTGTTTTCCTCTTCCTCACGTCCTCTGCGGAGTAATGCATTTTTGTACCACACAAGAACTGCACCTCCTACCTACTTACCCAATTTTCACCAAACACATCTCCTCAAGCAAGCCTTTGTATATATCGTTGATATTTGCTGTTATTCCGCCAAGTTATAGTTGAATAGAGGTTTCTATTCAATTTAGGTTTCAACAGTTTAAGGATGACAGGATTAGCGATTTCAATTTTTTTTAAATTTTAATAAGTACATCGATATTACTTAGTGAATATTTGTAACGTGACAACTGAGCATTTAATTCCATGAAGTTAATTTACTTTCGTACAATATTTTAACAGTAGAGTTAGGTACCCTTGGACCTAGTGACATCACGTGACATAGTGTATGTACCTACCCTCTTCTAGAGCATAGCCGTTGGGCTGCTAACTCAAAAATGTTGATGAAAGGGCGGGAATGTGACGGAAAACGGACCAATCAGAAGCCCCCATTTGGAGTTAGTACATAGGTACCTACCTATTGCGCCTAACTGCTTAGGGAGTTTAGTACCTTTTGAAAAACCCAACTTTCTGAAGGCCTTTCTCGACCTGATCCCTTCCTTCCTTTTTCCGTGGCATTTTTCTCAAATGTTGACAAGCCATTTTGTACCTCACCTCCTCAAATATGGATAAAGGACTTACAAGGTGGATAGGATAAAACCCAATCAAGGCGCTAGTTGGTTCTTGGGTCCCTCCAGGAGGACAGGAGCCCATTAAATCCAGAACCATGATCCAGAACCTAGGTCTGTGCTATACCTGCCAGCGGCATTATTGGTTTCCCATAAAAGCTGTTACAAAAGGCCTCTCTCAATTCTTTGTTAGTGACCTCAGGTAACTGGATGGTAGGTAGGTGGTACCACGAGACGTTCGGGATCACGTGTGAGCACTTCCGTTTTCCACCCGCACTCCAGTTTGTTAATCATTCATAGCGTTGTTTACACTGAAAAGTTTTTTGGAAGGTAGGCGAAATATAGTTTTGGTTTATTATTTTCAATAATGAACCATTGGAATCGAGCATGAAAAAAAAAATTCTTACCCCCCCTCAAAATTTGATGGTTTACGTTTCAAGGTATGTAGAATCCAAAACTGCAATAAAAATATTTCTGTCTGTCCGCCGTACGCCGTACGCCGTACGGGCCACTTTTCTTAGTTACCATGAAAAAAAATTGATGAAATTCGGGTTATAGGTTCCGTTCGGCGTCTAGTTGGTCCTCGAAGCTCGACGTTACTGTGAGTCATCTCTAAGGGGTTCAAAATAGGGGTTGAAATTTTCAAACGCCTATACCATTTTTTTACGTAAATATTTTTACGGTTTTAAATAGTTCTTGAACTTGCGAGTTTTTTAAGACCATCCGGAGCATCGTACGTCCAGCCGTTCGTTCACAGTAAGGCCCCGAAGTTTGCACCGACAGGCATTTTCGACTCCAGTGTGAATGAAATTGTATACAATCCAAACCAAATCTCGTAACCAGAGACGCGCCCACAATAGGAATTTGTAAATACGGCCAATCATTGGTAGGGATCACCTGATTATATTGGCGGAGCATGAAGTCGAGTTGGTTGTTCTGTGATATTATTTAATTTGAAAAATGATGGCTCTATTGGAGTTTGTTGGTAGGTAGTGAAACTTGAACAAACGTTGAAGTATTATTGATGGGTAAATTATTACTACGGTAAATCATTACTCAACGGTAAATTATTACACAACGGTAAATTATACCATCTACGTAGAAGGGGCTGGAGTTTGTTGGTAGGTACTTTTGCAACTTTTTTCACTCCTCATCAACAATTTCTTTTCAGAACTTCATTATGTGTGTTTCTTTTTGTTAGGTACTGTTTGTCATCAGCAGAATTATTTTAGCAACATTTAACTCGTGATTTAGGTAGGTAACTAGTAACGAGTACGGGGTTAGGTACTAACCTACGGAGGGTCTGCGATCTACATAATATGTATAGAATAGTACATATCATATTATATAGACGGGTTATCTATACATAGAGCTGTGATCTGTAACAGAAGGGTATTCTATACAAAATAATAAACCGTTGTGCAGGGATTTGCAGCGTTTTTACAATATTTTCGAGTCAAATACCAATACTGGATTTTTGTGTCAATATTGTTGTTGTGATAGTTTATCTTTCAAAACATCGATTCTATTTTGAATTTATTTTGTATATTATAATATAGTGAGTTTTCCTCTAACTGTTGCATTGTTTCTCAAGACTGGAACTGATAATTTTTTTAGTTTCCTCGCATTTGGCTTAATTTGGCAAAAGGATTCATTTGCTTTGGAAAACGATTAATTTGATTTGGAAAAGGGTTCATGCAAGATCTGTAGAGCATGAGTTAGATTTTAGAAGGATTTTTTTTGTAAATTACCGCGATATTTGAAGGGAGCTTAAAAAAACGAGATGTATCAGAAGAACTAGTCTTTATTTCCACGAGAATTACTTACACTTGTAGACCGGTTTCGGATGTTAAACAATACAATCAATACAACATACTGACACAGAATGATGTATGTTGTATTGATAATGGTTTAACATCCGAAACCGGTCTACAAGTGTAAGTAATTCTCGTGGAAATAAAGACTATTTCTTCTGATACATGTCGTTTTTGAAGATGGATTTCCACTAACTCACCGCATCTACCCTTCGTTATGAGCTTAAAAAATGTTCAAATCTTCAGGATCTTCAAATCATCGCGAGCCTAATTTTCGACACGCACCCTTAGATCGGACTATAATTGTTGGCAGTGAACTAAGAGACAATAGGTAGATAGCTTTGTTGGGAAGGGGCGAAAAGTTGAAGTGCGGCGGTAAAAGATGAGGGGTGTGGGCAAGCAAAAAGCGGAGTTAGCTGTGAACGGGTATGCCTAGATGGTGGGTATTGGAGAAGGAAAACGGGAGTGCTCACACGTGATCCCGAACGTCTCGTAGGTGGTACCTACCACCAGTAATGGGAGAGTATCTCCCCAACTAGGTACACTTTGCAAAAAATTATGCGATGAGGAGGTACAAACTACAAAAAGAGATTTGGATTTGTAGGTTATGGAAATGGCAGTCAAGTGAACAAAAATGGTCCAGACGAAAATGGTTGGCACAGAATAAGACGTGGCAATGAGGTGTAGTAGTATACCGTGTACCTACTGTTCGCCAATTCTGGTTCTTGAGACTGCATGTACCTATTATGTTTACACAGGATTAAAGTGGGGGATGAGGGCGATGTTTCTTTCTAGGAGCAGGAGGGTTGGTAAGTATGTATAATTTTTGTAGAAGACAAAGACGCTCATGTGAGGATTTATGTAAGTATGAGAAGTCATGAATTCCGAACTGAAAAATGATTACCTAGGGATAACTACATCATTCATGACGATTGGCAAGCCCAGATTAACCTATGTTGGAATTATCCAACTGAATAATTGTATCTACATAAAAATATGATTACAAGGATCAGCGCCCTGCACTCCCCCCAGTATACCCGACCTTGAGGGTCTTCTACATGCTCTTTTCCTCGAGCTAGTGACGTCAGACCACTCAGGACGTCCCAGGCCTGGTGGAAGCGGCGTTGCAGATACCCCTCGGTCACAACCATGGAAGTAGGAGCCTAATTCCGTAGTTCCGTGTTTAGTAGGATCCTAAATAGCCATGGAAGGAGGATCGATCCTAATTCCATGTTCCTAGCTAACCTCATTGGCTACGGAAAAGAGTATATTTGGCTATAAACTGAAAATAGACTAGTTTACCAAATTATGAGGCCAAGAGAGTACAGATACTACAAAAAGAGTAAGACTGGTAACCTTGGTAGGAGGGGGGGGGGGGGTAGTCCCAGGGCGCGGGGTAAAGTTAACCAGGCTCAGAAGATCGGGGTGTCGGAACTATAGGGATATCAGTTTAAAGAATAATTTAGGTGGTAGGTACCTACTTCAGATATTGCTGGGATGGTGAACCTCAGCCTTCACATAGATGTAGGAGGAGGTACTTATACAATCTAGACGAGGTATTTTAGGTATTTTAGCGAAAATTCCAGTTGGGGCAGCGCCCTGCACTCCCCCCAGTATACCCGACCTTGAGGGTCTTCTACGCTCTTTTCCTCGAGCTAGTGACGTCAGACCACTCAGGACGGCCCAGGCCTGGTGGAACCGGCGTTGCAGATACCCATCAGTCTCAACAATGGAAGTAGGATCCTAATTCCGTAGTTCCGTGATTAGTAGGATCCTAAATAGCCATGGAAGGAGGATCGATCCTAATTCCATGTTCCTAGCTAACCTCATTGGCTACGGAAAAGAGTATATTTGGCTATAAACTGATAATAGACTAGTTTACCAAATTATGAGGCCAAGAGAGTACAGATACTACAAAAAGAGTAAGTCTGGTAACCTTGTCGGGGGGGGGGGGGGGGGGGGGGGTTAGCCCCAGGGAGCCGGGTACTGTTAACCAGGCTCTGATGATTGAGGTGTGGGAACTATAGGGATACCAGTTTAGAGATTAATTTAAGTGGTAGGTACCTACTTGGGATTTTGCTGGGATGTTGGACCTACGCCTTGACACAGACGTAGGAGGTGGTACTTATACAATCTACACGAGGTATTTTAGCAAAAATTCAAGTTGGGGCTGCGCCCTGCACTCCCCCCAGTATACCCGACCTTGAGGGTCTTCTACATGCTCTTTTCCTCGAGCTAGTGACGCCAGACCACTCAGGACCCCCAGGCCTGGTGGAAGCGGAGTTGCAGATACCCCTCGGTCACAACCATGGAAGTAGGAGCCTAATTCCGTAGTTCCGTGTTTAGTAGGATCCTAAATAGCCATGGAAGGAGGATCGATCCTAATTCCATGTTCCTAGCTAACCTCATTGGCTACGGAAAAGAGTATATTTGGCTATAAACTGATAATAGACTAGTTTACCAAATTATGAGGCCAAGAGAGTACAGATACTACAAAAAGAGTAAGTTTGGTAACCTTGGTGGGAGGGGGGGGGGGTAGTCCCAGGGAGCCGGGTATTGTTAACCAGGCTCTGATGATCGAGGTGTGGGAACTATAGGGATATCAGTTTAGAGATTAATTCAAGTGGCAGGTACCTACTTGGGATTTTGCTGGGATGTTGGACCTACGCCTTGACACAGAGGTAGGAGGAGGTACTTATACAATCTACAAGAGGTATTTTAGTGAAAATTCCAGTTGGGGCTGCGCCCTGCACTCCCCCCAGTATACCCGACGTTGGGGGTCTTCTACATGCTCTTTTCCTCGAGCTAGTGACGTCAGACCACTCAGGACGGCCCAGGCCTGGTGGAACAGGCTTTGCAGTCACCCCTCGGTCTCAACCTGGCCTCGTCGATAAGTCCCCCCTCTATTCAACCACGACGGAGCCTCTTCCCAGTCGCATGACTCCACCGATACCGACTTTCCAGTATCAGACAGCCAGCTCCATAAAACACAGTGATGGCATCATCTCTTGACCAACTCAAGAAATTCACGGTAGTTGTCGCCGACACCGGGGATGTTCAGTGTAAGCTTACAAACATTAATCTACTCATTTCAATGTTAGATAGGTACCTAGGTAGTTACATTTACAGATTCTGTGTAGGTTACAACCTTCATGGTCATTGGTCATTTGCAAACACTTGTTGACTGTTGGCTATCACCTTCCACTACACTGCCCTTTCTCTTGCCGACATGAAACAGCACATTTTGTAATAAACACCCAATTTCGTTCATACAATACCGTCGGGGTTGAGTCGACACCCAATTCACCAAGGACGAAACCTAACTTGAAAATTAGAATGTTAGAAATTCCTCACGTGAACAAGTCCTTGACCTGCTCGTTTCTTTGATAAGAACCGAACTAAATTACATGTTGTGTAACGTTTCGCAACTGCGGTTGGATTGAGGTTTTACACCTTTCAGTCACAGATTCCTATATTATCTGCCATAGGGATTTGATACTAGGTACCTTCCTAATACCCGCTTATATCCATGAAACGTGTAATTTTTAAAAATATTTTTGATGTTTTTTTAGCGATGAAGAAATTTAGCCCGACGGATGCTACAACAAATCCGTCACTGATTCTATCAGCTGCAGGCCAAGAGGAATACCAGCCTTTGATCAAGAAGGCTGCACAGTACGCCAAAGAAAAATTAAGGTAAAATTCCCGGGAAATTTCCTGAATTTGATGAAGCTAGGAACTGTTCAAGCTGTTACTACTACTACTACTTACAGCGTATTATGGAACTTACAAAAACAGTGACAGCTTTTTTGGTTTATTATTCTGTGAACAGTACAGCTACGTCTATGTAATCGCTCAGCAACAATTTTTTATAACCCACCCCTCCAAATTTTTTCTTTTACGTTTCAATGTGGGTAGATTCCAAAACGCTGTGAAGTCCTGGGTTTATTGTTATTGGACATACCTACAGAAATTTTGGCTGTTCATTTATTGTTTCGTTCATGCGAAATAATTGAAATAGCGATTTTTGATGGTTTCTACCAATATGTCCCCCCGAAAACTCGAATTAGGCTCCTAATTTTTTCAAATTATCTTTGAGCATTGATTCGACTGTTGACATTTTTTCTAGTGTCATTATACAAACTGATGGTGATTTCAGACAATTTCTCAGGTTTCTGACTCATAAAAAATGAATTTTGGGAGCTGAACCGTCGTTACAACCTCAGTTATTCATCGACTTCATATTCGGTCTTCTCGCCCTAAAAAAACATGGAAAAAGATACACCAAAAAACTCTGTTTTTACTCCCATTTTTCACCCCTAATACCCCTGGGTGTATTCCGATCGGGCTGCAAAGTTTCGGGACACAACAGTCCAAATGGAGCCTGTGTGCCAAAACGAATTTATGGGTGAAAAATGGGGGTAAAATGGCATTTTTTTGGTGTTTTAGTAACATGAGCTTGTGAGGTAAAGTTTTCCATGTTTTTTAGGATGAGGAGACCGAATATGAAGTCGATTTTTACCAAAGAGTGGAAACTTGAGGTATAACGAAGTTTCAGCCTTAAATTTATGTTAACATTTGGTCTAAAATAGTCGTTCTTCCGCACACAGTTTGGGTCCAAATTTGGGAACACGCTGGGCTCCTAGTTGTGCTCCGAAGCTCGACTGCCCGATCAAAATACACTCACGGGTGTTACGGGTGAAAAATGGGGGTCGAAATAGGGTTTTTCGAGGTTTTTTTGAGGTTTTAGTGAACATGAGCTTGCGAGGTGTCGTTTTCCATGTTTTTTTTAGGGCTTGAAGACCGAATATGAAGTTGATATTGTCCAAATAGTGAAGAATTGAGGTTGTAATGGAGGTTCAGCTCCCAAAATTCATTTTGTATCTGGCAATTGTCTGAAATCACCATAAACTTGTATAGTAACATTGGAAGTAGTTTCTACAGGTAAATCAGGACAATTAAATGGCTTTATCAATGATCAAAGATAATTTGTCAAAAATAGGAGCCTAATTTGTGTTTTTGGCGGCCAAAACTTGCGGAAACCATCAACAATTATAGCTACTTATTTCAATAATTGCACATGAAAGAAACAGTAAATGTATTTCCAAAATGTCAATATAATAATAAACCCATGTGACAAGGACTTTGCAGCGTTTTTTACGGAACTTTCAGCTTAATTATTTCTCTTTCAGTCATCAGTATGAATTTGGTGATCATAATCGGTCTAATATCGAGGAACGGTTAATTCGAACAGTTTCTTTGAGGTCACAGGTGCCGTTGGTAAGAAATTTTACTTGGAACGACCTAGGTAACTGCAGAGTGAACACCATCTTGTTTAGCTTATCTTATGTAAGCTGTTTCATAAGACCTACGATGCGCTTGAGATTATAGTATTTTCCATTGTTTGTCTTAGTATTTGGTTTTGAATCCTTAACTCTGAATCAAGATCGTAGGATTTTCACGTATCTTCTACGTTCATGAGCTAGGTATTCCACTTTTATTAAACTATGCCCCGAAATACAGTTTTGGAGTATTTCAGTCATAGTTATGAATTTAATACCGTCTGTGGTTGCTTAGAGTTTCTCCACAAGGCTTTTAGGCTATGATTGGGTACCTGGGTGCCTATCATTTAATTTAACACCAAGTGATTTTTTCATTATTCAACTGTTTACCATTTAAATGTAGCATAAAGTAATTCTTTTTGTTGTAAGAATCGTATTTTGGTGAAATAAAAGGTTGATTTATTGATTCATTAATATTATTATTTAAAATATTGATATATACCGATTTTTTTATTCCTAACCTTTCTGGGCCAGATTTTATGTTCAGAAGCTTCCCGAGCTCTGGCAGATCCCTACCTACCGTAGGTGTCTGAATTGACATATTTACGACATGTTGGAGGTGCTGGGATTTGAACATTTCAGTTCTGAATTTAATTAATTCTGAACATAAAACAAAAATTATTTTTGGTAGGTAACATTCATTTGTTGCTATTTCAAGTTTGTTAACTCCGTTCAACATACCAAAAAGCTGATGACAAAATAAATTTCAACATTTTAGAAACCACTCGAAACTTTTTCGACTGAAATATACTTGTGATGAATTTAAAATTATCATCACGGTGGCGTGAAGGAGTGAATAGATGAGAGCGAGGGGAATTTCACCTAGGCGGCGGTAATCCACCGATGTAGGTGAGAGGAAGGAAATTCACCCAGGCGGCGGATATCCACCGATGTGAGTGAAGGGAGGAATCTCGTCTAGGCGGCGGTAATCCACCGATGTAGACGAGAGGAGGGAAATTCACCCAGGCGGCGGTAATCCACCGATGTGGGTGAAGGAAGGAAGGTGCTTGTCTAGGCGGCGGTAATCCACCGATGTAGACAAGAGGAGAAGGTAGGAGGTGAATTCCCAGAGCGGCGGATACCACCAGGCATCTGGGAGGAGGAAGGTAGAGAGAGAAGAGAGAGCTGGTTAGAGGAAGTGTCGAATGAAGCTAAAGCTCCAGGATCCGGGATTATATAGGACTTGAAGTCCTCTCCCTCCAGCTCCCTGCTGGGAGCTGGTAGTGGGGCACCAGGTTGTGTCCCCCGGATTCTGTCGCCTGTCTCCCCACTCAGATGTTTATTGACGGAAGGTAATTTCTACATCGGAATATTGGTGAGAGCTTTAAGGTTGTAGTGGAGTGTTCCCGGGAGGGACTCACGACAGAGGTCCCCCCAGTTCGAACCAATGATTGAGGTAGCTGAAGGCTCAAGTTGACAGTGGCTGAGGGCTGCGGAAACAAAAAGGGGAGCTGAAGGCGCAGGGATACAGGAGCTGAAGGCTGAAACAAACAATGGTAGTGCTGAAGGCAGAAGAGTGACCGGAGGTGTCTTAAAGCTAGGGTGACATACAATTAGTAGAATAAGTAGGTATAAGTTGACATAAGTAGACAGAAGTAGAAAAAAGTAGGCATAAGGAGACTTAAGTAGCTAAGTAGATGTAAGTGGATGTAAGTAGATGTAAGACATAAGTAGATGTAAGTAGATGTAAGGCATAAGTAGATGTAAGTAGATGTAGGACATAAGTAGATGTAAGTAGATGTAAGACGATGATGGGAAACATATGTACAAAGAGGGTGTGATGAAAAATTCGATGAGGTGACAATATTTACAAAGGTGGTGAGTTCGATGATGATGAGGATAGTATGGGAGGTATTTACATTAGATATTTACAGGTGCAAGGTATTTACAGGAAACATTTACAGGTATGTACAGGTATTTACAGGTATGTACAAATTTTTGGTACGGTGTCAGGGGAGACAAAATTGAGCGGGGTTGCGAGATCCGCCGTTCCCTGGGTGTGGGCTGTGTGTGGTTTAGTGTGTTGAGTGTGTGTGTGTTGTGAAAAGGTGGGTGTAGTGTGTGGGTGGGTGTTGATGATGCCCGCTGCGACGAAGTGGCCACGGCGGAGTTCTGAGACAGTGTTGGGACGTGGGAAATCGGTGAGGGTGTGAACCTTGTCTGGTAGGGGTTTTATTCCTTCGGACGAGACCTGGTGGCCGAGGCAGCGGACGGAGGGCTGGGCGAGGACGCACTTTGGAGTGTTAATTGTGAGGCCCTCGGCCGCGAAGATGTCAAGTACTTGTGTCAGGTGTGCGAGGTGTTCGGTTGGGTTTCGGGAAGCGATCAGTACGTCGTCCAAAAAACAGAAGACGAAGGGCAGGCCTCGTAGTATGTTATCCATGTAACGCTGCCATGTTTGGGCAGCGTTACGGAGGCCGAAACCCATTTTGACATACTCGAACAGGCCGAAAGGGGTGATGATAGCTGTTTTAGGAACGTCAGGGGGGTAGATGTGAATGTGATGGAAGGCACGGGAGATGTCGAGTGTAGAAAAGATGGTGGTGTTGTGCAGGTGGGAGGAGAAATCCCTGAGGTGCGGGACGTTGTAAAGGTCTGGGGTTGTACGGGCATTGAGGCGGCGGTAGTCGCCGCATGGGCGGATATCCCCGTTAGGCTTCTGCACAATATGTAGTGGAGAAGCCCACGGGGATTTGGAGGGACGGATAATGCCGTCCTTGATGAGGAGGTCGAAATGCTTGCGGGCCTGTGAGAGTTGGAGGGGGTGGAGGCGTCGGGCTTTCGCGGATATTGGGGGGCCAGAGGTTTCGATGAAGTGTTGGGTCTGTGAGATGTGGGCTGAGGGGCGGCGCTGGGGTTTGTAGTTGAGGAGGAGCTGTTCAAATTTGGAGGGGGGTCGGTCCACCGCATGTATGAACCCGGGGATGGGTTTCTGGGTGGAGGGGTCGAGCAGGCGCGCGTTACGGACGTCTACCTGGAGGCCGAAATATGCGAGGAAATCGGCCCCCAGGATAGCTTTCTCTACGTCCGCCACGGTGAATTCCCACTCGTACGCGAGCCCGCTCATATGAATTGATGAGCGGTACGTCCCGTACGAGGGGATGGTAGTACCGTTGGCGGCGTAGAGGAGTTGCCGGTAACAACGCGCCTGTCGCCGTAGTATGTTATTGGGGAAGATAGAGAGCGCCGCCCCTGTGTCAACGAGGAAGGGGACGTGCGTCTTGGAACACTTCAGAAACAGGCGTTGATGAGCTGGGGCGGAGTGAGGCAAAATTGGCGAGGTGTTGGAGTCCGTCGGAGGGGGGGGGCTTGGTTCGTCCGAGGTGATGGGTGGGTGCGATGGTGGTGGTTGTTCCCCCGCGAAGGAGACGCGGGGTGATTTTTTGCCGTTCCGGGGAGGGGGAACGGTAGTGGCGGCGCGAGTGGCGGCCGGAGGGGTGGATGTTTTGGGGGCGGGGTTGGAGGGGCCGTTCCGTGGTGGGGGAACGGTAGCGGCGGCGCTAGCGGCGGCCGGAGGGTTGGCTGCCCTGGAGGCGGGCTTGGAGGGGCCGTTCCGGGGTGGGGGAACGGGAGTGGCGGCGCAGGTGGCGGCCGGGGGGTTGGCTGCCCTGGAGGCGGGCTTGGAGGGGCCGTTCCGGGGTGGGGGAACGGGAGTGGCGGCGCAGGCGGCGGCCGGGGGGTTGGCTGCCCTGGAGGCGGGCTTGGAGGGGCCGTTCCGGGGTGGGGGAACGGGAGCGGCGGCGCTAGTGGTGGCCGGAAGGTTGGCAGCCGTGGCGGCGGCGTAGGAGGGGTAGCGAGGCGAGGTGGAGGTGGTGTGAATGCGGGCGGGGGGGGGTTGGTGGTGGTCCCCCCCGTGTTGGCGAGGAGGGGGGCCCGCCGGATTTACCGGCGGGCGTCCGCGTTTCCCTGCTTGGAGGAGTAGGAGCAGGGGGGCTGGCATTTGCGGGCCTCCCCACCGAAGTTCACATGGTAGAAACATCGGTGGGGGGGGTCCGCCGGGAGGTAGGTCCTGGTGGGGCGCGTGGAGTTGGAGTGGGGCGCCGTTTTTGGGGACCTCCCTCTCTGTTGCCGGGAGGGGGAGACGGTGCGGCGGTCGGCCGAGCGCTGGCGTCGGTGGTCGGAGGAGGGGATCGGCCGGCGATCGGCGGAGAGGGAGCGGCGCCGGTGGAGGGAGGGGGGCCGGCGGCGCTCTTCAGATGGCGACCGGTCCCTGCGTGGGGTGGGGAAGCGGGGTGCGGCGACCTCCGTGACGCTGGCGGCTGCGGCGAGGTCGTAGACCGTGTCGGCCAGACGGAGAAGCGGCTCGTCCGGTCCGTCGAGGTGGCTGGCGAGCGCCATCTGGATGGGGTGGGGGAGGGCTCGCAGCCAGAACGTCCGAGCGATGTCGGCCGTCACGACGTCGTGTAGTTGATGACGTAGGCGACGGTACAGGTGGGAAGGTTTCAAATCGCCGAGGTGTTGGGGCTGGGACAGCGCTGCGACACGTGCGATCTTGGAGGGCTGGTATAAGTTGATGAGGCGGCTGCGGAGGTCGTCGTAGGCGGCCGTGGCGTCGGGGGAGATGTCAGAAGTCTGCAGGAGGATCTCATATGGTAACAGGGAGATGATGCGTGAGTAGCGGGTACGCTGGCTGCGGATGTTGGCGGCAGAAAACGCAGCGTCGACCTGGAAGAACCAGAGTGCGGGGTCGTGCGTGTAGAAGGGGGGTAGCGACAGCGGGAACGACGCAGAGGCCGTCGTGACGTCGGCGGCGGCGTGTGCGGCAGCTGCAGCGGCGGCGGCAGCGGCGGTGGCGGATGCGGTGGTTAGTTGTGTGGTTGTGAGTGGGCCAAAAATTGCGAATTTAAACTGACTATTTTAAATGTGAATTTAAAATGCGGGACACCGAACTAGACTGGGGCGACACATGAGGTGGTAAGAAGGTAGAAGGTAGAAGGTTGGATGAACGTCGGGTTCACCACTGTGATGAATTTAAAATTATCATCACGGTGGCGTGAAGGAGTGAATAGATGAGAGCGAGGGGAATTTCACCTAGGCGGCGGTAATCCACCGATGTAGGTGAGAGGAAGGAAATTCACCCAGGCGGCGGATATCCACCGATGTGAGTGAAGGGAGGAATCTCGTCTAGGCGGCGGTAATCCACCGATGTAGACGAGAGGAGGGAAATTCACCCAGGCGGCGGTAATCCACCGATGTGGGTGAAGGAAGGAAGGTGCTTGTCTAGGCGGCGGTAATCCACCGATGTAGACAAGAGGAGAAGGTAGGAGGTGAATTCCCAGAGCGGCGGATACCACCAGGCATCTGGGAGGAGGAAGGTAGAGAGAGAAGAGAGAGCTGGTTAGAGGAAGTGTCGAATGAAGCTAAAGCTCCAGGATCCGGGATTATATAGGACTTGAAGTCCTCTCCCTCCAGCTCCCTGCTGGGAGCTGGTAGTGGGGCACCAGGTTGTGTCCCCCGGATTCTGTCGCCTGTCTCCCCACTCAGATGTTTATTGACGGAAGGTAATTTCTACATCGGAATATTGGTGAGAGCTTTAAGGTTGTAGTGGAGTGTTCCCGGGAGGGACTCACGACAATACTTATCTGTATCATCTATTCTTTACAATCCTGGATCTTTGGAATCGAGCGTGGAACAAAAATTTTAATCCCTAAAAATTCGATGGTTTCCGTTTCAAGGTACGTAGAATCCGAAAATTGAATAAAAACGCTGCAACTTATTGCACAACGGTTTATTGTTAACCTGTATAGATGCCCCTTCTGCGTAGATCACCGTTTTCTATGGTCATTAACTCGTGGTCCACGGTCCAAAAACGAGTACTGGAGCCGGCCGGGGAATGGCAGTTACATAAATACTCGGAGGATTCAACAATTCTATCACTGATTATTTGTTGTTATTCATGAAGCATAATGTTTCAAGTTACAAAAGTACTTAGGTACCTGTCAAAAAAATCGAAAGTAACCATCATCCTTCAAATGAAATATCACGGAACATCAAACTCGATTTCATTCAGCCGTCTATGATTGTAATAAGGTGTTCTCTAGCAGTGATTATATCACTGTTAACCAATTGTCACCACTCGCCCTTCTCATCTGACGTTTCGTTACCTGCTCTCGCCCCTTTGCAGAGGTTTGACAATTTTAGCACAACTTTAAAATAAAATAAAAAAATCATCTTCCGAAGATCGATTTTGGTTTATTATTCTCTGAATAATACACCTATGTATTCGCTCAACACAAATATTTATAAGACGCGCTCAAAATTTTGTCTTTCACCTTTCAAGGTACGTAGATTCCAAAAATGCAATGTCCGTCCGCCGTGTCATGCATATCTACTCCAGTTTCGGTCTAAAAAATTCGTTCTTTCGCACACATGCTCCATTTGGGCCCTAGTTGTGTCCCAAAACTTTGCAGCCCGATCGGATTATACCCAGCGATGTTATGGGTGAAAATTTTTGTTGTTGGTGTTTTGGTAACATGAGCTCGTAAGGTATCGTTTTCCATGTTTTTGTAGGACGAGGAGACCGAATGTGAAGTCGATTTTGACCAAAAAGTGGAAAATTGATGTTCTAATGAAGTTTCAGCCTTAGATTTACCTTAAAATTTCGTCTAAAATCGTCGTTCTTCCGTACACAGTTTGGGTCCCCATTTGGGAACACATTTGGGTCCTAGCTGTGCTCCGAAGCTCAGCAGCCCGATCGGAACATACCCAGGAGTGTTAACGGGTGAAAAAGCTGCAAAGTCCTTGTCACATGGGCTATATGGGCTGTCACGTGGGTTTTAGATGGTTTCCACCAATCTTGGCCCCAAAAAACACGACCTCGGTTTTTTTTTGTACTGATTATCTTTGAACATGGTAATGCCATTTACTTGTCTTTTTTCACCTGTTGATACTACTTCTAGTTTATTATACAAATTTATGGTGATTTCAGACAATTTCCCAGGTTTTTGACTCATAAAAATTAATTTGGGGAGTTGAACCTTCGTTACAACCTTAATTCTCTTTAATAAAAATCAACTTCATATTCGACCTTCTCGCCCTAAAATCATGGAAAACGATACCTCAAAAATCATGCTACTAAAACACAAAAAATACCTATTAGCGAATTTTCAAAGAAAATGAAGCTATTGCAATGGCTTCGAAATTTAAATAATATAAATTTTTGGAAATTTTCTTCATAGAAATCCGTTTCAGACCATTCTAAAACGATTCCTGAAATTTAACACTTTTTTATATGTATATATATATATATGTGTCACTCCAGACGATAACTCTCGATAGAATTGAGATAAACAGCTCAAATTTGCACAAAAAATCTATCTTGGCAATCGAAAGGCTAAGTTCGAAGATGGGCGAAATTGGCCTACTCTAAGGAGGGTTTTGGCGCATTTAAAGTGCGCAAAAATTACCCAAAAATCCCCAAAATGTTATTTTCCAACAAGTGACCCCTCATTTTAAAGGTTTTTGCACGCTGAACACGATGGTGGAATCGGATTTTAGATATCTTGATCCGTTCTCAAATTAGAGCATTTAAAGTGCGCAAAAATTACCCAAAAATCCCCAAAATGTTATTTTCTAACAAGTGACCCCTCATTTTAAAGATTTTTGCACGCTGAACACGATGGTGAAATCGGATTTTAGATATCTAAATCCGTTCTTAAATTAGAGCATTTAAAGTGCGCAAAACCTACCCAAAACCCAAAACGGTAGAATCAGGATGGACAAAACGTACAAATTAAAATAAATACGAAGAGAATATACCAAATTTTAGACCGAAGTTTTCCTTTATTCAAAACCATAGCCATTAATTCGAATATTTCTTTGAAAATTCGCTCATTAAGTCATGCTGCATGACTGGTTTTTTTTTATACCCATTTTTCACTCATAACACCCCTGGGTATATTCCGATCGGGCTAAAAAGTTTCGGGACACAACTACGCAACTTTTCAGCCCGATCGGAATATACCCAGGGGTGTTATGAGTGAAAAATGGGTATAAAAATAGGTATTTTTTGTGTTTTAGTAACATGATTTTTAAGGTATCGTTTTCCATGTTTTTAGGGCGAGAAGGTCGAATATGAAGTTGATTTTGATCAAAGAGAATTGAGGTTGTAACGAAGGTTCGGCTCCAAAATTAATTTTTATGAGTCAAAAACCTGGGAAATTGTCTGAAATCACCATAAATTTGTATAATAAACTAGAAGTAGTATCAACACAACTAGGGCCCAAATGGAGCCTGTGTGCGAAAGAGCGAGTTTTTTAGGCCGAAATTGGAGTAGATGTGCATGATACGGCCATTGCATTTTTGGAATCTACGCACCTAAAAGGACAAATTTTGAGGGGGTTTTACACTAATTTTTTGCTGAGCGAATACATGAGTTCATTATTTACAGAATAATAAACCAAAATGTGGGTGAACATGGGGTGTTTTGGTGTTTTAGTAACGTGAGCTTGTGAGGAATCGTTTTCCATGTTTTTTAGGACGAGGAGACCGAATATGAAGTGACGATGAAGTGGCGATTTTGACCAAAGAGCGGAAAATTGAAGTTGTAACGAAGTTTCAGCCTTAAATTTACGGTAAAATTTGGTCTAAAACCGCCATTCATCCGCGCAGAGTTTGGTTCCCCATTTGGAAACACATTGGGATCCTAGTTGTGCTCCGAAGCTCAGCAGCCCGATCGGAATACATCCTGGGGTGTTATGGGAGATAAATGGGTGTAACAATGAGGGTTTTCGAGGATTTAGGAGGTTTTAGTAAACATGAGCTTGCGAGGTATCGTTTTCCACGACTTTCAGGGCGATTAAAGATCATGTTTGTATTAAAGGGTAAAGATGAGGAGCAAGATGTGTCAAACTATACTCCTAAATTGAAGGAAGGGCAGGCGATTCCTGAAGATGAGAGTTCCAATCGAGCTGAGTAAAATGAGACTTTCATCATCCCATTTCGTCAGCGAAATTCATAAAAAGAGGCTACTCTTGAAATTCAGTCAGAAATTGAGCAGTTCACTTCCGCTGTAGAAGTAGGCTAAGGTCAACGATGGTGTGAGCTATCAGTCACTTGAATTATAGGAACTTGACTTCAATGAGGTCTGTTTGGTATCAGATCGATAGAGAAGAATTGGGAATAGAATAGCCCCCCCCCCCCCCCCCCCCCCTCTTCGGGAGAACCACTTGCTTTGCCTAATGTACTGGCATAAACCTAAACTAACG
Source organism: Leptopterna dolabrata (assembly GCA_954871275.1). Taxonomy (NCBI): domain Eukaryota; kingdom Metazoa; phylum Arthropoda; class Insecta; order Hemiptera; family Miridae; genus Leptopterna; species Leptopterna dolabrata. Next base: position 8,399,445 of record OX940983.1, on the reverse strand, counting down.
AATACCAATCAATCATAAATGTCATCAGCTTAGAAAAACTTAATTTTTCCAGTGGTATCGACAATCAAGTGGTTGCTGCTATTGATGAGCTCGTCGTTCTTTTTGGATGTGAGATATTGAAAATCATACCAGGAAGAGTGTCGACCGAAGTTGACGCCAGGTACTATAATTTTTTATGAATTGATTGGTTACCTGTATGGATTCAAGTTGTGTTCTCATGTATAGGGTTAATGTAAACCGTGTGTGTATAGTCACGTTATGATATAATACGTAGATATAGCACTGTTCAGTCTTCCATCTGGATTAGGGATGCTCCAAGTGGGTTTAAAAGGAAAACATACGTATTACTGGTATCTGTTTTTACATTATACTTTTACTATTTCATTCCTCTACATGTTGAATTCGTTATTCTTATTTATTTAATTTATTTAAATGCAATGTACATAGAAACAGGGTTCGCTGTTGGTGTACAGTATATAAACGAAATTAACTATTTTAATATAATTTTACAATTAAACGTTTAATTTTAAAATAAAAAAGAGAAAATAGTTGCAATAGGTAGTAGGAAGTTACAATAGTAACTGATTTCCTCAGTACATTTTCGGTGGAAAAAATATCAGACTCACGACTACCTACTTACTTGATACCCATTTAAAAGTGGCGATGTGTTTTATCCAGGTTGTCTTTCGATAAAGAGCAGAGCATACAAAAGGCACTGACTTACATAAAGAGGTACAGAGAGCTTGGAATTGGAAAAGAGAGGATCCTAATCAAGCTCGCGTCCACATGGGAAGGCATTCAAGCTGCTAAGTGAGTCGTTTGTGGATATATAAAAACCATCATTAAGACCTGAATCCTGTGAATACGAATACGTACTCTACTTGATACAAATTGAAGTTTGTTTCTAATAAATTCGTATAGTATATTATAGGTAGAACTAGACGGTACTTATATTAATTTTATATTATTTAGGTACCGACCTAAACTTTAATTATTAAAGATCATAAATATTCTATGCTATTCACATTTATTTCTCTACGGAATATTTTGTTGAAATTTTGGCTTATTCATTATTTTGTGAATATATAGTAGGAGTGTGAATTGTCCTAAGAATTGGAAAAGAGTAGTATCCACACTGTCATAATCGTTTCATGACCCCTCTCGTCGAGCCTCTATCTTCGTTGGTCGGAGTTAGGCATCATAGCGTATGGAAATATGTTAAAATTTACCAAAAGGAGAGAGATCATGAACTCATACTCTGCTACTGATATGAACGGACGTACATATCTCTTAGTTATTACACTTGGGCACCTACTTGAAATGAAAGAGTTGGCTATAAACAAATTAATTGCGGTAATCTGGACAATACTTTATTAATTTTCCTTCAATTTATACTTTTCAGGGTCTTGGAAGAAAAGCACGGAGTCCATTGCAACCTGACTCTCTTGTTCACTCATTGCCAAGCAGTTGCTTGTGCTGACGCCGGAGTCACACTCATCTCTCCGTTTGTTGGTCGTATCTTGGACTGGTACGTACTTATAGGTGGCCCCATTTGTTGTATAGGTAGAATGTAATCAATTGAGCAGTAGGAAGCAGTCGTCAGTGAACAAGGCCTACTCACCGAAATGTTCGGTGGATACCTAACCTAACTAGTTGGTAATAATGTCTTCTTAAAAATACTCAATGGTACTTGAAAATGCGATATTGGCCCTGCTTGCGGTTAGGTAATTAGTCTAGGTACGAGTACATACCGAAAGTTCATTCACGTGAGGGTCAAGCAAGGTACGTCCTTCCACACCATAATTCCCACTGGCTTTTTGTGTTTCAGACGTCAAGGAACAAGCGTAGTTCTGCAGGTTTGATATGAAAGAATACCTTTAGTTTTTCACATATCATATGTGAAAAACTAAAGGTATTCTTTCATATCAAACCTGCAGTATGAGTGTTTTTCACAAAAAATCTGGGGAAACCCTAAAAGTGTTAATGGAAGTGTAGTTCTGTTTATCTTTGGTCGTTCAGTTGACAGAGTCACCATAATAGCCTATCAAAAGGATAATCTAAACGAGGTGAAATCCGGAGGGTATGTGCGAGTTGGTTCACTTATGGTCCCATTCCCGTATGAGTTCCATACAAATCTGACCGCAGTCACAAACATGAAATTCTGTCACTCGCATATACCCACACCAAACAACTCCAAGTATACAGGCGTCGTACAGATGGGGCTTCAGATCCTGTAAACTCCAGTGATTGGAGGAATTCGTTCTGCACATGCGCAAACCTGAATCATGAAATAACAAGAGCTTATGATGAACTTTAGATAATTTATGACCTCTTCCTCTACCACTGGAAAAAAATCTTCACTCGCCCACCACCGGGCTTTGCCAATAAAAAATTGAACGTACTGCTCCGGTCATACCTCTGTGATATTATGGGCCATTGGTTAGCCCAGTTTCTACCAGCTGTTCTTATAGTAGTACTTGAATGAAAATCATAACATGGAGATAGTTACTGCTGAAAAGTGACTCAGTGGGCACCCGTGAAATACCTTTACTATAACACTCTACCTACCTGTTTGTCATCGGACTGAAACTAATAACATCTCCCTCGAAGAGCATTTTCTTGACTGTGGCAGAGCGATTTACTCGTAACGTGTACCTACATAACAGGTAGGTTACCTGTGCACGTTACAGGAGGGACATACTTTCAGTACATGAACGGTTAAAGATTGATTTGAATAAGACATGTGGTTGTCAAAAATGTTTTTCTTATTCACTAACCCCACTAACTAACTAAATCCCACTTGAAATTATTAATGTTGAACATTAGTTTCACAGGCATTAAGAGTGTTCATTATAATTTTTTGTAATGATGGTAAAACCAAACTCTGTTTAGGTATGTTCAAAAGACTGGTAAGCAGTACACGGCCGAAGAAGATCCTGGAGTGAAGTTTGTCACCAACACGTACAACTATTACAAAAAGTTTGGATACAAAACTCAGGTCATGGGTGCTTCATTCAGGAATACTGGTAATCTAATCAAGTACATATATTTAGGGCTCATATATTTTTATGTTTTATCATCAGTGTACGTATGTAGGTATACCCTTATCATCTTTCTTATAAAAACGTGTGACCCAAATAATTTGTTGTATTTTCAGGGGAAATTAAAGCTTTAGCTGGGTGTGATTTACTCACCATCAGTCCCAAACTCCTTGATGAACTTGAGGGTTCCAAAGATGCTGTAACCGAAAAACTCACTGCTAAGACAGGTTTGTAGATTTCATTACGACTAAGATACAGAAGAACCTCGGTTATCCGGACTTAATTTTCCGGGCCATCGAACTAAGAATTTTAGTTCGTGTTCCTTCCCGACTAGTCAAACTTGTAATTCCTTATTACCTAAACTGGGAAAATCGATGACGGCATCAGTTTTGGTTTATTATTTTCAATAGTGAACCTTGGGAATGGAGCATTTAAAAAAGAGTAAAAAAATCGAGAGAAACAAATTTAACCCCCCTAAAAAAACGCTGCAAATCATTACACAACGGTTTATTATTTACCTGTATAGATGCTGCGTATATCACGGTTTTCTGTGGTCAATACCCTCGTGATCCCAGGAAAGCCCTAAATCGAGTACTAGAGCCGGCCGGGGAATAAGAGTTACATCAACAATATTATTAGATCAAACGAACTTACCTAAGTGACGTTCGATCTTGATTGAACCGGCCTTTTCTGTGCGCGGGAACCGAATATGGAGTACTACTTGGTTAATAATATTATGATATCGATTACTGAATGCCTCATACAATTCAACAATTCTATCACTGATTATTAGTTGTTATTCATGATGCATAACGTTTATTCAAATTACAGGAAAACCTATCAACAAAATCCAAAATAACCATCATTCTTCAAATAATGAAATATCACGGAACAACCAATTCGATTTCATTCTGCCACGCGTGATTATAATCAGGTGCTCCCTAGCACCTTATTATATTATCTGATATCTGGGCCTGAATTATACCATTTCATTCACGATCATATTGACGAAGCTTTTCGATGCAAACGAACGGCTGGATGTACAATGCTCCGGAATGGTCTCAAAAAATGCTCAAGTTCAAGATCAATTTAAAAACGTTAAAAAAACCATACCCTTCTATTGAAAGTTTTCGAGCTATGGCGTTCTGAAAATGTCAACCCCTACTTTTCACTTTTCACTTTTAGATGACTGACATTATCGCCGACAGGGAACACCTGATTATAATTACGCATGGCAGAATGAAATCGAATTGGTTGTTCCGTGATATTTTATTATTTGAAGAATGATGGTCATTTTGAATTTTGTTGATAGGTTTTCCTGTAATTTGAATAAACGTTATGCATCATGAATAACAACAAATAATAATCAGTGATAGAATTGTTGAATTTTTGATGTAACTCTTATTCCCCGGCCGGCTCTAGTACTTAATTTGGACTTCCCTGGGGGAGCACGATTTTTCTGTGGTTGCTGACCACAGAAAACATTGATCTACGCAGGAGGGGCATCTATACAGGCAAACAATAAACCATTGTGTAATAATTTGCAGCTTTTTGAGCTGAACATCGCGGGCTTAAATTACTAACAACCAAATCCCTGCAGGGATTATTACATGATGTAATAAGCGATTATAATTGTGTTTGGGCATTTATTTTAGCTAATTTTTGGAGGGAATCAAGCTATTGCAATGGGTCCAGAATACAAGGGTTCAGGGCCAGTTTCACCAAAGTGTTCAATAAACGTTTACTTATTAAACAGAAGATATCTGGTGTTGAACAGCGATGTTGGGTTTCACCAACCTCGTTTAAAATAAATGAATGATCGAAAGGGGCAAACCAACGATCAAAACTAACCAGACGAGTTTGGGTGGTCAGCGTCCTAAATCAATGGTTTACCACTTCGCCATCTTGCCAGTTCGACAGTTTTCGTGCGAACCATTCTTCTGTTATTGTTATTCTTGATAGGATTCTTCTTCATCCACAAAAATGGTTTGATTAGGGCATTTTGGTTGGTATTGGAAGTCGAAGATGAAGACTTCACAATTCGCCGTCTTCGAGAGATGAAAGAGAGAACATAATTATTATGTTGAGCTCGATTATATAGGTTTTGTGGCGAGGTACCTACAATATAATAAAGTGGAAAGGCACATAGCTTTCTCGTTTCTTTGAACTGACGGGAGAGAAAAACAACTTTACCTGTGAACAGTTTCAAAAGTAAATATTTTGGATAGACGTTGATCACCAAATGGTCGAAATGATGACACCCACGGACCATCCTTTGAATAATTTGTAACTATGATTCTAGATTGTAAAGTAAACTTTCCTTTCTGGAAGATTATCGTTGCTGTATGAGCTTATCAATTAACGCACCAATCAACTGTATGAACAATCAATGACCAGATTTCAGTCGTGGGAACTGTGGGTGCGGGGGTGTATCGGGTAGTTCTGAACGCATCGCTGTCTCAAAATGCTGGAACTTCCATACAAATAAAATAGATAGGATCATGATTAGATGTCACGGACGTGCACATCGGAATATTCAAATCAAGCAAAAACGTCATATTAACAGGCTTTTTTTCCGAAGATTGATTAATTTGTGTAAATAATGATCAAAAAAGACATGAATAGGTTTGAAAATAGAGGTTGCAGTTCCGAAATTTGTAACGATGATAGAAAGGCGAGAATTTTGTGAAAATTAGCTCGTATGACTTGAAGAGTGGGAGGCGGTGTTTTGTCACACCAAAAGCTTCTCAGTGGTTTCTTTCTTGTACTTTTATTTGAAGCTTCGAAAGTATTTGAAGATATTAACCTACAGATATTTAATTGATAATTAAAATTAATCAATGTGACGATGTGGCGGTGGAGAAGGAGGTAGCGTCGTGTCTTCCCCCTCTCCCACTGACCAGCTTTACTTACGAAGTTCCGACGGTGTTCTTCTCGTTTTCGTATTTCGAAGTTCTCATTCAGTTTGGTTGATCTACTCACAAACATACTGACAGACAGAGAAATGGCGCCTTCAAATTGCATAAAACGAATGAAAAACATTAAATGCTGTGATCTAATCAATGTACAGTCATATTTACGATTTTGCTACCATAGATATCAATAAGTGGTTATTTCGAACTTTTTTATTCTGTTCCATAGCTTCTTCCTGCACCTTGGAACGCTTGAAATTGGACGAGCCCAAGTTCCGTTGGATGCTCAACGACGACGAGATGGCCAACGACAAGTTGTCTGAGGGTATCAGAAAGTTCGCGATTGATTCTCAGAAGCTTTCTACTCTCATGAGAGCTGAAATTGAAAAGTTGTAAATTTTCCCACTCTCAGAATTCAAGATGTGCTATAACTGGGAAAATTATAATAGCCGAATCCAAGGTGTCTGTGGCTGTTATAGAGAAAGAGGTGTACCTATACCTTAATCTTACTTATAACCTACGTAGCACTTATGGAGTACGGCGGATTGTTTACACCTACATCTCTTTCCCTTAGACTGAATGTGAATTGAATATTAAGCCCTGAATTTATATTTTTATACACAATAATATGAAAGTTCTTGATTATTATAGTTGTATTATTTACACTGTACAATACAAATGATAGTTTTTTCGGTATGGAAAAGTTGTTTACTTTGAACGTGTGTAAACCCCGCAATACCTAATGAAGAAATTTTCTGAACAACTGTTGTTTCTTTAAAAAAAGAAGAAGAAATATATTCAGAAGTAATTATGGTCTAGAGTAATCCATGGTCATAATAGGTATGTAGGTAGTATTTTTTAGGATAGTTTTTTTCTAGGATAGTTCGAGAGGATTTTTTCAACTAACAATTGGGGAAATATAAGCGAAATTCCCCGTGTTAAGAAGGTTTGGAGTGATCTAAATTTATATGAAACCCCAGAGACTATTGGGCCAGATTAAAGAAGGATGGTTGTTCGTACGGTTGGGTTGTGGCTTATGGCGGTTCAACAGTTCACGTTTGCGCATGCGCAGTCTCTACTATGGATTCGGATGCAACGAAATTCATGTGGGACCAACAAGGACCTAACCCCGAACTGCCACAAAAATTTGAGCCAATTTGGACCACTGGGTTGTAAATAATGTGGGTTCCACGTTTTTTCGTTCGCGCAGTCTTGCGAATTTCGTCGCAGTCCAACGCGGTGAAATTCATATGGGACCACTTAAAATGAGAGATCGAATATCAAGCGAGCGTGATAGAAACAACGCTCATGTACACTTAATAAAACTGTGATAGCCTAAGTTGTTATGACGGGTGGTGCTACCAAACTGCATACCTAGAAACATGCATACGTAGGAACCTACCGTCTAGAAATGTGCTGATGTAGAGTCAGTCGCCTCAAGCCTCATCAATGTACCTGTTGCATGCCCTGCATAACAGGTGCTGTGCTTCGTGTTTTGAGGGACCTGCTGCTATCATCTATGAGAATATTGTACGGCGCTTCCTAGGGATCTGTAGCGCAGGCTACCCAGTAGGTCCAACTAGGTACAGAAGTTATATTGTGCTTTATGAGTAAAGGAACCCGCAGCAGGCTTAACATGTGCACATAGGGATAGTTGTATGGTGCCCTTCAAGAGATACCTACAATAGTTTGAAGTGCATTTAAGAGGTATTGTCCTTGGTTATACCTACCACTGATTTGAGACGCATTATACCATAACCTATGTGTTATTGAGATGAAAGCAAATTATTTTGGATCACCTTTCAGGCACCAGTAGTTTTCCAGGCATAGAAAATAGGTTTGTTCGCAGTGACCATCTGACGGTTATCTGACCGAAAGGTGTTGGGCCGTTGGCAGTGATTATCATCATTCCAGTACACAGAAGATAGGGCTGACGAGAAACTCACCAAGTACTGCCTCCGCGATTCCCAACAATTTCAAACTCAAATCCTTCTCAACGCTTATCAAGACGGTATTGGATCATTGATGGTTTCTTACGATTTTCTAGGAGTCAGCTAAACATCAGAAAAAGCCTGTGCGAAACAAAGCTATTGTTTTCAAACAGAAGGGTCCATCGAGGAGATGTTGAGGGAAGGTTCTTCCAGGTCACCCACGGACCACCACTGATCAGAAACATGAGCTCTGATAGCCACATAGCTAAACGAAGACAAAGTTGAACTTGGCCAGAATTAAAGTTATTAAACTATAAAACTTAAAAGCTGTGGTTTGTGTAAACGGAAACATTTTCAAGTAAATAATACCTACGAGGGTACGTACCTCTACCTTTGAAAAATTATTGTGCTACCAACATGCCGAAATCCTCTAGTTATTCCTATAGGAGCGATGAATTCGAATGAAAATGGAGAGCTACATTACAAAAATTTCGTAGTAACTGGACTCATGTACCACCGTTGGTTTTCTTCTCTATGCCAAATAGGTCGGTTTCTTCTAATTTTGATTCCTTATCAATGGATCAATGGACTCTACACGCCTTGGATTATACCTACCAACTAAAGGTAAAATACACGAAGGACTTTATTTCAGTTCTCATTCATTTTACACACACATTTAAAAATTATTTATTTAATTTGTTACGTAGTATAGCTGCTGTAGATGTCTGCTGTCCGATTTAGGTAGGTATGCTGCTTGAAGACGAACAATATTGGTTCATCATCCAAATAGAGTTGATTTTGGATTAAAACCATCATAAGCTCAAGGGGCTGTGATTGGCAATTTAGCCTTCAATAACGCCCAGTCGTTTGGGTTGTGTATAAAAAATACGTACAGACCTATTGACTGGTTGACAATTGACACTGTAGCCAGTGTCCAAAGGTGTGAAATAACCTTTTTTTTTCGTTTTCCAGGACTTGGTCTCCAGGCGCTTTTAGCGTGGTAAATGCTCTTGCCGGCCGAAAAGCGTCACGACACGAAAAAGCGTTACAGAAATGACTCGTCAGTTGTTTTGTCGAATTTCTCCCGCGATGTTTTTCCTTTTCACTGTCGTTGCGCCGTTGGTACGTACCAGAAATATCGTAGAAGTTTCAGAGAGGTATTAAAATGGGTTGTGAAAGGAACGACACAATTTTCAACCTGTTCGGTTCAGCCGTTCAGGCTGTGAAGTTCTCTGTCATTTCCCGGGCAGCGCACGGATAAAAATGGATTCTGACATCGAGACCCCCTATTTAGGCTTCCTTAGAGCACGATGCAAAAATTGTCATCAAAATCGGTGCAGCATTTTAGCTGTTGCGCACAATTTACCGTTTGCATTATTTTGCTCAGCATCGGTGAATTATCGGCATTTTGAGCAACAGCATGTAGGTACCTACCTACCATGTTTCATAGTTACATTTGAAGTAAGTAAATAGGCCTTGCTAGGCGCGAAGCTCCGAGTTTTGGTGCTAATCGAGAGTTGTTTCGGTTACTAATGATAAATATAATTAATACAAACCACAGGTAAAGGTGTTATTATGGTGACGATTAACTGTTTTCACTGAAAAGTTCTATTGATATCTCAAAGTTACATGAATGTGCACCATTCACTAGGCTTACACGGGAGCGTGCAACAGTAATAAAGTCTACTTGCTTTTAACAAACATCTAAATCAAATCAAAAGTAAATCTAAATCAAAATCAAACCAAAACCAATCTAAAATCAAACGAAATTGGAAGTTGACCTCTATTTACCGAATCCGTGATTCGACCTCATACTGCACTACCAATATACTTACATAATTATAGTTTTTGACATTTTATGTCTTTACTTTGCTACATAAACTCGAAAATGAAACGCGGGACATGCAACGGAAACAACGTCACGAAAATATTTCTGATGATTTTCGCTTACAACCGATTCGTTGCTACGGAACTTTATCTTCGCCAGTTATCATCGTACAAAAATCGTTCACCACTCGTTGGATAGCTCTCGATTTACCTAACCATACTACGTTAACCACTGTGGACTGCGTGGCCAACAAGCTGCGGTATGAGCGTGATTGTTTAAATGAATGTTTACGTACATAATACAGTGGAGTCCGGCTAATCCGAACTAATTGGGACTGAAGGCTGTTCGGACTAGGTGATAGTTCTGCGACAATTAAGTACGAAGTACTTGTTTTTAAATTGAAACGTGATTCTTTGTCATTTGTGACCGCCCAAGGACAGAGTTTACCATTCGTTGGAAATCTTGACCAAAACAATTAAGTACGAAGTACTTGGTGTGGGTGCGGGAGGGGGCGCTAAGACATAAAATGTCCCTCGTGGTTGCGTACTTGTACGGAAGCTGTACCCACCGTTTGTGTTTTTGTTTACACTAAGTATCCGAATAAGGTTTCAATGATATAGAAACTGGGAAGGTGACGCTAGAAAACCTTACGTATATTATGAGGATTACTCACCGGTTCAAGCTGGCTTTTGGAGACAAAATGCCTATATGGTTCTAGAATAAATACGCACAACACGTTCACTAGAAGAGTTTATATTAAACTGAAGTAACACTTGCTAGTTTGGTATAAGTACTAGATAGCTGTCGTAACGAGAGAAAAAGAACGTAAGCGGCTCGAGAGCATAAGACAAGATGGCGAGAGCCGAGAATAAGTTGCGAGAGATGGACGATAGAAACAGTGATGCCACTACTATAAAACAAGATAGAACAAGTACAGTGTTACCACTACTACGCATCGTTATAGTTCATACAAGAGCGACTATATACGATCCATACGTGGATCCATGATAATATTATTTATGATCCATACAAGGATCCATGGCGGTCTTATTTTGAATACTCATTTCCAGCACTCCCTCCTATTCAAAGATAAGACAAGATTAAGTACGATTACTATTCAAGAAGCACTACTGTGGTTATATAAACCGAAATCCAAACAAAAAGATTGACACAAGATAACCTGCGACAGCAGAGTAAGAGTTACGTACTGGTCACATGTAATGAGAGAGTGAAATTGAGATCAAGTTGCAAATTTGAATTTACATATATCATAAATTTCAATTTGAAGCATGAAATATGAAATTGAGAGCAAGTTGCAAATTTGAATTTTCAAGTATCATAAATTTCAATTTGAATCAAAGTTTGAGGAAGACTGAGATTAAATCAAGAGAGCATGTAGTTGACCGCAAAGAATTTTACATAAAACAAGAGAAGGTTAAAAAAAATGGAAATCACGCGATGCATAACGAGGCAAGAAGTTTCGCGGATGGCAAGTTGTCTTCGAAGTCGAGATCGTGCAGACGGATGGCAAGAGGTCTTTGAGGTCGAGATCGTGCAGACGGATGGCAAGATGTCTTCGAGGTCGAGATCGTGCAGACAGATGTCAAGATGTCTTCGAGGTCGAGATCATGTAGACAGATGAGTCAAGTGGAGAACAAGTGTGAGGGTTCTGGTGCTCAACTCCAAGGCTCCGCATTTCCTGGGGAAAGTTACAAAATAGTGTTAAATTTGGTCAACAAGAAATTCCGAAAGTACACAAATTTATCATAAGGCAAAGCCTTGGTGAATGTATCCGCTATCTGCTCATTGGTGGAGACCCAAAATATAGAGACATTTCCATTTTTGAACATTTCATGTACGAAGTGCATAGACAATTTGACAATATGCTTCAAGGTGCGAGAGTCGTTTGTCATAGCAACCGAAATTGCCGGAGCACAATCGCACTTCAAGATGGGAAGCATGTCTGATCCAGTAAGGAATTTACACAGGCTTCGAATACTTGTAAGCTCCTTACATGCCTCAGACATAGCAATGTATTCCGCTTCACAGACCGATAGCGCCACATGGGTTTGCTTTTTCGATTTCCACGACACTAAATCCCCAAAGGACTTAATCGAGAACCCAGTGGTTGATCGGCCGCTAAGAGAACTGGTACCAAGGGATGAATCCGAGTAAGCTATCAAGTCCTCAGTTTCACCGGAAAACAAGATTCCGTAATCCAAGGTTCCCTTTAGGTACCGCAGTATCCGCAGAACACACTTCCAGTCAGAGAGTGTGTACCCAACTTGTTTCCTGCTCATGAAATTGACCGCGAACGAAATATCAGGTCTAGTACAATTTTGAATATACAAGAGAGAGCCAATTACTTCGCGATATGGAACATTCGGGGATGATTCTAAGTCCTCAGTCAATCTCAACTGTGCAGTTAACGTACACTCTGTTGCAGACATAGGGGTTGTACACACCTTATCCTCTGGGGAGAGAAATTTGTCCAGCAAGTTTTCAATGGCGGGTTTCTGATGGAGGAACATCAGCCTTTTGGACTTATTTCTCTTGATTTCAAACCCTAAGAATTTAGTTGGTGTGCCAAGATTTTTGATTTTTACCTCAAGCTTCAATTTTTGGATAACTTCCAGGGCTTTCTTGTCATCGTTTGAAGCTAGGAGGCAATCATCAACATAGATAATGATCAGCGCGTATTTTATATCGTCCTGCCATTTGAAAATACAAGTTTGGAAGGGGTATATTTCAAAACCCATGGCAAGAAGAATACTGCTGAACTTTTTGTACCACAAGTTCGGAGAAACCTTTAATCCGTACAAGGACCTTTTAAGACAACACACATGAGACTCCTTCAAGTTCGGTGGGTAGTCTTTTAGTTCAATCAGGCCTTCAGGAATGTACATATGTACAGGTTTTTCCAAGTTACCATGCAAAAATGCAGTGGTTACATCTAGTTGATAAAGGTGTAGGTTCAGTTTGTTCACGATAGACAAGAAAACGCGAACATCACCTAATCTAGCCACAGGCGCAAATATTTCTGAAACAAGATAATCGTTTGTGTCAGCAAAACCTTTAATCACCAAACGACTTTTGTATTTGGTGGAGCCATCAGATTCAAGTTTCCTCTTGTGAACCCATCGAGATTTTATAATTTTGGTTCGAGGGGCAAGATCTGATCTGGGGACAAGTTCCCAAGTACTCATTTCCTCCAGAGAGTCAAGTTCGTCACGTATAGCATCTTCCCAAAATTCCCTCTCAGGGGATTCCATTGCTTCTTTGTAGGAGGAAGGCTCCAACAAGTCTACCTGTCTATCTCGTTGCAAGGCTACAATTTCTGTAGGTTTTTCCGATAAGGAGTTATTTAGATTCAAGTTGTCATTCATGTCAAGAATTGTGGCAAGGGGCTTAGGATAGTCTTTGATTCTGTCGCCGTACACTATAGACTCAATAAATTTAGCATCACAAGAATTAACAAGGGTTTGGTGTGCTTCTGAGAAAATTACATATCCAGTATCGTTGCACTCCAGCAAGTAACCCTTTTTCGCATTTGGCGCAAATTTAGATTTATTTTTCGTGTCTACATAGTGTGCAAGACATCCAAAGCGTTTGTGAAACTTTAAGGATGGTGCATATCCTTTCACCTTTTCAAATGGACTAATAAACATATTTGAAGAATGAGGCATTCTGTTGTAAACAAATACAGTATAATTCAAGGAGTGTCCCCAGAACGAGTAAGGCATTTTAGCCGACAGCAAGTTTACTCTGATTTTATGTTTCAGCTCTTGATTAACTCTCTCCGCACAACCATTTTGTTGTGGGACGTGAGGTTGACTAGGATCCCAAAGAATGCCCTCTCGGTCCATCAACTCCTTCATCTCCCGTGTCTGAAACTCAAGGCCTCGATCAGACCGGAGCCTGAACACGCTCTTGGATCGGGATGTGATGGACGCGATCTCAGTCAGACATTTCCTGAGCGCCAAGTGTACCTCTTTCTTATTTTTGAGAGTGTGAGCAAAAACATATCGAGAAAAATCACATACAAAGATCGCAACATAACAGTCACTGGTTCGAAAATTTGGGGGACTAATAGGACCCATGAGATCCGTATGGAGCAAGGCAAAAGGTTTATCAGCTCTGTGCCTCACCTGAGTGTGGGATTTTCGGATCGTATTAGCCTGATGACAGTCCTCACAATTCAAGATTTGATCCGTGAATGTAACAAATTTGAGTTCAGGTAGGAACTTCTTGGCGGCCTGCAAGTATTGCCTTGAGGTATGATTAAGACGCAAGTGCCACAAGAAATCCACCCCAGGAGAAGTAGGCGCATCTAAATTTTGCCTATCAAAATCGGAGAGTTTTTGTTGTATAGGATCAAGATTAGGATCATAAGTAGCGACCTCAGGCACCCTAGGACAACCACCAACCTCAGGAACCCTCCCTCCCAGGATGGCAGAGACTTCAGATGACGAATGATCAGACCTCCCTCCCAAGACTTGAAAGTCAGGAGACCTCCCTCCCAAAAGACTACAGGGCGTCATAGATGAAGGGCTACCAGACTGTACAAGTGAGGTGGTGAAGATGGTATCAAGTTTGCGCCGCTTGAGATCAGAATTTGTCCCAGGGATCCCAGAAACAAATCGAGCAGGAGCGATCGGCAGCTCAATCCACCATAACCCGTCTCGGAAATAGCCCGACTTAATTATATTACCAGTGGAGGCCTGAATGAAGTCAACCTTATCCTGTGTAAAGAAGGCATTAATTCCGGCCTGAGCGATTTTCCTGACAGAAAACAAATTAGTGGACAAACCTGGTGTGTACAGAACATCTTTCAAGGTTGAGATTTGACCATTGTTTACAAAATTTAAGTCCCCACAGAAATTCACATTCAAGTCTGCGGATTCATCCCGATTAGCGCATTTAAAGACACGTTCTTTAGGAAGGCGTCTAAAATTAACCAAGTATTCTCCGGAGGAAGTAAGATGTTCGGTACAACCAGTATCAACAATAGCAAGAAAACAATTTTTACCTTCTGAAATGGTAAAGGCTTTTCCAGAGCCTTGGCGTTCCTGCATGTAGTTCAGTGTGGCAATGTGTTGCTCCTCTTCGCCACCCATAGACACCCAAACCTCATCAGTGTCGGAACCAGTCTGAGGCCCCAGGATGGCAAACACAGAATCCGGATATTTGTTGAACTCTTGGACCAGTACTTTTGCCTGACCCAAGGGCATTTTGACAAGAGAGGGTTTGTCAGTAGCGAATGAGCCCACTGGTTTAGGCATTGGTTTCGGCTTTTGCTTTGGCTGCAGCCTATTTTGAGCCGACTGAGCACCTCGCTGAACAAACATGGGAGAGGGATTCGGACAATTTGCGGCAGAGTGGGATTTGGATACACCACATTTGAAACAAATCTTGTTTGCCCGGAAACAAATATCCCTAGTATGACCGCGACGGCGGCAGTAGATACAAAATTTTAACCTCTTTATGGTTTTTGAAGCGGCGCCAGCGGATGGGGGTTGTTTATGTGGTTGGGACTTGCCAGGAAGGTCAGGTTTGCCAGGAATGCCCCCTTTGGCACGCGAAAAGCCACCACGGCCCCTAGTAGACGCAACTCTAGCCCGAAACAAGGACATGCTAGACCCCGATGCCTGGTTAGCACGTAGCTGTTCCTCAAGGAGCATGTCACGCAAGACCGGAATGTCGAATTTGAAGCCGTGAAGCTCCGCCTTCTGGTATGTGACCGACCCCTCGATAGCCAGCTCAAAGATGGTTTTTATGTACTCTGGGGTCAGCATGTTGGGGACTATAGTTGTGAGTCTCTTCTGGAGATCGTCGAATCTCCCCAGAAACTCAACGGCTTTCTCCGCTCCTGGGTCAAAACGAATTGAATTGAATTCGTGAACAAGACGTTTCAATTGAAACGTGGAGGAGGGGTCGCAAGTAGCCTGGAGTTTTTCCATGATGGCTTTGGGGTCGTTCAAGTCATGGACCAAGTCTTGGTAATAAGTACCAAGAGATTCAAATATAAAATACCTGACCTTCCTTTTGGCTACAAGGATTTCACTTTGGGAAAAGCAAGCTGGAGTGGGCTCAGACGAGTCAAGTAGGAAGAGACACTCCTGTGTCTCTACCTGTCCGACAATGCTCCTCTTCCAATACTTGAACTGCTCCTCGCTCTCCAACCGACAGTCAAGGGGTCGAAATCGAACCGCGTCGATTTTTCTGACTCGGTAGGAGGGAGGAGCAGCCAAAGTATCCGAATGCGGAGACCCACCAGGAAGTACAAGTTTATCCACATCCATGGCTGAGTCCTCAACCAAAGAGGTGGGATCAGGATAGGGAACAGGAACCTTAGGAGGAGCTTGGAGTGGCAGGACAGTTAGGCGCTGGTCTAGTTCTGAGCATTTTTGATCCAGCTGGGAGAGTCGAGAGTTTATTTGTCCAAGGCTTACCTCCATCTGCTGCTTAACATTTTCCAGAAACCTGGAGAGGACATCCTCAGACGTTTTAGCGGCCTCCAATCGCAAGCGTTCAAGGCTGCTTTCACCACCATCAGAGGATGCCTTCTGCGGGTGTGGGGGCGACTCAAGTAGCCCACCTTCCTCCAGATCCAAAATTGAGTCCGTGTCACTCATCCTCACAATTTTTGGGGGGGGGGACAAGGATATCAGTCACAGTCTGCAAAATTCAATTGGCATTACGAACTGAACATTCAAAATACAACAGCATGCGGCAAATAGAATCAAGAATCGAGAGTCGAGTGAATTTTCTAGATTTCTTTAAGTTAAGTGTCTTTATAAGTGCGTAAGAAGGTAGTAAATCAAGCAAAATCAAAATTTATGCAGGCTCAAAATTTGTGTTGGATCGAAATGTATGCAGGATCAAGATTTATGCAAAGTCAAAATTTATGCAAGATCAAAATTTATACGAGATCAAAATATATACAAGATCCGGATTTATACAAGGTCAAAATTTATACAAGATCACAATTCATGCATACATAAAGGTAAAAACAAATCTTGTTACTAGGTCTGGTGAGCAAAGAAGCTAGAAGTCAAGAAGGGTTAGACAAAATTTGTGCACATACTTGAAACCCAATTCAAATACCTCTTCTCGTAGTTCTACTTGACTGTATGAAAGAATGATCTCAGACACCCGTGGATGACAAGAACAAATTATGATCAAACAATCAAGCAATTCAAGTCACCTCCCTCCGACCCAGTGAAAAATTCATGGAGGTGAGTGGTCCACGGGGCCCGCTCCCACGTTGATTGAGATACAAAGGATGCAAGTTTCAAGATTTGAGCTTGGGTTCGGGATACCCTTTCAGTGACCCTTTTCTATATATGCAGCTTCCCGCGACGAGCCTCGTTTAGTCGAGACTGAGACACACCGTTCGTGAATTGAATCGAGATTCAATTAACTTAGTACTTTAACCTCAGAGGTCATGCCCGAATCAAATACCTCTTTATTTGAGTACGGCCCTTTATAGTTCGAAACTCGAGTGAACTGGGAAAACCCTATATATCGCCAGACGGGACAAGCAAGTTCGTGCACACTGATTAAGGTCAAGGTGAATCAAGAATTTGTGCACTTCATAATCAGTCTTCGTCTGACTCGGAAGGTCAAACGTTCGATATTTAAAATATAGAACGTACCCTCGCGTACTCAGTCGCCTGAACGGATTGTGGGATAATCCGAACAGACATACGCACTTGCGCTGAGGACGGGTAAGCAATGCTTTCACATCAGTTTGCAGATATGAGTGCGAACTACTTCGATGCGATCGCATCACATCGAAGTACAAGATGAGTGCGCTCGGCCGTAAGCACTCGCACTGGTGTCACTATGGGACCCTAACAAGCAGGAATTGGTGGAGCGAAACAACCCAGAAGTTGGAAAAACTAATAAGACGGTGATCTTCGATGAAGAGAAACCGACATCTAGCCCAGGGAAATCAAAAAGTGGAATTTGAAGAGTGAGACGAAAATCAACAGACGCTGCCGGCGGCCATGTTCCAGGTTCCAACAACAAAGGGGACAAGGGGAATGACGCGACAGTTTCGAAAGGCAATCCGTTTCCCAAGCTCATTCAATCAGATCATTCGCTTCAATGTTTATGGGCTTTTAGCCAAGTTGCGAATCATGAAGGTAAATTTGAATAATTCAAATCCAAATCATTACAACCGTATTCAATCAAGCTTGAATAAACGATATCGTATCCGAATAAGGTTTCAATGATATAGAAACTGGGAAGGTGACGCTAGAAAACCTTACGTATATTATGAGGATTACTCACCGGTTCAAGCTGGCTTTTGGAGACAAAATGCCTATATGGTTCTAGAATAAATACGCACAACACGTTCACTAGAAGAGTTTATATTAAACTGAAGTAACACTTGCTAGTTTGGTATAAGTACTAGATAGCTGTCGTAACGAGAGAAAAAGAACGTAAGCGGCTCGAGAGCATAAGACAAGATGGCGAGAGCCGAGAATAAGTTGCGAGAGATGGACGATAGAAACAGTGATGCCACTACTATAAAACAAGATAGAACAAGTACAGTGTTACCACTACTACGCATCGTTATAGTTCATACAAGAGCGACTATATACGATCCATACGTGGATCCATGATAATATTATTTATGATCCATACAAGGATCCATGGCGGTCTTATTTTGATTGTCATCAAAATCGGTGCAGCATTTTAGCTGTTGCGCACAATTTACCGTTTGCATTATTTTGCTCAGCATCGGTGAATTATCGGCATTTTGAGCAACAGCATGTAGGTACCTACCTACCATGTTTCATAGTTACATTTGAAGTAAGTAAATAGGCCTTGCTAGGCGCGAAGCTCCGAGTTTTGGTGCTAATCGAGAGTTGTTTCGGTTACTAATGATAAATATAATTAATACAAACCACAGGTAAAGGTGTTATTATGGTGACGATTAACTGTTTTCACTGAAAAGTTCTATTGATATCTCAAAGTTACATGAATGTGCACCATTCACTAGGCTTACACGGGAGCGTGCAACAGTAATAAAGTCTACTTGCTTTTAACAAACATCTAAATCAAATCAAAAGTAAATCTAAATCAAAATCAAACCAAAACCAATCTAAAATCAAACGAAATTGGAAGTTGACCTCTATTTACCGAATCCGTGATTCGACCTCATACTGCACTACCAATATACTTACATAATTATAGTTTTTGACATTTTATGTCTTTACTTTGCTACATAAACTCGAAAATGAAACGCGGGACATGCAACGGAAACAACGTCACGAAAATATTTCTGATGATTTTCGCTTACAACCGATTCGTTGCTACGGAACTTTATCTTCGCCAGTTATCATCGTACAAAAATCGTTCACCACTCGTTGGATAGCTCTCGATTTACCTAACCATACTACGTTAACCACTGTGGACTGCGTGGCCAACAAGCTGCGGTATGAGCGTGATTGTTTAAATGAATGTTTACGTACATAATACAGTGGAGTCCGGCTAATCCGAACTAATTGGGACTGAAGGCTGTTCGGACTAGGTGATAGTTCTGCGACAATTAAGTACGAAGTACTTGTTTTTAAATTGAAACGTGATTCTTTGTCATTTGTGACCGCCCAAGGACAGAGTTTACCATTCGTTGGAAATCTTGACCAAAACAATTAAGTACGAAGTACTTGGTGTGGGTGCGGGAGGGGGCGCTAAGACATAAAATGTCCCTCGTGGTTGCGTACTTGTACGGAAGCTGTACCCACCGTTTGTGTTTTTGTTTACACTAAGTTTTTCAAATAAAATAATATTACTGAACAACCAACTTGACTTCATACAGCCATTCTTGATTATAATCAGTTGCTCTCTTGCAATGATTAAATGGACCGGATTTATACCGTTTGATTCACGAGCATGTTGACGAAGCTTTTCGGTGGAATTTGATAGAATTACTTTTAAAATTAATTATAGAATCCTGTGCATTTTTATGAAACTGTAATTCCCGGACCGGCTCCAGTACTCGATTTAGGGCTTTCCTGGTGGGAGGAGGGGGGAGAAAATAGTGATCTACGCAGAAGGGGCATCTATACTGGTATTCTTTTTAGGTTGATCCGTAGAAGAATGGATTATAGTGTAATGTTCATGCCTGGAGTGGTTGGCGAAGGGCTACGTTCGACCTATAGAGCTATATTTTCAATGAAAATATACACAGAAGTGCTGGAATATATAACTTTATGGGTTTGACCTGGTTTCACTCGCAACCCCGTGCCATTCTCATGGGAAATTACTAAGTTAGTACCGACCAACTTATTTTTTGGACCGGACTTGGACTGGATTAGATGCCGATGGAAGACAACTGGTAAGTGATATTACTATACGGAAATTTTGAAAATTTTACGAGTGTTATTTTCAGAACATAATAATTCAAGGGTATTGTGAAGCCGTTTTTCAAACTGGCACAACAATTATCATGAATGCGCGAGGGTCTGGTCTCTGGTGGATTTAATTTTGAATCTCTCTCCTACTAAATGGACGAGTTCACCTAACTACATGTAAAGTTTGCAAGAAGTCCCCGACCAAAATGAAGGGAAGGAACGAAAGGCTCTGCCGCATTAATCCAGCGAGTGCCGGAAACAGAGGTTGAAGGGGTTACCGCGGAAAAGTGGAACGCGAGGGCACGCTGTGCGGGAATTTCAAGTCGACGACAGACGGTGGAAAAAACTTTGCCAAGTATGGCAACATGGTAACTTTAATTATTTTACTTGAAAATGCCCTATTTGATTTTAAAGAAATATATAGGTAGAAAGTGACTACCTAGGATACTTGCCTCGGTACCTACATAAAGAAACTACTCCGCAACTCCCTACCTATAAAACTTAACTTGGGCAGTCGAGAGAAAAAACACTGCAAAGTCCTTGTCACATGGGTTTATTATTATATTGGACGAACCTACAGAAATGTTGGCTGATCATTTATTGTTTATTTCATGTGAAATAATTGAAATAGCTATTTCTGATTGTTTCCACCATTTTTGGCCCCTAAGACACGAATTAGGTAGGCTCCTTTTTTTTTTTTTTTCAAATTATCTTTGATCATTGGTAGTGCCATTTAATCGACTTGATCGACATGTTGATACTACTTCCAGTGTTATTATACAAATTGATGGTGATTTCAGACGATTTCCCAGGTTTTTGACTCATAGAACATAAATTTTTGGAGCTGAACATTTGGTAGAACTTCGATTTTCCATTCTTTGGTCAAAATCGACTTCATATTCGGTCTTCTCGTCCCCAGAAACATGGAAAACGATACCTCAAAAGCTTACCTATGCTACTAACATGTTACTAAAACACAAAAACGCTGCAAAGTCCTTGTCACATGGGTTTATTATTCTATTGGAGTTCTAGAGATTCTTGTTGGCAGTTAAATTTATAGTTTCTTTCATGTGGAATGATTGAAATAGCTATTCCTGATGATTTCCACCAATTTTGGCCCCCAAAACATGAAATAGGTACACTTTTTTTTCCCCCAGATCATCTTTGATCATTGGTAGTGCGATTTAATGGTCTTGTTTCAGCTGTTTACACTTTTTCTAATGTTAGTATACACATTGATGGTGATTTCAGACAGTTTTCCAGGTTTTTGACTAAAAAAAAAAACAATTTTGGGAGCTGAACCTTTGGTAAAACCTCAATTTCCGCGTCTTTGGTCAAAATCGACTTCATATTCGGTCTTCTCGTCCTCAAAAACATGGAAAAAGATACCTCAAAAGCTCATGTTACTAACATGTTGTTAAAACGCAAAAAGTACCTATTTTTATACACATTTTCACTCATAACTCCCCTGGATATATTCCGATCGGGCTGAAAAGTTTCGGGACACAACTAGGGCCCAAATGGAGCGTGTGTGCGAAAGAACGACTTTTTTATACCGAAAATGAAGCCTGTACACGTGATACGGCGTACGGCGGACGGCGGACGGACATTGCATTTTTGGAATCTACGCACCTTGAAACGGAAAAGAAAAAATTTTGAGGGGGTGTTATAAAAATTTTTTGCTGAGCGAATACATAGGTGTATTATTCACAGAATAATAAACCAAAAGTACCCACTTTTTGCACATTTTCACTCATAACATCCGTGGGTATATTCCGATCGGGCTGAAAAGTTTCGGGACACAACTAGGGCCCAAATGGAGCATGTGTGCGAAAGAACGACTTTTTTAGACCGAAAATGAAGCCTGTAGACGTGATACGGCGTACGGTGTATGGCGGACGGACATTGCATTTTTGGAATCTACGCACCTTGAAACGTAAAAGAAAAAAATTTTGAGGGGGTGTTATAAAAAATTTTTGCTGAGCGATTACATAGGTGTATTATTCACAGAATAATGAACCAAAATGATTCGAAGCAGGCACTTACGCCTAGGGTACCGTCCGTCCATTTTATATGGCATTTAAATGGTTTATTTTTGTACACTAAACTACACTAGTAGTGAATTTTCAACAAAATCGGTTGAACAGAACTTATGGGAAACGAGGATTTCAAGCTCTCGCATGCGCAGAAGATACTTAGGTACTAGCACTATTGATCTTATCTGATTATTCTGAAATGCGCAACCTCAATTATAAATCCTTGAATTTCAATAAATTGGTTGAAGGAATCAGAGAAATCGGCGTACCTACACCTAAACTAACAAGAGTTTCGAGTAACCTCAGGAACCTCCTACCTTACTTATTCCAGCGGTCAAGAACTTCATCATAGCTATAAGTATCTGTCGTATATATGGAAAACTCATGTTATCCATTATTCAACGAAATGGAAAGATCGAGAAAATGTGGGTGATTACATCCTCATTACATTACATCATTACATTACATTACATCATCATTCTTTGGAAAGGGACTGAAAGACAACTTGGTTCATATCATACAAAAATTAATAACGTAGATCCATTCATTAACTTCACTTCAGAATTCGGATGGAAAACTTGAGTTTTCCATATAGGTATAGGAAAGATACTTGTAGCGATATTACCATTCATAGAACTTCAAATCATCCAGTAGTCCACAAACATGATGCTTTCCACAGTATGATCAACAGAGCTTTATCCATACCGCTGAGTGGACAGAATTTAGCTACTAAAAGTATAGCGGCGAGTGGTGGCTATGCGGGAGATCTCTCACTGATACAATATGGAATAGGGTTCTTAGAAAAAATAGTTGGGAAGGAGTTTGAAACCTAGTTAGGGAAGCTGCGACTGACGAAAAGATGCGGATCAGTATACCGTATTACGGAAAATTTTAACTGGTAAAAACTGGTAAAATATTAACTTCTAACGGGTTCAAAGTAGGATATAAAACTACAAATAATCTCAGATCTTCATTAAGTTCAGTTAAAGATAAAATTAATGTTCAAGATAAAAGTGGTGTTTATAAATTAAAGTCTTCTTGTGGACTTCAACGATTGTGAATGTTTCACGATTTCTTCGCGAGTGATTTAGTTCGTTAACGCTACAAATTATACAATTTATAATTTACCTGTATAATAGCCCTTCTGCGTAGATCACTATTTGCTGTGGTCAATACCTACCCTCGATCTTCACTGATTCTGGTGTACCCAACTTGTTTCGTATAGATGTAGGTACATAGTCAGAAGGGAACCTGAAGTTGAGTTTAATCTGGTAGGTGGGGCATCCAGAACATTGAACTTCTTGGTTGCCAACTTCACAATCGGTCTACATTGTTTTGAGGAATTATGTAGCTCTTATATCCGGGAACGGAGAAAAAAAGTATTCCTTGACATTCAAATTGAATCAGGCACTGATGTTGAAAAAGTTGATGTCAAGCTCTTCATGCCACTTAAGAAATCCATTAAGAGTTCGACTTTTCCATTCTTTTTGCTAATGTGGTTTGTTTCAAGAAAAAAACGTGAAAGTTGGTAAGAAGTTGCGTTTAGATTGAACTTTAGCTATCGTTTTCCCCAACCGCCGGTTTTCCTGAATTTATTTTGTTTCGAATTGATATGATCGTTTTTTTAAAGCTCGCATGGTTCGGCAAGAGTTTCAAATTCAAATGGCACAAACATTCTCTACTGAAATTTAGGATTTCAGTAGATAATGCCTGTTCCATTTATTACCTATGTAAGTGCATTTGAAACTATTGCCAATATGTTGCACAGATATTATCAATAGATATTTTATGAATACTCACCGACTCACTCACAGTGCCATTATACTAATGACAATTAATTTTTCAGCAGCTCTTGTATATTCGTTGATACAATAATGCGCCGGTAACGTCGCAACTCCTACATAAAGTTTGGGAAATAGGGACTTGTTCAGGTACAAGAAATTATCATAAGTCAGGAATTATTCTGCCTAAAGCTCACACAGAGTTCTTTAAGAGAAATGCTTATGTTCGGGTATTGAAGTTTCTTTTTGATAATAATATTAATTTGTTAGCTGTTCATAGCTTAGTAGGTTTTAAGAGGATGGTAGAGCTGTACTTGCGGGCATAGTTGCTTTTTTCTTCTGACGGCTGTGGCTGAATTGGCGATTCCACCAGATAGCTCAAGGTCTTAGGACCTTATTTTCTGGTGGGCGTCAGTTTTTTATTCTTATTTACAAGTCGTTTAGGATAATTTTTGAATTAATCTGTTTGAATAACCGAAGTGTGTCTCTATGTTTATATATATACATACTTTTTTTATAATTTGTAATGTAATATACTTTTTGTACTTTTTTGATGCCAATAAATAAAATAATAATAATAATAATAATAGGTTGTAGTGATTAAGGATGGACAGACGAGGCCGAAAGTTAGCTTGAGAATGGTTATGTATTTGTTGGCCCCTCGGCTCTTTATAGGCCCCTGACATGATCAGAGGGGGGTCGGGGGGTCCCCACTCTGAGGGTCAACATGTATGTACATTACATTGGTTGTGGAGGAGCAGCCGATCACAACACTGCTCCCCCCAGAATTTAAGTAACGCATTTAGTTAAATTTTGTTCTGTTGCGGTGGTGGGTGTCGGGCGGGGGGGTTGCGTGTGCTGGTTGCGGTGGTTGCGGTGGTCCGCTGTGGCTGTCCGGGTCGGTGTCGTTGGGGGCGGTACGTTTGCGACGTATGAAGAGCCGGGGTGTTGGTTGAGTGCGTGGGTACGGCCGCGGCGGCTGTTGTTGCGGGCGCCAGGTGCATGGGGTGCGGCGTTTTTGTGCTCGGGGGTCCCATGTGCGGCGGTAGAAACACGAGCCGTTCGTCGCGCTGCGTGTGGTCGGTCGTGGCTGCGTCGGCGGTCGCTGTTGTCGTCTGTTCGAATCACACGAACCTCTTCGGTGACGGAAGCCACTCGAGGAGGGGGAGCGAAGGGTTTGAGGCGATCGGCGAGAGCAGCGAGTTTCGTGACGTCGGGTTCGTCGCGCGCCGCTATGTGAAGGCGAATGCTGTCTGGAAGGGCGCGTGTGAAAAGCTGCCGAACGAGCGGGGTCGGTGTGTCGGCCGGGAGTGCTCGAGTGAGTCGGCGGGCGAGGACTGACGGTAGTTCGTCGTCGGAAGTCGGTTGAGTAAGGCAGTGAGCCGGGAGCCGTCGGACGGTGCGTGCGTGGCTAAAAGGCGAGTTGTCAACGTCTGGTAGTTGTTGGCGTTCGATGGTGCCAGCCGCTAGTAATTCGCCGAAGTGGGCCGACGCTTTCGCGTTAAGGTCCGGTAATATTCGGCGAAGTTTCGCGTGGCATGGAGGTCCCTTCGTGACGATTTGATGTTCTACGCGTTGCGGTGTGTCGGCCGGGAGGGCTCTACGGAGTCGGCGGGCGTGGACTGACGGATTCTCGTGCTCGGAAGTCGGTTGGGGTCGTCGTAGAGGTCCGCTTGTCGGGGCTCGAAGGCGCGGGCGAATTTAGCATGCGGCGTCGTGAGGCCTTCGTGAGTCAATGTGATCTCGAGTTGGGCGAATCAGACGTGCGGGAATGCGGGGTCGTACGGCCGGAGCTGGAGCGTTGATGTCGGTGGAGTCGTTTCTGCGGGTGTCGGTGGTTTCGGGTCCGTGTTCTCGTTGTAGGCGCCAGTCCCGGAGAGGTGTCGTCTGGAAGTGTCAGCAGGAAGTGTGCGAGGCGCCGGCGTTCGTTTCCTTATATAGGAATCGGATGGTGGGGCGAAGTAGCGGGGGGCCGCTGCGTTGGGCGTCGAGGCGGGCGTCGGAGTGGGGCGCCGCTGTGTGGCGTCGGTGGGGGCGGCGCTGTGGGGCGTCGGAGTGGGGTGCGTGTGCCGGGCGTAGTGCTGCGGAGGTGGGGCTCGTCGCAGACGGTCGGCGGGCGCTGAGCGGCGTTGTTCGTCGTTGCTAGGCGCTGTCGTCGCTGTCGTCGCACCGCGGTCGCAGACGGCGAGCAGAGGCTGCGTGTCACCACTCGGGGTCACCAGTGTAGTGATTAAGGATGGAACAGACGAGGCCGAAAGTTAGCTTGAGAATGGTTATGTATTTGTTGGCCCCTCGGCTCTTTATAGGCCCCTGACACGATCAGAGGGGGGTCGGGGGGGTCCCCACTCTGAGGTACAACATGTATGTACATTACATTGGTTGTGGAGGAACAGCCGATCACAACGTACTCTACCTTTCTGGCTTCTAAAGAATTTTCAAGCTATATCGCTCATTAGGTACCTATCTACTGAACACTAACAATCCAAAACCAAATAAGAGTATGCCAGCAAACGTATTCAACGAACAATCCAGTCTCCTACAACTAATTGAGAAACTCACCAAACGTTACCATAACCCTGACTATGGCACAAGAAATTAGACCAAAGCTGACCCCCCCCCCCCCCCGTTTTTACAACGGAGACGGAGAACCAGTGACTGACTACTTCAACCACTATGAAAGGGTAGCGGCGAATTTACAATGGCCGAAGAACATAAAGACGACATGCTCCCAATATACTTATTGGGCGAAGCTCAAAAATATTACACGATGATAAGCGCCACTTTCACACGCACAACAACATACATCAAGGCACAATTCATAGACTACTTCAGAGATCCAATGCTGACTGAAATAAAAGCGTTGCCGTAGGGGGCGTCTAGCCGCCAGTGGTTCGTGTTCATGACGGTACGTTTATTTTCGAATGAAATCTGGGGGACACCCCCAGACCCCCGGATTATAAAAGTTTAGATCAAGGATCAAAGCAAGGAAACATGGAACATGTTTTTCGAATAGGTACCTACATGATAACAGAGGATATATGGAGATATGTAGAAAAACGTCTGCCAGTTCGAGTAGGCAGTACAGCTTCCTCACTTGGATCACATGAACGTATAAGAACAGTTGGGTAGGTTCGTTTTGATACGGGACCATCTGCGATCCAACCCGCGTGCACCCTCAAAATTTCATCTCTCTACGACTATTTTTCGCGTAGTTAGAGGCGTTATAAGGAAACGGTCAACATTTCATGTTTGCGCATGCGCAGAGGGAAATTACAGTACGACTCCAATGAAGTTCATATGGAACCATCAAAGTATTATACTGATCGACCCTCCAAATGTCAACTCATTTCAACGATAATTAAGGTAGTTATGGGCACTCCAAGTATTTCACGTTTGCGCATGCGCAGACTAAACGATTTTGATGATTTTGAAACGGGACCGTCTGCGATCCAACCAGCGTATACCCTCACAATTTCAGCTCTCTACGACTATTTATCGCGTAGTTAGAAGCGTTACAAGGAAACTGTCAACATTTCATGTTCGCGCATGCGTAGATCAAAGTTATGTTACGATTCCAATGAAATTCATATTCGAACTATCAAAGTATTATTCCTGACCGACCCTCCAAGTTTGAACTCATTTCCACGATATTTAGGGTAGTTATGGGTGTTCCAATTATTTCACGTTTGCGCATGCGCAGACGAAAGTTACGGTACGTTTTCAATGATTTTGGTATGGGTCAATCTGTGACTCAACCCGCACCTACCCTCGAAATTTCAGCCAACTTCGACCATTATTTCGGGTAGTTATTGGTGTTGCAAGGAATTACCACAGACAGACACGGAACCAAAAACGCTGCAAATCCCTGCACAGCGGTTTATTATTTTGTACAGAATACCCTCCTGTTACGGATTACAGGTCTCCGTATAGATAAGCCTTCCATCTAACATATATTATGTACTATTCTATAAGTATTATGTTGATCGCACACCCTCCGTTGGTTAGTACCTAACCCGGTGATTTACCGTTGTGTAATAATTTGCCGTTGTGTAATAATTTGTCATTGAGTAATAATTTACCCATCAATAATACTTCGACGGTTGTTCAAGTTGCAAAAGTACCTATCAACAAAATGCAGCCCCTTCTGGGTAGATGAGCCGTTGTATAATAATTTACCGTGGTGTAATAATTTACCGTGGTGTAATAATTTACCGCTGTGTAATAATTTACCGTTGTGTAATAATTTGCCGGTGTGTAATAATTTGCTATTGCGTAATAATTTACCCATCAATAATACTTCAACGTTTGTTCAAGATTCAGAAGTACCTACCAACAAAATCCAATAGTCCATCACTTACCAAATGAAATAATATCGCAGAACAAACAACTCGACTTCATACAGCCATCCTTGATTATAATTAGATGCTCCGTAGTTATGATATCCAGGCCGGATTTATACCGTTTGATTCACGATCGTGTTGACGAAGCTAAAAAATTGTTTAGCTCAAGACAAATTTAATAACGTAAAAAAACCATACCCTTCTACTTATCGAAAGTTTTCGAGATACGGCGTTCTGAAAATTTCAACCCCTATTTTGAACCCCTTAGAGATGACTGACAGTAACGTCGAGCTTCGAGGACCAACTAGATCCCGAACGGAACCTACAACCCGAATTTCATCAGGTTTGTTTCATGGTAACTAAGAAAAGTGGCCCGTACGGCGTATACGGCGGACAGACAGAAATATTTTTATTGCAGTTTTGGATTCTACATACCTTGAAACGTAAACCATCAAATTTTGAGGGGGGGTAAGAATTTTTTTTTTCATGCTCGATTCCAATGGTTCATTATTGAAAATAATAAACCCAAAATAAGATAAATATTGTAAAATAGGTACAAATCAATGGGTAAATAGCACTAAGAAAAACATATATACACGTAGAACAAACACGTACGGTAACGTCTAAAATAAGCAATGTAAGCTAAACACGTTAGCATAAGCATGTTTTTTCCAAAATTCAACCCTCGGATAGAGTCGTGAGTGCAATACCGTCAATACCCGTGATCCGCGTATGCGCAGCACCACAGCCTGGTCAAATCGACGCATGTTTCCACTGCCACTCAGGCAGACAGCAAATTTTGACCACAGCCAAAATTTAAAATTCCCAGGGGCAATTGCCAGGTCAAAGGCATCAACCAAATGTCCGTTGTACCTGCCACGGGATCAGAGCAGTACACCTGTGGGAAAATGAACAATCGGACGTTTCCACAGGATGTACCACCGAATCAAAAGTGTTAATTCAGGAGCGCTGACGTCCGATTTCGCAAGAGCTCGCGGCCACAGTCAACGACACGTGCTTTGGCCGTTGCAATCGTGACGTAGCGGTAGGCGGAACCGCGTACCCCTTCCGCATGTACCAAAATTGGTTCAGGATTCTGTCGTCACGGCTACACCCAATGAGCCGAAATGGTCATCCCTCTCCTTCATAATCCAAGATTTCGATTGGGCTTCCGAAACAGAACGCCCCATCACGCCTCCGTCCCGAGCTGGCAAATGATCGGTAACACGGAATCAAACTCTCTCTCCTTAGACGTCGTGGAAGCAACAAGTCGATAGGCTTTAATCGCGCCCAACACTTCTCACTCTTTGTACTGATCGTTTGGAGGAAACCTGGAAGATTCCCTCCATCCTATGCAGAAGCCTGCTCCCGTAAAGTCACCTGGACCAGCCATCAGGCAATCACCGAAGAACATTCCACCAAACAGGTCAGAGTCATTCGACTACTGTTATCCGTTCGCTCCCGCGTGAGATTCGCGAAAGCCGCACACTTATCGCGGAGTGCGTTCAGAAAATTCTCAATTCTGAGGGCTTAGGTAGAACTTGCATAAAAAAAACACACACACACACAAAATATATATATTTCATTAAAATATACATATTTCATTAAACAGCACTTCTGTTTTAGAAGAATTCAAGTTACTAATCAATG
The DNA here is from genome assembly GCA_954871275.1 of Leptopterna dolabrata. Lineage (NCBI taxonomy): Eukaryota > Metazoa > Arthropoda > Insecta > Hemiptera > Miridae > Leptopterna > Leptopterna dolabrata. Next base: position 8,369,559 of record OX940983.1, on the reverse strand, counting down.
TCAACTTTATTTACAACCCTCTCTAAGGAAGAGTGATCTTTAGAGAGTAAGATCTTCCTGCCAAAGGGTAAACGGGACAGCCTAGGGTAGATCTTAGATCTCGGGGCTGGGGTAAACATCCCTCTAATAGATAGGGAATTAGTTTTGGTTCTTGGAAAACTTAACATATACCCTTCAATTGGAAGTATTCGGGCTACGGGGTTCTGAAAATGTCAACTCCTATTTTTCTCCCCTTAGCGGACCAACTAGACCCCAAATGGGACTTTCAAACCAAATTTCATTAACTTTGGTTCATGGTAACTAAGAAAAATCAAGTATGACGTATGGCGGACGGACAAAAATGTTCATTATTTTTAATGATGAACCCCTGGAATCGAGGGGGCCCCCTCTTGAAATTTGATGGTTTCCGTTTCAAGGTATGTAGAGTTAGAAAATGGAATAAAAAAATTTCTCTCTGGTACCTACAGAGCCAGGTTTATTTTTCGGGTATAGGTAAATTATATTACCGTTGTGCAATCATTTGCAGCACTTTTTCTCACCGTTCCGGATGCTGAATTTCCACAATTCCGATCTCATTATTCAACCAAATTGACCTTCTGACTTTCTTGATAGAAACTGACCAACTGATGTAAATATCATTGTTTCATAAATATTAATTTATTTACGATAGCCCCCAACCAACCTGGATGTCTCCAAAACCTTCAATATTCCTCTCGTTTTCTAATTTAATTTTCAGCCACTCAATCCCATAATTCTTCACGTCGCTCAGTCAGTTGAACATCGGAATCGAATTAAAAACGTCTTAAAAACCTTACCCTTCTATTGAATGGCGTTTTGAAAATTTCAACCCTTATTGTGACCGTATGGCGGGCGGACTAAAATGTTCGATTTATTGTTTTCAATTAACAATAAAAACGGAGCTTCGAGGACTACCTCGACCCCAAATGTGACTTGCAAACCCAATAATTTCATTGTAATAAATTCTTTTTAGTGGTAACTAAGGACATTTTAGGTAGGTCCGAAGGACGGAAATTTTTTATATTCAATTTTGGGATTCTACGTACCTTGAAACGCATCAAATTTTGAGGAAATTTCCTTATCATTATTATTATTATTATTATTATTATTATTATTATTATTATTATTATTATTATATTTTTCTCTTTTTGCGCTAATTTATTGAAGGTTCATTCAGGAAACCAAAATCGACTCATGTCAGAATCGAACAGGGTTCAAGGAAAGCATTCCTGGAAACCATCGAACCCGGGATGTAAGAGGCTTTGCGAGCTTGAGTCCTTCAAAGCTTTCCAAACAAGAAAGGGGGCTCCTCCGTCTGGTGACGTAAAAAATTGATTGGAACCTTTCAACGACCTGATTCACTTGTGTTGTCTCGCTTATCAGCTACTTACGAATGCCCTAAATGTTCTTGACGTACCATACCAATCTCTCCATTACCATAAAAGACAAATCATTTGTTGGTTACATTAGTATATTTTCGTTGAATTTTTGAGTAGGTACCTACAAGTAGAATAAATGCTAAAAATTCATACCAGAATTTTTCAAATATTATTTTCAATAACGAATCTTTGGAGTAGAGCATGAAAAAATTTGTTTTAATTTCTCCACAAAATTGCGTTTCATGGTACGTAGAGCCCGAAAAAGGAATGAAAAAATGTCTTCAATTCACCATATGCCGCCGAAAGAACGAGTCGTTTCCGTGGTTACCATGAACTAAAATTAATGAAATTTGGTTTGTAGGTAGGTTCCAGTTGGGGTCTAGTTGGCCCTGAAAGTTCAAAGCTGAAACTTATAGGGGGTAGGGACGGTGGAATAATGTGTATATCATTTATGTACTTAACTTTGATTGCCGAACGTTTGAGAGCTTATACTTTGACTCTGGTGGCATTTTGTCGTGTACGTAGCTGTGTGAGCGTGTGTTAGTTGGTAGATCCACCGTAAAAAACAACTCTAACAGTACGCAGCAGGGGTATCAGTAAACCGTTGTGTAATAATTTGCACAGTTTTGTTTTAATGGATTTCCCTAGCACGTTTGGAACTACCAAGTAGAAGTCGAAACGGGTTGTTCCTTCACTTGCTTGTTATGTAGTTTTGAGTTGGCTCTTGAGACATTTTGAACACCACTTTTTGGAGTCCCCCAAAACGACCATTATCGAGTTTTCTTACATTTCGTTTTGTTTCGCTCTTTTGCCTTGGGAGAAAAGAGAGAGACAACCAATTCTCACAATCAATTAGAAAGGTTTAACGAAGGAAAACAATTAAAATTGGCTGGAGCTCAATCTGGGTGGTGGCCCGTAAAATCCTCAGTGCGAAAGCAAGGGAATTAAATTAGGATTCAAAGAATATTTGCAGTGTAGAGAAACCTTTTCCGTGAAGTGTCCTTTTCCAAAGCTACTTTTGATTGAGATTCTAATCTGATGGGTTTATATTTTTAGGATAATGATAAGGGTAGGCACTTTAAGATCATTCAAAACGACGGTCCATGGTCCCTTTGGAAAACGGGTCATTTCTCAGCATTTGTTTTATTTGTTTAACGTTAACTGATAGCTCTCAACAACATATTCCGTTCTGTTTGTTTTCCGTGAGCCAGTATTGAAGGGGGAGGGGGAAGGGGAGGATTATTTGGATCTGTTCGGTTCTGGTCAGGTGAGTACATACATCAAATTTGTTCAAGCGAGAACAAACTTATTGTTCCCGAATTATTTTCATTCCTCATTATCTCATTATTTTGCTTAGGAAACTTCGAGAATGAGACCCCCCCTCCCAGCCGTTGATTCAGCGTTCTGAAATAATTACTGCGAAATCACTAGCCATCAGTAAATGTTTCGGCAGTGCGCAAAGTGGACTCGGCAGTGGATAACAATATTCATAACGTTCGTTCAAGTTATAAAGTACGACAAAATCCGAAACAACCATCATTCTACAAATTAAATAATATCACGGAACAGCCAACTCGATTTCACTCAGCCATGCATGATTATAATCAGGTGTTCCCCAGCACTGATGCCTGGGATGGATGTATGCCGTTTCATTCACGATCATGTTGACGAAGCTTTCCGGTGCACACGAACGGTTGGACGTACAGTGCTCCGTACGTTGAGGTGGTCTTAAAAAATTCTCCAGTTCCAGACCAATTTAAAACATGGAAAACGATAAATCACAAGCTTCACTAAACCTCAAAAAATACATAGGCTGTAGGTATTATTCACAGAATAATAAACCAAATACTCGCAAATCCCTATTTTTACACCCATTTTTCACCCATAACACCCTTGGGTTATTCCGATCGGGCTGAAAAGTTTCGGGACACAACTAGGGCCCAAAAGGAGCCTGTTTGCGAAAGAAAGCATTTTTTTGACCGAAAATGAAGGTAGATATGGATGATACGGCGGCAAAAATGGAATGTCCGTCCGCCTTATCATGCATATCTACTCTAATTTCGGTCTAAAAAAATCCGTAAAAAATTCGTTCTTTCGCACACACGCTCCATTTGGGTCCTAGTTGTGTTCCGAAACTTTGCAGCCCGATCGGAATATACCCAGGGGTGTTATGAGTGAAAATGGGTACAAAAATAGGTATTTTTAGTGTTTTAGTAACATGAGCTTTCGAGGTATCGTTTTCCATGTTTTTAAGGGTGAGAAGACCGAATATGAAGTTCATTTTGATCAAAGCGTGAAGAACTGAGGTTGTAGCGAAGGTTAAGCTCCCGAAATTCATTTTTTATGAGTCAAAAACCTGGGAAATGTTTTGAAATCACCATGAATTTGTATAATAATACTCAACTAGCATTAGCAGGTAAATGAAGACAATTAAACAAATAATCAATGATAATCTGTAAAAAAAAAGCATAAGTCGTGCTTTTGGGGGCCAATATTGGTGGAAACCATCTAAAATAACTATTTAAACTACTGCGCATGAAAGAAACAGAGAAAAAGAGAGTTTTTGCAAAAAGTTTTTGAGAAAATGAAAGAAAAATGAACAGTAGCATTTTTGTAGGTATGTCCAATAGAATAATAAACCCAAGTGACAAGGATTTTGCAGCGTTTTTGCAATCTAAGCACCTTGAAACGTAAAAAAAAGTTTGAGGGGGTGTTTACAAAATTTTTTGCTGAGCGAATACATAGGTGTATTTATGAAATATTAAACCAAAACCGTGTGGCAATGACGTCAAATTAGTTTTAATCTGGTGACGCCATTCCGAAAAACCTCCCATGGCCAAATGGCGCATGACCACAAAGGTGCAAAACTTTTCAATGCTCCCCCGAGGGAACTGCGCGCCACGCAAGAGTGCGGGAAATTTAAGAGGGAGCTAACAAAACACTTTGCTGCCCAGCACACAACAAATTGAGATAGATATTTATGTTTTTGAGTTAATGATTAATCTTTGTAACAATTAATCAAATTGATTAATTAATTCAATTAATTAATTTCTTGATGTTCTATTTTTTGGCTCTGTGTCAATAAAGGTGTTTTTCCGTTACTTTTTTGTTTATCTGGAAATATTAAGCAAATATGTATAAATAGTAATAAGGTGTTTTGTTTATTTTTTATTATAATCATTTTGTTTGATGTAGAACTACTAAGCTAATATTTATGTATTAATAGTAAGCATAGTATTTACTACTCCCTTCCACAGCACAAGTCTATGACTTAAAGTGGAGGGTTGCATTTTAATTGATTCGTAAAGTGCAATTGTATGCTTATGAATTTTTCTAATAAATGCTTTAAAAAAAAAAAAATCTTATTGACAACGGTTTTATCGGTTTTGGTTTATTATTCTGTGAATAATACACCTATGTATTCGGTCAGCAAAAAATTTTTATAACACCCCCTCAAAATTTTTTGTTTTCCGTTTCAAGGTGCCTAGATTCAAAAAATGCAATGTCCGTCCGCCGTCCGCCGTACACCGTACGCCGTATCACGTGTACAGGCTTCATTTTCGGTCTAAAAAAGTCGCTCTTTCGCACACATGCTCCATTTGGGCCCTAGTTGTGTCCCGAAACTTTTCAGCCCGATCGGAATATACCCAGGGGTGTTATGAGTGAAAATGTGTGTAAAAATAGGTACTTTTTGCGTTTTAGCAACATGTTGGTAACATGAGCTTTTAAGGTATCGTTTTTCATGTTTTTGGGGACGAGATGACCGAATATGAACTCGATTTTGACCAAAGAATAGAAAATTGAGGTTCTACCAGATGTTCAGCTCCCGAAATTGATTTTTTATGGGTGAAAAACCTGGGAAATCGTCTGAAATCACTATCTGTTTGTATAATAACCCTGGAAAAAGTGTCAACACGTGGATCAAGACGATTAAATGGCACTACCAATGATCAAAGATAGTTAAAAAAAAAAAAAAAGTACCTAATTTGTGTTTTAGGGGCCAAAATTAATGGAAACCATCAGAAATAGCTATTTCGATTATTACGCATGAAAGAAGCAATAAATGAACAGCCAACATCTCTGTAGGTATGTCCAATAGAATAATAAACCCATGTGACAAGGACTTTGCAGCGTTTTATTTTTCAACTCAAACGTGGACCCTTGGATTCATTGAAATTTTCAGTTAATATGTTAGCACTTTTATTATGTAAAATACGAGTAAATTGCGTGGGTGACTGTGTGTATTAGGTTGTCGATGTTGTTGTGGATCCAAGCGCAAGTATGCACGTAATCCATGGATTGACCAGTGAATCGACAACTTGAACATCAGATACTCTAATAATATTTAATATGATACTTTCTTGTGTCAAAGCAATATATTCCCGTCATAACAGCAACTGAACTCCTATATTTTTGTCCCTTTCAAAATATGCGTAGTGCCTATTACCTTAGATTATTATTGATGGGCTGATGATAGTGACCAGTTGGTACTTTTTCAACATGAAATACAGCAGGTAGGTACACTCCGTTGTACACCTTGATGACGTTGAGTTCGCCAGCGAGGAGACTGGGGATGGCGGTAGGAGTAATCGCCTACACATTGTGGAAACCAATTTACTTACATATATCGAGAAAACTATTCTGCTCCGGTTAGCGGTTGATTCAAATATAATTTATAGATTTAAACGACTTTCAGATGTTGATTTGAACATAGCTACAACAAACTATAAATACTTAGGTAGGTAGAGGTACCCCATGACCGTTGCATGTTGTGATGGGGGTTCATTTGGCTGTTTCCATTATAAAACTTCTGTTCATTGAGATCAAAAACTTTCTTATTAAAGAATTTCACTGAAGTGATCGGAGAACTTATATTTTTCTGCGTGTTTCACTTTCGAGTACCTACTTTTCAAACGTTCCACGATTCTACAACTCCTATGCTACGAATGGTTAATATGAACCTACCTACCTCTACTCAAATTAATTCTGTATGTACGTAATTTCAAAATAATTTATCCTCACGTTCAAGTGAATGGGAAGGGTGTTTCAAACCCATTTTTAAAGTTAGATTTATTTGTGCAATAAAAATTTTTCAAGACTAATCAGATGAACTGAAACACACATCTACTGAAACTTTATATTTATGAAATAGATTTTCAACAATACATTTTCGAAAAACACGTACCTACTAACGGAACGTACGTATACAACGCCTGAAAGGAACATCTTATCTGGCTACCCTTTAAAAAGTCTATACAAAACTTTACAGAGTTGACGGGTTCAATCTTAAAAAATACACATTTTCACCAACTAATCTATTACTATGATGGTCGATTATCGTGAGATGAACAAGAAAGCTATTATGTCGACAAAATATACCCTTGTATTTATACATTTTAGACAATAAGTACTAAATTATGGTAGGTTTTGTAAAGCCTTCGAGTTGCTTTTTGTTTTGATAATGTATTACACAATACGGGTTCATTTCGAAGTTTTATTTTGCACGTAGCTCAACGTGCATAATTTCTTCGGTAAATCATAATAAAAAAATAAACATTCGTATAGATAAAAATATAATTTGATTTTGAAGTAAATCGTAAAACAAAGTGACAATGCCATGATGTAGTTTTCCACAAGTTTATATCAAACTTTCAAAATATGGAATTATAATATTATTTTTGAACCAATACTTTTTAGAATCGTAATGCTTGATATTATTGGGTAATTATTTTAAAAGTCTAGTTACAAGTAAATGTTGGTTTCGTCACGATTTGGTTTGGGTTGGGAGTAGGTGAGATATGAAGAGGGAACGTCTATTGACCATCTAATGAGGATGGTGAGCCTCGATACGCCTGGAGCTAGAACAAACGAGAACACCATTGCATGAAATTATAGTTGGTTGTTGGTTTTATTCCATAATGATGCAACAATAAACTGACGTTTTTAATCGACCGAGGAACGAGATTTGACGAAGATTTGGTCACCTCAAATTATGGTTTACATTACAACCATCTCAGTCGGTTAGCTGATGTTATAGAAGCATTAGGTAGGACACCTAATGCTATTATAGTAGTAGGACACCTACTACTATATATATTAAACGACAGTGAGATCGAGCTCCAAGAATCTGTTCTGCACTATGGTAGAGCTTGGTCCAATTTGCATGGAATTTGCTGGCTAATGCTTTATTGCTTATTTATAACCAAGACTCATTTTTGGCGCATAACGCCCTTTAATTGACAAATTTTGCTTAGGTTTCGCCCTCTACAGAAAACAGCTCATAACTTTAATTTGGAGTTGGCGCCATGAGCATTATTTTTGTTGGTACTTACACTGAGATTACGTAGATTAAATTGTTCCCGAAATTTGTTATTTTCTTGGCGGAGGAAGATAGAATAACAAATAATATAATTATATACCCTAGATGAAAATGTGCAAGTGAATATAATGTAAACGAATTCTGTTTTTATTTCGATATCTTATTATCGAAATAACTGGGAATAATGCCATAGAAAAGAACAAGATGATCATATTACTAATACCTCTTACAACTTTGGAAAAACACATGTTGTATGAAAAGGGTTTAGAATTGTTGGAAAGAGGAAAACATTATTAGAGAGTTTTATGTGATTATGATATCATAAAAATCGAAATTCCTGAAACGTAAAAAAAAATAATAATAATAAGACGCCAGTTAAACCCTACCCCGTTTCACCTGTCAAAACATATTCGCCTTTATTTTTACCCGCCAAATCCACCTTTCTCGTATAAGCTCATTTAGTTCTCATTAGCCTGAGGAAGCTAAGAGTCAAAATCCTCGGAGATGAAATTTTATCACAGCCTAATACGTTTAGCGTTCGGTGAGCCAGGTCCGTGTTTATTAAGTTGAAAGAAAGTTCGTTTTATTGTTGCTCAACAGAGATTTACGCTGCTTCATTGAGTTTGACGTTTTCTCTTTCACTTCAAAAAAAAAAAAATTCCCCCGCATTACGGCCAATTTATAAACTGTCCCAGAGTTTAAAAGAAACTTTAAATGCGCCAACTGTTTCTCGAAGTTTTACGGCCACAAGAAGTCAATAATGCAACAATCGCAACAACTATTATAAATTTAGGGCAATGGCAGGTACCTATATAATTTTCAAGAATCGGACACAGTGAGTAGAATGTAGAATAGTGCAATAAGGAACTTTAGAAATTACATCATTATGAATCAAATGTCTTTGTTCTTTGTATTGTAGTAGTCCTACTACACGTATTAATTACTGTGTAGGCAATTTGCAGACTAATCAGGTACTGGGCACAACGATATGATCAGTTTGGACCAGGGTGATTCAGTGTGCAACTACTTACCCATTGCTTGAAGAGGTCGGTGTCAGGAAGCCTTTCATGAAGTCTTTGCTCTATCTGCTGTAACTGCGGCCCCATCAGACCGCTCGGGTCCGATCTCTTCCCGTGGCCTCCGAAACACGAGTGTCCGAACGCCGAACACCCTCCTGTGCAAAAATGAAGGTCCTAGGATGCATTTTCACTTCAAAATGTGTCAGATTAAATCAGCCTTGCAAATAAGGTGTAATTTATTTATTTATTTTTAATACACCTATTTCTTTCAAGCTAATTTTATATCACAATACGCAGAATGAGGCAAGTACAGGATACTGGAGTTAGACAGGGGCTTACGGTATACGAAAGTTTCTTACGCAGACATAGACGTAGCTTTACGCAAGACGTTAGTTACGAAGGCGTAGAGCCTAGTAAGGAAGGTTTCCATGGGAGAATTTATATGTCATACCTTCTTGGCAGGTACGCGGTTGTACACGGTGCTTTTTGACAGTTTCAGAATAAAATTCTTACTAGCTGTATTTTGCATGTGTAAATAAAAGTTCAAATCATGCAGCATGGCTATAACAGCGAATTTTCAAAGACATATTTCGTGCTATTGTGTAAAGAGACGGTATAGCTCGAAACCATACCACGTTTCGTGAGATTATATAATTGTTTTGTGATTTTAAAAATTTTTACCAATTTTTGACCCTTATGAAGTCAAATATGACCCACTCTTTTTAGAGAAAAATATTTTTATAATCGAAATAGTCCCTCTTTCTGCCGTGAATCACCATCCCAGACAACGTAGGGTGAGTTAATATGGATTTTAGACCATACCCATTTTTAACCCCTCAAAAATACAAATTTGACACCTATTCTGTATGAAAAATAACTGAAATGTCATTTTTCTGTCTTTACTCACCCTTCCGTACCACTTTCAGTGATTTCATATCAATTGTTCGCAGGTTTAGCGTTTTTACAGATTTTTGACCCCTTAAAAACTCAAATTTGGCCCCCAAAAATACAAATTCGACATCTATGCTGTATGAAAAACAACTGAAATCGTATTTTTCTGTCTTTACTCACCCTTCCGGGCCACTTTCAGTGATTTTATATCAATTGTTCGCAATTTTAGCCGTTTTTACAGATTTTTGACCCCTTAAAAACTCAAATTTGACCCACTCAAAATTTTTGAAAATTGCTCATCTTCGAATTCATTCTTTTGTTTGGCAACACGAACGTTTTGGCGAAATTTGGAATTTTTATGATGTAACCAAGGTCCAGATATCGTCTGGAGTGGCACATAAATAAATTCAAACCTATATTACATACATAATACAAATTTTTGTTAAAATCTAATGATGAATTCAGGATGCTCTGGAACGGATTTGCCTACACAATTTTCAAAAATTCATGTTCTGAGAATTTTGGACCCATTGCAAAAGCTTAATTTTCTTTGAAAATTCGCTAATTTACGTTACCTATACCCCAAGAAACATTAATTTGCAGCCGGTTCCCTCTGACTAGGCTGTAGATATACAAAATCGCAATGATCAGTTTCGTGGATTTGAGGAAGATTAATCATCCTGGCAACCCCCACCGAACATGTTCACACCTTCGGGAAGTCTTGCGGCGTCACGCCCGCCGTTGCGGTAAGGTCAATCAAAGTTATTGTTTCGTCTTCCTGGTTTAAAAGCGACACCACCTGCAACTAGAGGGCTTACTCTCTAAGACTTGGTACGTTCAGAATGGGGGTAATCATTCTGCCGAAATGTTAATCCATCACTGGCAAGCCAACAGTCCTTCCTCCCCCTCCCATCCGTAACTTATAAGATGCCTCAATTTAAGTTAACGTCAAGTCGTGATCCAATTTGATGGGGCCTTATTAGGCTTCTATCTGTCGCTCGGAGGTTTCATATCAAATCTACTGAAATAACATCTAGGTAGATACCTAAAGATGGTTATTCCAGAAAAATCCCCATAACAATATAACTATATAGCGACCGATAGTGGAACGTTAGGTGAGTCTGGAGGTTAGGGTGTCTGGAGTTAACGAGTGCGCGTGCGCCAAGACGGACGATTTTCCTCACCACTTCTGGTTAGCTTTTAATTAATACCTTTTAATTAATACTTTTTAATTAATACCTTAAATTAGCTTTTAATGCTTTAGATCAGCAATAATCAGCGTGCCCCGCGATGCTGGCGCTTATCATTATCAACAAGATAAGTCACTGTCAAATCAAATTATTGAATTTCACTGTTTTCTTTTTCTTTCCCTAAGTTCCAAATTATATATCTAGATAGTGTCCGTTATCTTCAATGCAAACGAACGTTGGAAAAACTACAAACGTACTCTTCTCTACAAGGCAGGGTTGTGGGGAACACGTGTAGTTATGGTAGAAGGTTTACCTACACCTAGTGATGGTCGTTGCACTGAGTCAACTCAAAAACTGTTTTTACATCATGGATACTTATTAAGAAGAACGGCGAATTTAATTCTGTTTATCAAATTCATCGAAAGCGCGTAGATCGAGAAAAGAAGTTCGTAGGCAGATCTGAACTTAAGTTCGTGGTTGGCAACAACGGGTTGTCCAAGCCATGGCTTGAAAGATACGCAAGGAAGCTCATCTACGGATACTGTTTATAGAAGCTAACCACAAATGGAGAGAAAAATTGTCTGTCCATGCCGTGGCGCTTGCGCACTCGGTAAGAAGCGGCATCGCCACATCAATCCTCCAGACACGTTAACGGGATTTATTTATTATTGGAAAAACCTTCAAAATTCTATTTTCAACCAATAATAATATTATTATTTGCAGATCAAATACATAATAGGTCCACAATCAACCAGATCTGTAGCAGTAGAACTCAAATACCTACCTGCATAATGATCAGTCGTCAAATTATTAAAACATCGTCATAAAAATTAACGTTACATGCATATGCTTTTTTGCAGCACATAAATGAGGTATTCTATAACAAGAACAGGAGGTGATCGATAAGAGGATACATTTTTTTGATCGTCTTACGCAGTTATGATGGTCTACAAGAAGAAAGGACGATTTTGTTAATTATAATCATCATCATCATCATCGTCATCACGTACCTACTATCAACATCGTAGATGAATAATAATTGTTATGGCACAGCTAATTGTTGCTGCGGACTAGCAATTTATAATGTATCTTTACTAGGTAGGTGTATATCAAAATCATTGACAGTTATGGCATATGACAAGACTCTAGACACACATGAGGCATGGATCACACAGGCAACTGACTTGAGACTGAGTAGGTACACGTTAACTCGCTGCTCAACCATGGACACTATTATAGCGTTCTAAGGAGTTATTAGCACCAACATTAAAACCTGCTAGAACAATAGACTCACTCTTGAACACATTCCCAGCGCCTAAAGATCCAGAATCGAACGGTTCCCTTAATAGAAATTGATCATCTTGGAAAGAACCTGAGACCAAGAGCAAAATTACTATGATGATGTGTTATTACCAACGGTAGTAATGGAGTATCATAATTATATACAAATACTATTCTCGCAATTTTACTCGACATAAAAGAGGTTTCGATATGCGAATCCTGAAAATCAAAAGTCAAGGGCTGGTATAGTATAACGTAATGTGCAAGTAGAAGGTTCCAACTTTCGAACTTTCACCTCTGCATTGAATGTTTTAATGCTTCCGATTTCCTTAGAATGAGAATGCTATGGAAATGATTAATACGGCTCAACATTAAACTCACCTCTTCTCAAAGGTTTCTTTCTGAAAGGTACATCGAAATCTCGGTCACCTGCAAGAAATAATGATGATGATTAATCAGTGCCTACTGATAATTTCTAAATAACTTAGGTATACACACCTAATGGGGCTAACTGTAGCGAGGTAAGAATTGATTTACCTAAGTTTACGAGTATTCAAAAGGTTGAACCGGATTCTATAGTAAATACAGGTTGTCGATCGAATATTCATACCATTATGTGTCACCGCTTGATGTTAGCTCATGCGATTACCAAATATAAACGCTACATATCTGGCAGGTTCCGGTTTCATCAGTAAACACGCCGTGGATTTCGACGATGAAAGCAAATACTCAAGTCCAATACACGCTGATGTATGTGTGGATAGACATTCACGGGAAAAGTGCAAGTTGATACTCTTTACCTGCCAAAACTATTCGATTTAGATAAGAATTTACTTAGCTCGTGGGTCAGTCCGGCTGTTACTGGAACAAATAGGTTACCTTACTTTCTTGCAAAAAAAAAAACGCTGCAAAGTCCTTGTCACATGGGGTTTATTATTCTACAGAAATGTTGGCTGTACCTACATTTATTGTTTGTTTCATGTGAAATAATTGAAATAGCTATTTCTGATGGTTTCCACCTATTTTGGCCCCCAAAACACTAATTAGGTAGGTACGATCTTTTTTTTTTTCAAATTATCCATGATCATTGGTAGTGCCACTTAATCGTCTTGATCTACGTGTTGAAACTTTCCCTAGTGCTATTCTACAAATTGATGGTGATTTCAGACGATTTCGCAGGTTTTTGCCTCATAAAAAATCAATTTTGGGAGCTGAACATCTGGTACAACCTCAATTTTCCACTCCTTGGCCAAAATCGACCTCATATTCGATCTTCTCGTCCCCAAAAACATGGAAAACGATACCTCAAAAGCTCATGTTACCAACATGTTGCTAAAACGCAAAAAGTACCTATTTTTACACACATTTTCACTCACAACACCCCTGGGTATATTCCAAACGGGCTGAAAAGTTTCGGGACACAACTAGGGCCCAAATAGAGCATGTGTGCGAAAGAACGACTTTTTTAGACCGAAAATGAAGCCTGTACACGTGATACGGCGGACGGCGTACGGCGTACGGCGGAAGGCGGACGGACATGCATTTTTTGAATCTACGCACCTTGAAACGGAAAAGAAAAAAGTTTGAGGGGGGGTTATAAAAATTTTTTGCTGAGCGATTACATAGGTGTATTATTCAGAGAATAATAAACCAAAAAACGGAAGAAGCACCTACTGCTATTAATAGTAAAATCAAAATCAAAAATATGTACTTAACATCTTAAGGATGTTGATCACATTAAAAAATACCGAATAAATACAGTCCTGTAACAAAAACGCTGCAAATTATTACACAACGGTTCATTATTTACAGGCGCGGATCCAAGGGGGGGGTCACAGGGGTCATGACCCCCCCCCCCCCCCCAGAATCAGCCTGCATTTCAAAAACGCTGCAAAGTCCTTGTCACATGGGTTTATTATTCTATTGGACATACCTACAGAGATGTTGGCTGTTTATTTATTGTTTCTTTCATATAAAATAATTGAAATAGCTATTTCTGGTGGTTTCCACCAATTTTGGCCCCCAAAACACGAATAAGGTACGCTCCTTCTTTTTTTTTTAAATAAATTATCTCTGATCATTGATAGTACCATTTAATCGTCTTGATCCACCTGTTGACACTTTTCCCAGTGTTATTGTACAAATTGATGGTAATTTCAGACGATTTCGCAGGTTTTTGACTCATAAAAATTCAATTTCGGGAGCTGAACATCTGGTAGAACCTCAATTTTCTACTCTTTAGTCAAAACCGACTTCATATTCGGTCTTCTCGTCCCCAAAAACACGAAAAACGATACCTTAAAAGCTCATGTTACCAACATGTTGCTAAAACGCAAAACGCTGCAAAGTCCTTGTCACATGGGTTTATTATTCTACTGGACATGCCTACAGAAATATTGGCTGTTCATTTATTGTTTATTTCTGGTGAAATAATTTAAATAGCTATTTCTGATAGTTTCCACCATTTTTGGCCTCTAAAACACGAATTAGGTACGCTCCTTTTTTTTCAATTTATCTTTCATAATTGCTTGTGCCATTTAATCGTCTTGATCCACGTGTTGATACTACTTCCAGTGTTATTCTGCAAATTGATGGTGATTTCAGACGATTTCCCTGGTTTTTGACTCATAAAAAATCAATTTTGGGAGCTGAACATCTGGTAGAACCTCGATTTTCCACTCTTTGGTCAAAATCGACTTCATATTCGGTCTTCTCGTCCCCAAAAACATGAAAAACGATACCTCAAAAGCTCATTTTACTAACATGTTGCTAAAACACAAAAAGTACCTATTTTTACACACATTTTCACTCATAACACCCCTGGGTATATTCCGATCGGGCTGAAAAGTTTCGGGACACAACTAGGGCCCAAATGGAGCATGTGTGCGAAAGAACGAATTGTTTAGGCCAAAAATGAAGCCTGTACACGTGATACGGCGGACGGCGTACGGCGGACGGCGGACGGCGGACGGCGGACGGCGTACGGCGGACGGCGTACGGCGGACGGACATTGCATTTTTTGAATCTACGCACCTTGAAACGGAAAAGAAAAAATTTTGAGGGGGTGTTATAAAAATTTTTTGCTGAGCGATTACATAGGTGTATTATTCACAGAATAATAAACCAAAAAGTACCTATTTTTATACACATTTTCACTCATAACTCCCCTGGATATATTCCGATCGGGCTGAAAAGTTTCGGGACACAACTAGGGCCCAAATGGAGCATGTGTGCGAAAGAACGATTTTTTTAGACCGAAAATGAAGCCTGTACACGTGATACGGCGGACGGCGTACGGCGGACGGCGTACGGCGGACGGACATTGCATTTTTGGAATCTACGCACCTTGAAACGGAAAAGAAAAAATTTTGAGGGGGTGTTATAAAAATTTTTTGCTGAGCGAATACATAGGTGTATTGTTCACAGAATAATAAACCAAAAGCAGAGCTGAACGATTGTTCACAAACGGAGCATTTCACTGTGAGAAGAGCGTTTTACAAAATGCTTGTTTCTGGCGTTTGCCAATTTTGGACTTATTCGGTTCTTGTGGGGAACCCCTCAAATAAAAGTGATAAATAAATACGAGAAATTCTATAAACAAAACATTATTGCAATTTGAATTTTAAATTAAAAACTGATTTGGCCACATGGTCTTCTCAATTTTGCTTCATATACAACTGTGTAAATATTTACCATAAAACATCCGTCAAATTGAAATTCCAATGCCCTCGCCACTAATTACTGTAATTTCTAATTACACAAACGGTAGACAGTGTTAAAAAAACTGAAAACAAAAAAGAACTATAAAAAATCTAAAAAGATTCGATCAAAAATGTCAAAATTAGTCGAATATAATCGTACACTTGGTCTTACCAATGTTACTTTATATACAATTATGTCAATTAATTTACCTTGTGTATACGTCAAATTAAACCTTGTTTATTTCTTCTTATTTTTGTTAATCATTATCTTGTTTTTGTTTCGTTCTCGTTTTCTTTCCTGCCAGATTCAGTAAAAACGATACTGAATCCACTGAGATCAACAATAGATTGTTGTGGTTTCAATGTTTTGATTTGCAAACTCTTAAGTTAGCTACGCTGCCATAAAATGCGCCAATTTGTTTGAAAACACATTAGGACTCTTTTTTAGGAGAAAATTGAAAATAAATACATTTATCAGTTAAATAATTAATAGATATTGAAAAATATTTTTTACTTAAACAATGAATTTTATAAATAAATACAATTAATTTTGTAAGTAGACAAATTGGACGAGTTTAGGCATAAGGTTGAAAATTCGGTTTGTATTGTTCGTTTGGTTATTTTGTTATTTTTTATATTGTTCTACCCTGTGACCCCCCCCCCCCCCCCCCCCCCGGAAAAAAATTCTGGATCCGCCCCTGATTATTTACCTGTATAGATGCCCCTTCTGCGAAGATCACTGTTTTCTGTGGTCAATACCCTCGAGCTCCCCGCAGGAAAGCCCTAAATCGAGTACTGGAGCCAGCCCCGGAATTAAAGTTCCATACAAATGCGCGGGATTCAATAATTCAGTCATTAATTGTAGTTCTACATGAAGCATGTACAGTTCAATAATTGTAGTTATACATGAAGCATAAGGTAAATAATAACGAATATTTAATTAATAATAATGAACGGGACGTACAAACCAAATTTCATTAATTTTGGTTCGTAGTAACTAAGGAAAGTGCTTAGTACGGCGTACGGCGGAAGGACAGAATTTTTTATTGCATTTTCGGATTCTACATACCTTGAAACGTAAACCATCAAATTTTGAGAGGGGAGGGGGTAAATTTTTATTTTTTTTTTCATGCTCGATTCCAAAAGTTCATTATTATTGGAAATAATAAACAAAAATTTCTGTCTGTCCGCCGTACGCCGTACCTAGCACTTTTCTTAGTTACCATGAACCAAAAAATGAAATTCGGTTTGTAGGTCCCGTTTGCGGTCTAGTTGGTCCTCGAAGCTCGGCGTTACTGTCAGTCACCTTGAACTAAAGAATTTTTTGAGACCATCCGGAGCATTGAACGACCAGCCGTTCGTTTCCACAGAAAAGCTTCGTCAACATGATCGTGAATCAAACGGTATAAATCCGGCCCAGATATCATCGCTAGGGAGCACCTGATTATAATCAAGGATGGCTGTATGAAGTCGAGTTGGTTGTTCTGTGATATTATTTCATTTGAAAAATGATGGATCTTTTGGATTTTGTTGATGGGTAATTTTGCACTTGAAGAATTTTTATGAAACTTTAATTCCTGGGCCGGCTTCACTACTCGATTTAGGGCTTTCCTGGGAGGGAGCGCAAGGGTAGGTGTTGACGACAGAAAACAGTGATCTACGCAGAAGGGGCATCTATACAGGTAAATTATTAAACAACGGTATATTATTACATAGTGGTTTATTACAGAACGGCTTATTATTTACCTCATGTTTCATAATTAGCTAATTGAATTATTCAATCCCGCCCATTTTTAAGAAACTTTAATTCTCGGGCCGGCTGCGGTACTAGATTTAGGGTTTCCCTGGGGGGGGGGGGGGGGGGGAGCTGAAGGGTAGGTTCTGTAAACATAAACCGTTGTGTAATAATTTGCAGTTTTTTTTTTCACGGTCGTTTCAAAACGTTCATAATCGGAAACAATGAACCAAAAGTTTCAGTTGTTTTAAACCAAACTGTTTATTGAAGTGCTTTTGAACACACATTTGTTTTTCCATCTGGTGCGTACACGAATAAATCAGAAGGTTTTCGCGGGTGCATGCAACAAACAGCTGTCCAGCATGCCAGCATGGATTTTCCAAATTTAATCGACACTCAGGTAACGATTATCCCTGCGCTTTGTTATTGTAAACGTGGTTATTGTAAATGCGAGTCGCACCGGCATATCTGTTGGAATCATTGGGATACGTTGAAATAGTACATCTTCTCCTATAGGTACACTTTCCATTTAAAATTTCAGCTTCGATGATAATGATCATTATCTTTTTCGCTGAAAACCTGGTACCTTCGTAAAGCCGTTGTGGACTAATGGTTCGGAGAAGAATGATAGTCACGCCAATTTGCAGTGTTAAAACGAGCGGCGGTATGCCTGGCGATGAATTCAAGAACCGTACTATGAAAACCACACCAGTCAAATGCCAGCCATCAACCCACACAATACCTGCTGGTGTCTCGAAGCATTAACGTGTTTGAATGTGCGAGGTATCTTTGATTGTGTACCTCACACCTCATCAGCCCTAATCAGCTCCATTTTTGACTCCGAAAGGGTATTTCACAGTCAACACCACTTCGTACTGCCGCTAAACTATAATATGAAATACACCATTTATTTTACATAATCGCGCTTCAGATCTTGTAAAATGGTTCTACTGATTATTTGTATCAAAGAAAATTTTATTTATTTTTTATCTGGCGTTTTTTAAGTTTGATTCTTGTTTTTGCTGAACGTTTCACGAAAGTTTTCGTCTCTCATGGTTCTTAGCCCACACAGGGGGATATTTTCCTGTTGTACTTTATTCTTTTGCTACTAGGTACTTGTTTTGAATGGGGGGGAGTCTACCAAGTCGGGTAGGCAGTATGGCTCACCTATGTAACATGGACGTACATAATGAGTTGGTGGGTCCATTCGGTGGATAGATGGAGAATTGACGTGTATGAATATGAAATTGAGAGGTTCAACAGGATTATCACTGGCATTCATTTATACACCTAACCTCCAAATCTCAGCGCATTACGCCAATTTCTAGGGTAGTTACGGGCTGTAGAAGAATTTCCGTCTGCGCATACGGGACTATCTGTTGCCCAACCCCCACCTACCCTACAAACCTCATTGCTTCACTAAGATTTCTAGGGTAGCTGTGGGCTCTAGAAATATTTCACGTTGGCGCAAGCTCAGACGGAAGTTAGAGTTTCTTTAAATGAATTTGATATGGGACCATCTCATGGAACAAATGGAGTCCTTTTCTTCCATGGGGACCATCTATGGCCAAACCCGCATCTACCCTCTGAATTACGACCCATTGCAACCATTATTTCGTATAATAGTTTCGGCCGGGACATGGAACTGCCCACAGACAGACATACATGGAATCAAATATGTTCCTTGGTGTCAGAAACATAAAATGCAAGTGGAAATTTTCATTTTGGAGGACATACATTTTGGTTTATTATTCTGTGAATAGTACCTATGTATTCGCTCAGCAAAAAATTTGTATAACACCCCCTCAAACTTTTTTTCTTTTCCGTTTCAAGGTGATTAGATTCCAAAAATGCAATGTCCGTCCGCCGTCCACCGTACGCCGTACGCCGTATCACGTGTACAGGCCTCATTTTCGGTCTAAAAAAATCGTTCTTTCGCACACATGCTCCATTTGGGCCCTAGTTGTGTCGCAATATACCCAGGGATGTTATGAGTGAAAATGTGTGTAAAAATAGGTACTTCTTGCGTTTTAGCAAGATGTTGGTAACATGAGCTTCTGAGATATCGTTTTCCATGTTTTTGGGGACGAGAAGACCGAATATGAAGTCGATTTTAACCAAAGAGTGGAAAGTTGAGTTCTACCAAATGATCAGCTCCAGAAATTTATTTTTATGAGTGAAAAACCTGGGAAATCGTCTGAAATCACCATCAGTTTGTATAATAACACTGGAAAAAGTGTCAACACGTGGATCAAGACGATTAAATGACACTACCAATGATCAAAGATAGTTCGTATACCTATTTGCGTTTTAGGGGCCAAAATTGGTGGAAACCACCAGAGATAGCTATTTCGATTATTGCGCATGAAAGAAACAATAAATGAACAGCCAAAATTTCTGTAGGTATGTCCAGTAGAATAATAAACCCATGTGACAAGGACTTTGCAGCGTTTTTCTACTCTTGCACGAATACAAAGCTTCCCTACCTTCGGAAGCAGGAAAAAAACCCTTCGCGGGCCAGGGGCGGATCCAGAATTTTTTCCGGAGGGGGTCACAGGGTAGAACAATATAAAAAATAACAAAAAATAACAAAATAACCAAACGAACAATACAAACCGAATTTTCAACCTTATGCCTAAACTCGTCCAATTTGTCTACTTACAAAATTAATTGTATTTATTTATAAAATTCATTGTTTATGTAAAAAATATTTTTCAATATCTATTAATTATTTAACTGATAAATGTATTTATTTTCAATTTTCTTCTAAAAAAGTGTCCTAATGTGTTTTCAAACAAATTGGCGCATTTTATGGCAGCGTAGCTAACTTCAGAGTTTGCAAATCAAAACATTGAAACCACAACAATCTATTGTTGATCTCAGTGAATTCAGTATCGTTTTTACTGAATTTGGCAGGAAAGAAAACGAGAACGAAACAAAAACAAGATCATAATTAACAAAAATAAGAAGAAATAAACAAGGTGCAATTTGACGGATAGGTACACCAAGGTAAATTTATTGACATAATTGTATATAAAGTAACATTGGTAGGACCAAGTGTACGATTATATTCGACTAATTTTGACATTTTTGATCGAATCTTTTTAGATTTTTTATAGTTCTTTTTTGTTTTCAGATTTTTTTAACGCTGTCAAAGTTTACACTGACAAAGTTTAATCGTAATTATTGTTATATTTTGTTTCCAGTTTTAAGTTAACAATATGGTAAGTTGACTTTGGTCGTTTGGTTTGTTTCTGGTTTTTGATTTCACAAAAACTGGGTTCGTTTTCGTTTGGTTTTTTTTTTTGTTTTCGGGTTTGTGAACAATTCGTTCAGCTCTGCTTTTTGAAATCCAGGCTGATTCTGGGGGGGGGGGGGTCATGACCCCTGTGACCCCCCCCTTGGATCCTCGCCTGTCGCGGGCGTGCGCCCAACAAACAACCAGTTTTATCGCAATCGGAATCATGAATCGTATAGAACGCATACGGGACAAACAAAGAAACCCTTAAAATGTTTTTATGAGGGAAAATAATAAAGATAATATATATTCTTTACTTGATTACCTAAAGATTTTCGAAATGCAGTAACAGAAAATTATTTCGACATCCGTGGGCCAAGTCAAAAACTTCTCCTCCTTCTTTACAGCTTATTTTGGCTGGTGCTAATCTCTGCACCAAAATTCTCAAATGTTGAGCACAATTCAAATCAAGTCGACCAAATCGATTCAAGCGCTTACATACACATATGACTTGACTTCTAACATCGGGACCTATAGGTACGTTCTACATCACAACGAATATCTTCGCTGGACGAGCTATCCGGGTCAGGAGTCACCCAGCTTCCGGGAAAACGAGGGCCATTCGATTCCCCTCGAGGAGAGAACTAATTAAGCTGGGACGACATTCAAATGCACAGCCACCTGGATTACAGGGGGGCTGAGGTGGCAGATAATAGGTCAAAAGGTCCACCCGTCAAGAAGGGAATCCGGGATGCTTGGCCAGCACAAACTGGTTCGATTAGATTCATATTCCTTCTGGAGAAGTGAATGGTTTATCATGAAGGAGAGCTCCAAGCACCTTAGTAAGATCTTCAGACTCAACGAAGGCCTCAGCATCTAAATCCAGACAGACAAAAGGTCAGAGCTCTAGCTACACAGGTGTTGCTTAGGTAGGTACCTACTTGAAATCACTCAACAGTTTTATTTGTTTTAATAAGGGAGAACCCAATTACACGATAGGACTTACAATGACAGTAATAAATAAAAGAGGAGAAAGAATGAATGAATGAATGACGCTTTATTTATAAATCTGACAAAAATAGGGCCTTCAGGCCCTCCTCTACCTTCTTGACAGAAAAGTATAAAAATAACAATCATTCACAAACTTAAATCAGACTTCTTATTATACATAAAAAGAGCAAAATTGTGCTTAAATGTGGCAGAATAGAAAAAAAACGCTGCAAATCCCTGCACAACGGTTTATTATTTTGTACAGAATACCCTTCTGTTACAGATCACAGCTCTCTGTATATACAACCCTTCTATATAATACGAGTATATGTACTGTCCTATGCATATTATGTAGATCGCTTACCCTCCGCAGGTTGGTACCTAACCCCGTACTCGTTACGAGGGACCTACCTAAACCACCTGTTAAATGTTGCTAAAATAATTCTGTCGATGAAAAACATAGCTAAAATGGCAAAAACAAACACAAATAACGAATTTCTGAAGGGAAATTGTTGATGTGGAGTGAAAATACCCTTCTGTTACAGATCACAGCTCTCTGTATAGATAATCCGTCTATATGTATAATATAATATGTACTATTCTATACATATTATGTAGATCGCAGATCCTCTGTAGGTTAGTACCTAACCCCGTACTCGTTACTAGTTACCTACCTATCTAAATCACGAGTTAAATGTTGCCAAAATAATTCTGTCGATGACAAGCAGTAACTAAAACGGCAAAAAGAAACGCAAATAATGAAGTTCTGAAGGAAAATTGTTGATGTGGAGTGAAATAGATGCCCCTTCTGCGTAGATCACTGGTTTCTATCGTCAATACCTACCTTTGTGGTCAAGTATAATGAACCGTTGTGTAATAACTTGCCCATCAATAATACTTCAACGGTTGTTCAAGTTGTAAAAGTACCGATCAACAAAATCCAGACCCTTCTTGGTTGATGAACCGTTGTGTAATAATTTACCGTTGTGTAATAATTTACCGCTATGTAATAATTTACCGCTGTGTAATAATTTGACGTTGTGTAATAATTTACCATTGTGTAATAATTTATCCATCAACAATACTTCAACGTATGTTCAAGTTTCAGAAGTACCTACCAACAAAATCCAAGCCATCACGATCGTGTTGACGAAGCTTTTTGGTGCACACAAACGGCTGGACGTGCAATGCTCCGGGTGGTCTCAAAAAATTGTTTAGCTCAAGACAAATTTAATAACGTAAAAAAAACCATACCCTTCTATCGAAAGTTTTCGAGCTACGGCGTTCTGAAAATTTCAACCCCTATTTTGAACCCCTTAGAGGTGACTCAGTAACGTCGAGCTTCGAGGACCAACGAGACCCCGAACGGAACCTATAACCCGAATTTCATCAGTTTTGTTTCATGGTAACTAAGAAAAAAGGCCAGTACGGCGTACAGACAAAATTTTTTTATTGAAGTTTTGGATTCTACATACTTACCTTGAAACGTAAACCATCAAATTTTGAGGGGGGGTTAGAATTTTTTTGGTTTATTATTCTGTGAATAATACACCTATGTATTCGCTCAGCAAAAAATGTTTATAACACCCCCTCAAAATTTTTTCTTTTCCGTTTCAAGGTGCGTAGATTCCAAAAATGCAATGTCCGTCCGCCGTCCGCCGTCCACCGTCCGCCGTCCGCCGTATCACGTGTACAGGCTTCATTTTCGGTCTAAAAAAATCGTTCTTTCGCACACATGCTCCATTTGGGCCCTAGTTGTGTCCCGAAACTTTTCAGCCCGATCGGAATATACCCAGGGGTGTTATGAGTGAAAATGTCTGTAAAAATAGGTACTTTTTGCGTTTTAGCAACATGTTGGTAACATGAGCTTTTAAGGTATCGTTTTTCATGTTTTGGGGACGAGAAGACCGAATATGAAGTCGATTTTGACTAAAGAATAGAAAATTGAGGTTCTACCAGATGTTCAGCTCCCGAAATTGATTTTTTATGAGTCAAAAACCTGGGAAATCGTCTGAAATCACCATCAATTTGTAGAATAACACTGGAAAAAGTGTCAACAGGTGGATCAAGACGATTAAATGGTTACATCAATGATCAAAGATAATTTATTTAAAAAAAAAAAAGAAGAAAAAAACCACAGTCATGCAGCATGGCTATAAGAGCGAATTTTCGAAGTTTTCGGCATCTTCCTCCTCCGCCTAAAATTTTCTGAAAATTAATTTTCGGCCAATGTTTTCCCAACTTGATACCATACAAAATTAAAACAGGAGTAGTTTTACACAAAGTAAAATTTGGGGTGGAAGGAGGGGGATGGGAAAATCAAAAATGTTTTGAATACCAGAAGAGTAGGTATTGGGTACGTAACAAATTTTTTGTTCCATTTTTTGCCGAGTAACACCTCGGTTTGTAGATTTTCCAACGCTGAACACGATGGTGAAGTCAGAATTGCGATATCCCATTCCGTTATCAGATTAGAGCAGACGAACCAGGAAGAACATCTCAAGAAATAACCACGTTCCTTCATCTTCAAAGTGCTCCAGTTTGAGAATGGAATGAGATATCGCAATTCTGATTTCACCATCGTGTTCAGCGTACAAAAACCTTTAAAATGAGGTGTCACTTGTCAGACTTTTTCATTTTGGGAATTTATGGGTAATTTCCCCCCCCTAAAACTCCCCAAAACTCCCCCTTAGGGTGACCCGATTCTGCCCATCTTCGAACTTAGCCTGTCGATTGCCAAGACAGATTTTTCGTGCAAATTTGAACTTTTTATCTCAATTCTTTCGAGAGTTATCGTCTGGAATGACACATACATATATAAATATATAAATATATATATAAATATATAAATATATAAATATATAAATATATATATATATATATATATATATATATATATATATATATATATATATATATATACATATAATTTTTGGTGTCTTTCGGCAGGGAATTCAGGATGGTCTGAAACGGATTTTGGTATAAAAATCTTTCGGAAATTCGAGTTTTAAAAATTTTGGACCGAGAACAATAGCTTCCTTTTCTTCGAAAATTCGCTAAAAAAGAGGAGCTTACCTTATTCGTGTTTTGGGGGCCACAATCGGTGGAAACCACCAGAGATAGCTATTTCAATTATTTTATATGAAAGAAACAATAAATGAACAGCCAACATTTCTGTAGGTATGTCCAATAGAATAATAAACCCATGTGACAAGGACTTTGCAGCGTTTTTTTTTCATGCTCGATTCCAATGGTTCATTATTGAAAATAATAAGCCAAAACTGAAACAAACTTGGTTTTCGAGTAAGTTCAGGTATAGAAATTAAGTAACGGACTATTACCCTATTATCCTATCGCTAACAATTTGTTCTTTAATTCTTTTTTGAATGTGCCCACAGATTTATCCGTACTAAACAACTCAGGGTACTCATTGTGAATTTTAATAGCCTGTACCTATGTAAAAAGAACTATTGTACTTTGAAGTTCGGTGTAGTGCAAGCTGAATTATGCTTTTCGCACAGCGAGTATCAAACGAGTGCACTCCAGTCATTAGATAAAAAGATTCGGCCAAGTACTTGGGATTACCAGTTTTAATAATTTTGAACATAAACAGACCAATCCTGTAAGTTCTCCACTCTCTGATCTTCAACCAACCCGCCTCCAAACAAAGGCGTGGCATGGTCGAACATCGAAGAACGATAAATAAAAAGCATACATGCATTCTGAGCTCGTTGTAAGTTGAGGTACATTTCAGAAGACATGTCCTGGTAAACCTGCATAGTCCAAAATCGGAAATAACAAACACTGAACAAGTTTCATTCTGACATCTTGAGGCAAATGGTTCGTCAAACGCCCAAGTTGGTATAAACCTCTATAAACCTTATTACATAAATTGGTAACTTGCTCCTTCCATTTCAGTTGACTATCCATCATCAGTCCAAGATTTCATACGGCAGGGCAACTGAGGCAATATTTACCGTAGGCACTGTGCTCATATAAATTTTCTGTAACAATACTGAAAACACCAATATCATTGCTGTACCTACATTTAGAAGGGTTTATTTGTAGTCGGTGCTTAGCACCCCATACAACGAGACGATCCAGATCTTGATTCATTTTCATGATACCATCCACTATATCCTTCAACTCTACTTGTATATAAATCTGTAGATCATCTGCGTACAGCTGATACTTACAATGCTCAAAACCTACCGAGATTCGATTAATAACAATTATGAAAAACAGCTGAGAGCACTGACCCCTGTGGAACCCCTTCACCGACCATACACCAAGACGACTATTTCCTGTCATGGGTTCTTATTTTTTGTAGTCGGCTGTACAATAGAGATTGAAACCAACTAACCATATCATCAGAGACGTTAATTGATCTCAAAATGGCCAAAAGCAACTCATGGTTTAATGAATTGAATGCCCGAGCATAATCAACCAGACACAAGATCGTTACCTTCTTTTGATCCATTCCACGTCTAATTTCATCAGAAACTCTAACCAGCTGATTCGGTGCTATGTCCCGCTATGAAACCTGCCTGATGCATATCAAGAATTTTTGATTCAAAAACGAATGCAGAGAACAATTCATAAACACACAGAGCTTAGCAGGAACACAAAAATTATTTATTGGCCTGAAATCGTTCAATCCAGGTTCTCAGTTTTATCTAAAGGCAATACTAAAGACTTTTTCCAAAGCGTAGGTAAATATATGGCTCAGAACCGGACAAACACTATCAGCTATTATTTTCAGAAAATCCGCAGGAATTCCATCGTATCCGCAGGCACTAGACGTAACTCTACAAAGTGCTTTACGAACGGATTCCGAGTCAATTTTATTAATCACGAAATGATCACCATCTGGGCATCGCAAATCATTATAAAAGTTGACAATTTCTCGGCCAACAACTGTCGAATTGGACGACTGACAAAAATGCCGATTTAGTGCATCAAGCTCAAAACTCGGAGAACTGGATCGGATTGTTAGCTATCCCTTGACTACGAATTATTTTCCAATATTCATTGCAATTCTCAAAGAGAGAGAAGAGAGAGTTGAAAAAAAAAGTAAACAATGTGCATGAGATGGGCGGAAGTCGAAAAATAATTGAAATCAAATAGATATCAACAGATATTAAAACAAAAATAAATAAATATTTGCATTGAAAGATAGAAGGTCGGGGAAGATGTCATTGTGGATTTGAAGATATTGACTGATGATGAGAAGAAGTCAAGTTCTGGGTGGAGGTCCAAGAGGCGATTTGCAGTCCTGGGAAGCCTTCGCATTGGCCGATTGATGAGGTAGTTTGTGGGTGGAACACTGAGGGATCTTGAATAATTTACAGGAGAGGAGGTCTGGTGAGTCGGTCTTATTGTTCAACAGTTTGTGCATGAAGATCATATCGGAAGATTTACTGCGTTTTACCAGTGGCATGAGGTTAAATCGATTAAGAAGTGAGCTGTAGTTCACCTTCTCCCCCAGGGATCCCTAGTCTGAATGCGGCAAAACGGAGAAATTCCCTCCGGATCCTTTCCAGAGAAGCCCTGTGTACCTCGCAGTAGGGCGACCACAGTGGTGAGGCATAGTCCAGGATTGGGAGGACCAGAGCTTTTTACAGGGTAACTATAGCCGGCACCTTGGCAAACTCTCTAGTTGTCCTCCGAATGAAGACCCAACATCCTAAATGCCCGACTCGCAGTTTTCTCGGCGTGGCTGTCAAACGACAACTTCTGTGGCTGGAATTTCTGACAAATTATGTGGCTGGAATTTCTGGCAAATTCTGTGGCTGGGATTTCTGTGGCCCATTTCACACTGGTATCTGGCTGCAAGATGGGCTGAAGGTCATAACCTTGCACTTGGCAAGATTCAAAAACAGGTTGTTCCTAAACAGTTAGTTCAGTCCATTTAGGATTTTACTTGAAAATGAAAAGGGAGACCTCAACGACAGTTTTCTTTAGTGTTGCTGTTCGAGAGCTCGATAATAATCTATTCATCTGGGAGAGCATATTTATGAGTAAGTCATGACACTCATTTCGCAACTATAGGTCAGCCGGATTGTTCTCCAATATGCAACAAGGGCTGATGATATATTTGATTCATAATGCCTGCATCAAGAAGATGAACATAGGCTGGTAAATTTTTCAAAGTTCCATTTTTTCCAAAGTTCAAGAGAGAACCCCGATCTGACAAATTTCAAGTGCTCTTTGGCTATTTATTTGTTATCGAGTAGTCAATGAACAGTTCACATCGTCTCTCGTTTCTTTGTATATTTTTTGTGTATTTTGCTTGTTCCTGTGCTTCAAATTTTGCAGTGCGTGTTCCTGATTGCCGTAGCTGTTCAAACATATCAATAGCATCTGTGATAAGGCTTTTCCTTCTCAGCTTCTTTTACCGGTGAGTGTTCCATTGTTTTACGGCATTTCAACTTAAAACACTCATTGGCCGTGGTCTCCTCGTGGAAGTTGCACGATTTATCCTTACCGTGGACGCTGCGCATGCGTCATTGCGAACGACCTTGAAGTTTTTGTCTACTGCTTCCTTCTCTCCTTCCATCCGCCCCCCCCCCCTACTTTCACTCCGAACATTCCGTCAGTTTCTCCTTGCTTTCTTCGAATCGCACGATCAGTCGGTATACAACATGAGTTGTAGTAAGTGCCAAGACCCCCTGTTACTAGAGGATACTATTGTTTGCGTCCTTTGTGACGATAAATTCCACTACGCTTGCGTGGGAATGAGTGAAAAGAATTTTCGCAAGCTTAATAAATCGTCCATCGCAAACTGGAAATGCCTAAATTGTAGGTCTGGTGACAGCTCTTCCTTGAAAGATGATTTGCGTAACATGTTCAGCGATTTGAGATCGGAAATGCGCCAAGAGGCCGAAACTACGCGGAAGGAAATGAATAATATGATCAATGGGTTGTCAGTTAAGATCGATGCTTGTCTAGAAAAATATGAATCACTATGTAACCGTGTCGACGAATTTAAGGTCGATGTTGAGTCAAAGTTGGAGGGTTTTGATCGACGTTTGGGAGCTCTTGAGGGTTGTGCTGGGCCTAATGTTCCGTCGGGAGGAGCTGATGTCGAGTCCCAGTATGCAGAATTGGAGGATCGCCGTCGGAGGGCTTCTAACGTCATTATCTTTGATTTCCCTGAGCCTATCTCAACTATTCCACTGCAAGCGATTGAGGAGGATCTGGTTAACCTTAAGAACTCATTGAACAAACTTTCACCTGATTTTGAAGGGTTGGTCCAGCGCTTATCGCGCCTGGGCGCTCGCCGTCAGGATGGTTGCCGTCCGTTAAAGGTTGTCCTCGACAGTCCCTCTTCCGTCACCAAGTTACTTGTTGCTAGTCGATCCACTCATCCTCGAGTTTTGTCAGTCTCTTCTGACAAAACACTTATGCAAAGAGAATATCTTAAAACATTGAGAGCTGAGTTAAATTCGAGGGTGGAGGGCGGTGAGGTAAACCTGACTATAAAATACATCAATGGCGTGCCGCAGATAGTCAAGCTAAATGAATCACCCGCCATCAACAAGCAGAAAAAAAACTAATAAGCAAGCCCATTACACTTTCCATTTACTACCAGAATGTTAGAGGCATCAACACTAAATTGTTTACCCTTCATCACCAGGTACCTATCTTAGACTACGATATTATTTGTTTCACGGAAACCTGGCTCTCACCCAATGTGAATAATCATGAGCTCCGTTTATCGCACTACAATATTTTTCGCACAGATCGATCTAACTCAAATAACCAACGCAAGCCTACGGGAGGAGGAGTGATGGTGGCGATTTCGGACAAGCACCGTTCTCACAGATGGAGCTCGGTGGATGTCGTGGAGCATGTCTTTGTTGTCCTCCCTGATCACAAATTGATCATAGGTACCCTGTATCTACCCGATTATCAACCTACGAACATGCTGGATGCACACTTTTGCGAATTAGATGCTGTTTCGACGGCTCATCCGGACTTCAAGATCATTCTTGTAGGTGACTACAATTTGCCGGGCATCGTGTGGGAAGATGCATCTCGGGTTGGATTTGGCGACAGCCTCAGTCCGAAGGGTAAACTGGTTTTCGAATCTATGATGCCCAACGGCCTTCATCAATCTAATACCATCCGAAATTCGTCGGGCAATGTTCTGGATTTGCTTCTTTCGGATATTGAAAATATAAATCCTCGTCTAGCCAATCCTATATTTCCTGTGGATGTCGCTCATCCTCCCTTCGATTTTTCCGTACCGTCATTTTCTCCTGGTGTACAATTATTCTTCCCGAACACCAAATTCAGCTATAATTTTAAAAAGGGAGATTACAAAGCTATGGATGCTTACTTGTCATCATATTGCTGGGATGGCATTATGAGTGGTTCAATTGATGAGGTGGTGGAGGCTTTTTACGCGATTGTTCATAAAGCAATCGAACTTTATGTACCGAAAATTGTAAATTTTTCCACATCCTTTCCTAAATGGTTTGATCGCGCTCTGGTTGGGCGTACTCAGCAGAAGAGGACTGCGCATTCGCGTTGGAAGATTACTGGTTTGGAGGGAGATTACGAGTTGTTTTCGTCACTTCGGTGCCAGTGTAAGGAGAGGTCAAGAGCGTTATATAAAGCCTACATCAGCGACGTCCAGGATTCCATTGTTAACAATATAAAAAGCTTCTGGAATTATGTTAACTATAAAGACGGTAGAAATGGTTTACCAAATGATATGTTTCTCGGCAGCAATCGCGGTTCGGGCCCTCAGGAGACCGCGGAGCTCTTTCGTCAGCATTTTGCTTCAGTATTTGAGCCAACTGCTTCACAAAGTCCTAAATATCCAGCTGTGGACATGGTATCCATTGGGTCCATGCAGGTTTCGGAAGGCGATGTCCATCGTGAGCTTAGAGGGTTGGACATACGGAAAGGTATGGGCCCGGACGGTGTCCCCCCAATACTCCTTAAGGAATGTTTTTCTAGCCTGTCCTGCCCGCTGACGCGCATCTTCAACAAGTCTCTTTCTTCTGGCCGATTCCCATTTAAATGGAAGTGCTCATATGTGACACCGATTCACAAGAGTGGGGACAAAGGCTCAGTGTCCAACTATCGTCCGGTTTGCTCCTTATCTGCCACACCGAAGATCCTTGAGAAACTTGTTGTCACTCAACTATCTGCCGAGTTTTCGTCTTATTTTGCGGTGGAGCAACATGGGTTCTTGAAAGGGAGGTCAACAGTCACAAACCTGTTAGAGTTCCAGAGTTTTGTTGTGGACGGGTTTCGGTGGGGTCACCAGACCGACGTAATCTCAACCGACTACGCCAAGGCTTTCGACAAGCTCTCACACTGCCATCTTCTGTCACTGTTGGAATCGCTGGGAGTCTTCGGATTGTTTTTGGATTGGATGTCCAGTTATCTCGTTGGGCGGCAGCTTATGGTCCGAGTCAGGGGTACCTTGTCTTCTCCTTTCACTGCTTCTTCTGGAATCCCCCAAGGTAGTCATATTGGCCCTCTGTGCTTTTTGCTCATGATTAATAGTGTGACCAGCTGTTTTACTCCTGACATCCACTGCTTGCTGTTCGCGGACGATCTCAAGCTGTTCTCACACGTAAATTCTCCATCGGATTGTGCAGCTTTGCAGTTGGCGGTCGTTCGTCTCGAGAGTTGGTGTGCGAACAATAGCCTATTTCTCAACCCATCTAAATGCTCTGTGGTCACTTTTCATCGCTCCACCCAGCCTATTGAGTTCAATTATGTCCTGGAGGGTGGTCCGCTGCGGAGGCTCACTGAAATGACGGACCTGGGAGTGCTTTGCGACGAGCGATTGACCTTTTCGAAACACATAGAGGACCTGGCGAGTAGAGCAATGCGGGTCTTGGGGTTTATTAAGCGTAACACTCGAGAGTTTACTAGCATTCCTGCCATGGTGTTGCTTTACAAGGCCCTGGTCCTTCCAATCCTGGAGTACGCTTCTCCGGTCTGGTCGCCCAGTTACGCTGTGCATCAATACACCCTGGAGAGAGTGCAGAACAAGTTTCTGCGCTATATTGCGTTCAAGTTGGGTATTCCATCCAGTGAAGTCCATTATGACTCGTTGCTTGAAACCTGTGGCATGATACCTCTCGAGAGGCGTCGCTCTATGGCTGACCTTTGTCTTCTGCATAGGCTGTTGAATGACCAGCTCGACTGCCCGGTCCTGCTCTCCATGATAGGCCTCCAGGTGCCTCGCTTGTCGGCCCGCTCTCCTCTCCTCTTCCACGTCCCTTTCTCTTCGACAAACTATGTGAGAAATAGTCCTCTACAGCGGCTTCCTCGTTCTGCAAATCTGCTAATCAGCGTGAACCCCGAGTTCGATTTCTTCCATGATTCCCTCGCCTCACTCAGGAGGTTGGTGGCTGCTTCCCCGTTGAGATTTTCGTAACAAGTTTGACCAGTGTTATATTACCTGAACTGCTAGCGTGCTGTTAATATTTACCTATGTTTCTGACGTATATTATCCCTAAATGATTTTCTGAATTGTATCTTACTTATGTTCATTGACATTCTGTATTGTGTAATTGGGCTTGCCCGTAAATAAAAATAAAATAAAAAATAAAATAAAATAAAATCAGCTCTGCAGACATGACTATGACTGAAATACATATATTTATATATATCTGATTATCTGACGTCTCACTGATGAGGAATGGGAGCGAATTTCAAGCTGTAGTGAAACATGCTCCATCAAAGTAAAACATTGGAATTACGGATTTTCGGCACGCTGAATCGAGTTTTGAAGCTGACAACATACATTTCATCAATGCTTCACGTAGTACCTAATCCTAGACTTTAGGTAGCTCAGACTATTCTATTACGCGGCACGTGGGGATAACTTCGCCCGAGCTGCGGCCATGAAATCAGAAATGTTTTGCGGATGACGCGAAACAACTAAATTACAGGATGGTAGCACTCAATGGCAGAACTCTAACTACCTACTCAACTTTAATTCGACGCCTGAGGCTTCATACTGTTCCTATAAATAATCATTTAAACAGGCCCACGAGTTATTTTTCTACAACAAAACCTAATAAAGTGGTTTCTTATTTGTTGTAGAGTTTGTGGAACTTCGTTGATTTTTCAACCAAAATCAGCACAATACAGAAATTATATATTTTTTTAAACCAACGACAGGTTTGAAAAGTTTGTAATGAACTAAGGTGAAGACGAACGGTGCTACTTTTCAAGAGTAATGAGTTTGGAATGTTACCTACTTACACTTCGGGAAGAACTTAACGCTGGGGATCCAACGGCACCTAAAAATTTTCGTGGTCTGAGATTTCATCGAACGGGATAGGTCGAAAAAAGTCCACAAACACAATCTTACAGTTTGAGGTTGATTTTGACTCCAACTTCCCAGGCACTGATTGGTACGAACCTTTTCCCACCTTCTCATACTCTGTGATATGGGCATTATTATGTTAGGGCTACCTACATCCCATTGTATTACGAGTACAATTCCGGAAGTTTGGTCGAACAGTACTTCATTTAAAACTGGAGGCTGAGTAAGCAGGTTGTATTTATTTACCTACCTCCTTGCAGCCAGTTCTAGACAACGCAATGTTACATTATAGGAAATTGGAACCTGGAAATTATAAACCCAAGATGGACTGTTACATGAGCGAGCGGGATTTGCAATACAAATTTATATTATTTCACAAAGGTAGTTTTAATGAGATTTTAATTCGTGGATAATAATGGTAATTACTGTACTGAAATAATTAGATAAGTATGGTACCTCATCATTATTTTGGTCATTCGAGGCATTTTTATTACAGTAACATTTCTACACCCACTAAAAACTAGGGGGCTTTCGGGGGCTTTGCAACAATGATAATTATTTACGAGGGAACTCGCGTAAA
Organism: Leptopterna dolabrata; assembly: GCA_954871275.1. NCBI lineage: Eukaryota > Metazoa > Arthropoda > Insecta > Hemiptera > Miridae > Leptopterna > Leptopterna dolabrata. Next base: position 8,335,913 of record OX940983.1, on the reverse strand, counting down.
AAAATTTCAAATGGTTTTCCGGTACGTTGCTTTTTATTCTTCGGTGCTCATGTGAAGAGAGAATTATTATGATATTAAAACAAGATCACTCCGTGTCGCATATTGAGTTTTCTGCGAGAGCGAGAGAGAGTTCCTATACTTGAAAATGCTGGAAAGGCTTCGATGAAATGGATACACTTCTACAAAATGGTGAATAATGATTTTAGATAGGTACATTAAACGCTGCAAATTGTTAAAGAAGGTTTTGTTATTTAACTGTATAGATGCTCCTTCTGCGTACATCACTGTTTTCTGTGGTCAATACCTACCCTCCATTTGCGTAACTCCTTCCAGTCATAAGTACAATCCGAAAGTACAATCTAATTCTGAATATGTATTCATATTGTGATGTAAGGCGAGCTGTCTCAATGGTGGGGATGAACGCACGTAGAACTTAACGTAGATGTTCGGGGGAAAAAAATTGTATAAATTCAAAATTCGATAAAAATCATTAACTTCTGTATTCTTCTTGCCAGGACAAAACTATGGTGTAGTACACAGCTGCTGTACGTACCGAAATAAAATTAAAAGTTAATTAGTTAAAAATTAAGTAGTACTTATCAAAAGACAGCGCCAAAAAGCATTATAGCATAGGTCGTAGGAAATACACATAAATTCAGGTTCTCTTCTGGAAAATAATAACTTCAGCCTCTGAGCTAAGGAGTAGGTAAATATGTATTTGGTGGTTTGCGGGGATCAGCAGTTAGTAGGTATGACGGGCTTATCTGAACGGCAGATGCATGTTCGGGAAGCTGTTGTCTCGAAGAACTAAGACGAACTTTTCCGATCGAGATGTTGTCTTCTTAGCCCGGATGTTCTTTGACTGCAAGGAAGAACAGAATTAAGTATTATGTACGTCTGGTACTAGGTATTGTGCTCGAAGAAGCCGGTAGCAGAGTACGTTGTACTGTCTGGTAGAGAAAAGTACTACATACCAGTTGAATTTGTTTGAAATTGTTTTTTCCAGCGAGTTAATGCTCGCCCTTCGGGTCGGCCTCTCCTTCTTTAGGCATACCGACTAAAACACCCCTCCTCTGTCTTCTATTATTGTGACTATCCCGGAACTTCCTGTTAGCTAATACTTCGGGATAGTCACGTCATTGCCTTCTATGGGCCTCTCTTCTCTTCTTCTCTTCTATATGGGGGAAGGTTTACTGTTCTTCCCACTCCCTATTCAGCCCCTTCGTCTTGAGTACAGTCACTATAAAGTTCACGACTGCATCCCATTTGGCTACAGTCTCCATCATTTTCCCGACTACAGTGTCAGGGTCGATTGGTCCAACCTCTGCTACCAAAACTCCACGGAGGCGCTCCCATCTTTCGCATTTGAAGAAAGTGTGCTCCGCGCTATCTTCTTCCCTTTTGCAGTAAACGCGTATGGGTATAGTCACCTTACCTATCTTTTCAAGAAAGGATTGGAAATAACCATGCCCTGTCAAGAACTGCGTTACGTAGTAGTTCGTAACTCCATGTTTCCTCTCGGCCCAGCTCCTGAGGTCTCGAATGAGTCGCGCTGTCCAACGGCCTCTGCTTTCGCTTTACCATCGAGCTTGCCATCTCCTCATGGTTTCATCCCTTTCCTCCTTCCAGATAGATGATGGCGTCCCTTCCTCTCCTTTCCGCATATACAGTCGTCTCCGTTCATCAGCCAACAGGTCAATCGGGATCACTCCCGCAATCACTTGTGTCACTTGTGCCGCTGGAGCCGAAACTGTCCGGTATGCACTGCATATCCTAAGCGTCCCTCTTCTTTGCACAGCCTCCATCCGAGAAAGGTACTTCTGGAACCTCAGCGCCCCTGCCCAGATCTCAGCCCTGTACAACATTATGGCACCTGCAGTCCCCATCAGCAGCCTCCTCTTGCCGGGGGATGGTCCTCCGATGTTGGCCATGAGTCTGGTCAGATTAGCCACCACCTTTGCGGCTTTATCCGCTGCCTTGCAGATGTACGTCCAAAAGGAAAGTTTCCCATCTAGCATCACCCCTAAGTACCGTATGGCCTCGGATGCCAGTATGGTGTGGCCATCAACGTTCATGGTGATGTTCCTCTAAATTCTCACGGTTGTGAGGAGTACAATCTCTGTCATTTGGGCAGCCAGAGACAGGGATCTAGCTTCCATCCATCCCATTATGCGTCTCATTACCTGATTCAGCTTAAGCTGCATGGCCTCTGCCGTGATTATGGCTGTGAGCTGTGATTATGGCAATCAAGTCATCTGCGTATCCTATCAGGAAAACACCGTCGGGCATCTCTATGCGCAGGATCCCATCGTAATTGAAGTTCCAGAGATCTGCTCCGAGTACATACCCCTGGCCTGCGCCTGAGGTGATTCTCTTCCTTTTCACTCCCTCTTGCGTATCAAAGATCAGCCACCGCTCTGAGAGGTAGTCCTGTAAAACCTTATACAGGTAGGCGCGTAGCCGAAAATTGACTCTCAGAACACGCAGAGTGTCTCGCCGTCTGGCCGAGTTAAAGGCATTCCTAACGTCCAGCGTGACGGCCATACACAGGTTCCTACAATGGTGGTTCCCTGTGTTCACAGCATTTGCAGCAACAACTACCTCCCCTACTGTCGTGGCGCAGTCCCCCTGCATCTGCTACCGCATCGAGTCCTTCGCTTCAGTAGCTTCTCATAGAGCTTCCCGGCCGTGATGAAATAGGTAGTAGACGCGACGAGTCTTCACCACCAACGACGGGAGCATTCAGTGGAGATATCTGGAGATCGTCTGGAAATATCTTTTTACTGGAGTTCGCCAATTTTCCAAAAGCGAGGGAAAATACGGTATCCGCCCGGGGGAAGAAAACTAGATGTTCCGGAAGACGGGAAGGTGAGGCAGTCGTTGAAGCTCTTTGTCGGGTTTTCCGGTAGGAGCGCTACTGACTTTTGCAGCCCCCAACCGAAAGCGCTCTCTTCAGTAGGCAGGTGGGTAGGTACTGGGAATTTTACGTCAGAATATTCATCAATTAAACTACATCAACAGGTTTCATTGAATTTGCATTAAAAGCCTTCAAAATTCCAATGTAACATCAACCATGGTCATAACCTATTACGAATATTTCATGTAAAACGCTGCAAATTATTACACAACGGCTTATTATTCACCAGTATAGAGGCCCCTTCTGCGTAGATCACTGTTATTAATATACGGTACGGTAGGTTATTAATAATCTGGAAACTTCGGAACCTATTGGATCTTTGGAGTTGAATGTGTGCCTATCACAAAATGCCGCAATGATTCTTGAGAGACAGGAGGAAACATCTATGTTTCACGATGATTACTATACTTTCCTATTAGGTAACCTTCTGGTTGGGTAAGGAAAGCAACAAAAATAGTTAACATATTTATGAAAGATAATAATGCAAATACCGGAAGTTGGATCCGATATTGCAAGTCGATCGAGCGACATAATTTCTTGTTATCCAAATAACGAAATAACAGATACATATATTAAAATATTATAGGCCACAGAATAATAATATTTGATTAATAAAAGATTATTAATTCAACAATGATAATTTCCTTATCATTACTGCAATTAATTCAACCCCTGGGTTTCAAAACTGCCACTCGCAGATGGAGCTACTTAAAGTTTGAGCTCCAGTCGAGACCAACACCGAGCCGCACTAGTGGAGGAATTTCGCATGATTATTCATGATTACTTGCATCTGTAGGGCTTGCGACCTATATCAAGAAGGGTAATGCTTTTTCATCTTTACCTGGAGATACGGCTAAGTGTCTGATGTTAGATAGCGGACAGTATGAATTCAATATAAAGTGAGACGACGTTATCATAACTCATAATATTTAAACTTCATTGACTGCCATAGACTTATTATAGGAGTGCTGGTTTGTTATTTTCAGTAAAAACTCAACACTCCTTTAAATTTTTCGGTTCATGTTTCATTCAAAAACAAGAAATCCGCATAGGTATGTATGTAGTATTTTGAAATTTGGCATGCCGCTTGAGTCAGCGATGATCCTAGAAATTCGTCAGAACCGTGTGAAAATGTTCGACAGCATTCGTTGATATAATAGCCGTAACTTAGGATAATGGTACTGGTAAGGTATTGTCAGGGTTCAGCCAAAGGTTCACCAGTTCAAGAAATCAACTTTCTACAATTCATTTTCGACGTTTCGGGCCAAAACGTGGCCCATCTTCAGGTGGAACCTTGCATTTCTGAAACCAACCGCCAGCACACGCTGGTGCTAGTACCAGGTGATAGTCGTAGGCGCGGGAGGCAGTTCAATAACGCTTGTCGAAGAACCAGTGATAGAGTGAACATCTGACAGACTACAATAGAAAAGACGGGAAATCTAAAACAAAGCATGCAGAAAGTCACCACTCAACAGATTTTTTTTTCTCATTTTCCTGGACTGCCTTCTATTGGTTTATTATTCTGTGAATAATACACCTATGTATTCGCTCAGCAAAAAATTTGTATAACACCCCCTCAAACTTTTTTTCCATTTCAAGTTGCGTAGATTCCAAAAATGCAATGTCCGTCCGCCGTACGCCGTACGCCGTATCACGTGTACAGGCTTCATTTTCGGTCTAAAAAATTCGTTCTTTCGC